>CM068827.1:18376301-18976301 GCA_028554795.2 Sinohyriopsis cumingii | reverse complement strand
CTACGGAACCATTGGTTCGAAGGTTACAAAATACACTTTCTGATGATATCTGTACCTTTCATGGTCCTTTCATTAGTAACTATAGTTCATTCGGCACAGCATCATCAATATTATACGCATTTGTAGCTCAGTGACATGTCATGTCATGTCCGTATCTCAAAATGAAGTTAACATTACCGAATTCGTTTTGCTCACGAACAATTTCAACACCATAATGATCAACGTACAGCTCAAAGCTACTCATTCGATACATGATACAAATCATGGTATGCATGATGTTGATCCTGGGGATATGGAAAGGTTCCTATTTGATGGAGAATTCAGATGTTATGCGTATTGCCATATGGCACATGTAAACCAGCAACATATGCATCATTTATTTGTCATTCTATTACTTTTCATTTCTACTAAATCTGTGCTTATGGTGCGATTTGTTTACTACGTAGACCACGTATGTCTTTCTGTGACACGCAACGGCTGTCAAATCTTCGTTTGTTAATGATGTGATATATTAACAGTATTTACACCATGGCAAATAGATTAGATAGTTCAGTGCTTTGTCCTAGCGACATCTTCTCGATTGCATAGTTACCTCCCTTTGAATGTAATGTCAACTAACCAATAGCGTGTAACAGCGGTGCTTTGCGCATGGGCCGAAAATGGTAGGGACGATTCACTTCAGAAGGATACTTTGTCGGTTCAGCAATGACATACCACCACAGAGAAGCCATTACAAGTGTATTTCTATGAAAGGCTATATCTGTACATAAAACGTATCGCCATTGGAATATCGCTTATTTATCAGTCTATTGCAGCAGTGATCTCCCATCTCGATCATGTAGAAAGAGTGTTCAAATTTTGGAGTAGCTGATTTTGACTATATGCGGTGGCTTGCCTCTACTTCTCATTAGATTAACTGACCCAAAATTCTGCAGCGTCTGATTGACCCGCCATTGTGTTGATAGGGTTAACATATAGGAACCATGCCTAGCGAAGATGTTGCTGTCATGACTGTTCAGTCGTGTCTAAGAAATAGATCCTTCTATAACTGAAGGACCAACATTGCGTAACACATAAACACGGGACTCTCTCTATCTCTCTCCATGTAAAGAAGTGGTATTGATATTAGTAGTCTACCTCTTGCATGTACGCGGTTCTAATTGAATGCTAAAGCTGTCATCGAAGCAGAAGACCAGGATTCACACCGAGGTGTTTTTCACATACATCTTTCTTGTTTGTAACAATGTATACATAAGACTATCAACTGGAACGACTTTAGTTTATTCCAGCTAAAAGGTGTGTGTAACCAAAATGAGTCTACTTGACCTCTAAACAATCAAAGAGTTTAAGGCCGCCATTCGGAATACAGCATCTGCACATCATCACATTGTTAAGGTTTCAGTGTATATGAGATTAGGCTATCGTTAGTAAAATCAAAGAGTTTTCTTGGGGTCAACAATTAAGATGTTTCAGCTAATCTAGTTAGCAAAGTAATACAGGAGTAACGAATCCTAAAATACAATTGAAAATCAAATATAAGATTCAGTGCTGTTAACTAATTCCATGGCTGCTTCTAAACTTCTTTCTCAAAGACATTTGAAATCGAGGAGAATAAAAAATATTAAATTCTTGCTGTCAGGATCATAAAATCCAATCAGGTCATTCAGGATTTTCTTGACAGTTATATCATGAAAACGAAATAAGGAATAAGCGCCATGCAATTTGTCTACAACAAGATCAGCTATCACTGTAATCCTTTATGCATAGTTTATGATCAAGAGGTTTACCAGCATCAAGGTGAAATCGTGAAATCTTTATAAGTAAAACATCTGCAATACCATCTTAACCAGTAAACCCTTTATTACTGACAACAGTTCTTGCAATTTCACATTTGTATAATGAAGGTCCCGATATCTTTTGTTACTATTTTTAAAGTTACTTGTTAAACATTCTCGTATGGGCTTTCTCGCAAGATTAATTACACTATTTCTTCATTTCTTAAAGCTCACTAAATCTACTATTTCAGTCAGTGACATAATATGTGATCGTTTCAAAGGTCAAATGAAGGGAATCTCCTTGTAATGCTAGTATCTAATGAGGGTTATGGCCTGGTCGCGAAACACTCTCAAACATTCATGATAAAAGCTATTGGCATCATAAAGTCAATGACCCTAAATTTAAAGCGAACTGAAGAATTTGATAAGTAATAAAAGCGCTTAAAAATGGTATGGCAAAATATTATGGTTCCGCTGGGGGTCGATCCCAGGACCTCTCGCGTGTGAGGCGAGCGTGATAACCACTACACTACGGAACCATTGGTACTCAGCTTCCAAACTACACTTTGTGATGACAACTGTACCTTTCATGGTCCTTCCATTAGTTTTTATAGTTCATTCGGCACAGCATCATCAATGCTATCCGCGTTTGTAGCTCAGTAACATGTTATGTCTTTGTCTCAAAATGAAGTTAAAATTAGCTTAATTCGTTTTGCTCACGAACAATTTCAGCACCATAATCATCAATGTTAAGATGAACGCTACTCATTCGATACATAGGTATTAGACGCGAGCTGGATGGAGAGAAAAAAACATAATCTGAAGGAGAATTCTCATATAGAGTGACAAAATTACCTTAGATAACCCCCATGATCCTTTCTGGCATAGGACCCTCTCTATCATAATATATAAGAGGGAAGGTACGTAACTTCCAAATATTTAGTTCCACCCATGACCCTCGATTTCCTTCTTCTCTTTCCGTCTATAAAGGCACACGACCATACTATATGGCTTGTTCTACTCCGGAGATATTTTTCTATTCATCAAGCCATCATTGACGTTTCTGCGTTGTACCAAACTGAAGTTACGGGCTCCGAAACGTGCGATTTCGCGAATTTTGTCTCTTGGGACAAGTACGTGCACATGTGGAAACCGGTGAACAGAGCTACATGTACCATGTTTGCGACTCTACGATGCAACCATCCTTGAATTACAGAAAAGTGGGAGATGCAAACGTAATTTTTACTTCCCATTAATTCGATTCAACTTAATGAACCATGTTCCATGCAAGAATTAGACATTGTCTTCTTCACTGCACATACATCGCATACATGCGACACGATTTTCAAAGTAGGTAATCTATGCGGCACACACGTCAACGCCGAAATATGATTGGCTCAAAAGGTTATACTTATTATCACGTGAGCTCGGACTTGTCCCAGCAGCTAATCTAGTCAGCGTAGTAATACAATAACAACGAATCCAAAAATCCAATTGAAAATCAAATATAAGATCCAGTGGTGTTCACTAATTTCATGGCTGCTTCTAAACGTCTTTCTCAAAGAAATTTGAAATCAAGGAGAATAAAAGACATTAGTTTGTTGCTGTCACGATCATAAAATTCAATCAGATCATTCAGGATTTTCTTGACAGTTATATCATGAAAAGGAAATAAGGAATAACCGGCATGCAATTTGCCTACAACAAAATCAACTATCATTGTATCATTATAATCATTTTTGCATTGTTATGATCAAGAAAGTTACCAGCATCAAGGTGAAATCATCAAATCTTTAAAAACATCTGCAATCTCATCTTAACCAGTAAACTCTTTATTACTGACAACAGTTCTTGCAATTTCACATCTGTATAATGAAGGTCCCGATATCTTTTGATACTATTTTCAATGTTACTTTTTAAACATTCTCGTATGGGCTTTCTCGCAAGAGTAATTACACTATTTCTTCATTTCTTAAAGCTACCTAATCTACTATTTCAGTCAGTGACATAATAAGTGATCGTCTCAAACCTCTTATGAAGGGAATCTGCTTGTAATGCTAGTATCTAATGAGGGTTATGACCTGGTCGCGAAACACTCTCAAACATTCATTATAGAAGCTATTGGCATCATAAAGTCAAGGACCCTAAATTTAAAGCGAATTGAAGAATTTGATAATTAATAAAAACGCTTAAAAATGGTATGGCAAAATATTATGATTCCGCTGGGGGTCGATCCCAGGACCTCTCGCGTGTGAGGCGAGCGTGATAACCACTACACTACGGAACCATTGGTTCGAAGGTTACAAAATACACTTTCTGATGATATCTGTACCTTTCATGGTCCTTTCATTAGTAACTATAGTTCATTCGGCACAGCATCATCAATATTATACGCATTTGTAGCTCAGTGACATGTCATGTCATGTCCGTATCTCAAAATGAAGTTAACATTACCGAATTCGTTTTGCTCACGAACAATTTCAACACCATAATGATCAACGTACAGCTCAAAGCTACTCATTCGATACATGATACAAATCATGGTATGCATGATGTTGATCCTGGGGATATGGAAAGGTTCCTATTTGATGGAGAATTCAGATGTTATGCGTATTGCCATATGGCACATGTAAACCAGCAACATATGCATCATTTATTTGTCATTCTATTACTTTTCATTTCTACTAAATCTGTGCTTATGGTGCGATTTGTTTACTACGTAGACCACGTATGTCTTTCTGTGACACGCAACGGCTGTCAAATCTTCGTTTGTTAATGATGTGATATATTAACAGTATTTACACCATGGCAAATAGATTAGATAGTTCAGTGCTTTGTCCTAGCGACATCTTCTCGATTGCATAGTTACCTCCCTTTGAATGTAATGTCAACTAACCAATAGCGTGTAACAGCGGTGCTTTGCGCATGGGCCGAAAATGGTAGGGACGATTCACTTCAGAAGGATACTTTGTCGGTTCAGCAATGACATACCACCACAGAGAAGCCATTACAAGTGTATTTCTATGAAAGGCTATATCTGTACATAAAACGTATCGCCATTGGAATATCGCTTATTTATCAGTCTATTGCAGCAGTGATCTCCCATCTCGATCATGTAGAAAGAGTGTTCAAATTTTGGAGTAGCTGATTTTGACTATATGCGGTGGCTTGCCTCTACTTCTCATTAGATTAACTGACCCAAAATTCTGCAGCGTCTGATTGACCCGCCATTGTGTTGATAGGGTTAACATATAGGAACCATGCCTAGCGAAGATGTTGCTGTCATGACTGTTCAGTCGTGTCTAAGAAATAGATCCTTCTATAACTGAAGGACCAACATTGCGTAACACATAAACACGGGACTCTCTCTATCTCTCTCCATGTAAAGAAGTGGTATTGATATTAGTAGTCTACCTCTTGCATGTACGCGGTTCTAATTGAATGCTAAAGCTGTCATCGAAGCAGAAGACCAGGATTCACACCGAGGTGTTTTTCACATACATCTTTCTTGTTTGTAACAATGTATACATAAGACTATCAACTGGAACGACTTTAGTTTATTCCAGCTAAAAGGTGTGTGTAACCAAAATGAGTCTACTTGACCTCTAAACAATCAAAGAGTTTAAGGCCGCCATTCGGAATACAGCATCTGCACATCATCACATTGTTAAGGTTTCAGTGTATATGAGATTAGGCTATCGTTAGTAAAATCAAAGAGTTTTCTTGGGGTCAACAATTAAGATGTTTCAGCTAATCTAGTTAGCAAAGTAATACAGGAGTAACGAATCCTAAAATACAATTGAAAATCAAATATAAGATTCAGTGCTGTTAACTAATTCCATGGCTGCTTCTAAACTTCTTTCTCAAAGACATTTGAAATCGAGGAGAATAAAAAATATTAAATTCTTGCTGTCAGGATCATAAAATCCAATCAGGTCATTCAGGATTTTCTTGACAGTTATATCATGAAAACGAAATAAGGAATAAGCGCCATGCAATTTGTCTACAACAAGATCAGCTATCACTGTAATCCTTTATGCATAGTTTATGATCAAGAGGTTTACCAGCATCAAGGTGAAATCGTGAAATCTTTATAAGTAAAACATCTGCAATACCATCTTAACCAGTAAACCCTTTATTACTGACAACAGTTCTTGCAATTTCACATTTGTATAATGAAGGTCCCGATATCTTTTGTTACTATTTTTAAAGTTACTTGTTAAACATTCTCGTATGGGCTTTCTCGCAAGATTAATTACACTATTTCTTCATTTCTTAAAGCTCACTAAATCTACTATTTCAGTCAGTGACATAATATGTGATCGTTTCAAAGGTCAAATGAAGGGAATCTCCTTGTAATGCTAGTATCTAATGAGGGTTATGGCCTGGTCGCGAAACACTCTCAAACATTCATGATAAAAGCTATTGGCATCATAAAGTCAATGACCCTAAATTTAAAGCGAACTGAAGAATTTGATAAGTAATAAAAGCGCTTAAAAATGGTATGGCAAAATATTATGGTTCCGCTGGGGGTCGATCCCAGGACCTCTCGCGTGTGAGGCGAGCGTGATAACCACTACACTACGGAACCATTGGTACTCAGCTTCCAAACTACACTTTGTGATGACAACTGTACCTTTCATGGTCCTTCCATTAGTTTTTATAGTTCATTCGGCACAGCATCATCAATGCTATCCGCGTTTGTAGCTCAGTAACATGTTATGTCTTTGTCTCAAAATGAAGTTAAAATTAGCTTAATTCGTTTTGCTCACGAACAATTTCAGCACCATAATCATCAATGTTAAGATGAACGCTACTCATTCGATACATAGGTATTAGACGCGAGCTGGATGGAGAGAAAAAAACATAATCTGAAGGAGAATTCTCATATAGAGTGACAAAATTACCTTAGATAACCCCCATGATCCTTTCTGGCATAGGACCCTCTCTATCATAATATATAAGAGGGAAGGTACGTAACTTCCAAATATTTAGTTCCACCCATGACCCTCGATTTCCTTCTTCTCTTTCCGTCTATAAAGGCACACGACCATACTATATGGCTTGTTCTACTCCGGAGATATTTTTCTATTCATCAAGCCATCATTGACTTTTCTGCGTTGTACCAAACTGAAGTTACGGGCTCCGAAACGTGCGATTTCGCGAATTTTGTCTCTTGGGACAAGTACGTGCACATGTGGAAACCGGTGAACAGAGCTACATGTACCATGTTTGCGACTCTACGATGCAACCATCCTTGAATTACAGAAAAGTGGGAGATGCAAACGTAATTTTTACTTCCCATTAATTCGATTCAACTTAATGAACCATGTTCCATGCAAGAATTAGACATTGTCTTCTTCACTGCACATACATCGCATACATGCGACACGATTTTCAAAGTAGGTAATCTATGCGGCACACACGTCAACGCCGAAATATGATTGGCTCAAAAGGTTATACTTATTATCACGTGAGCTCGGACTTGTCCCAGCAGCTAATCTAGTCAGCGTAGTAATACAATAACAACGAATCCAAAAATCCAATTGAAAATCAAATATAAGATCCAGTGGTGTTCACTAATTTCATGGCTGCTTCTAAACGTCTTTCTCAAAGAAATTTGAAATCAAGGAGAATAAAAGACATTAGTTTGTTGCTGTCACGATCATAAAATTCAATCAGATCATTCAGGATTTTCTTGACAGTTATATCATGAAAAGGAAATAAGGAATAACCGGCATGCAATTTGCCTACAACAAAATCAACTATCATTGTATCATTATAATCATTTTTGCATTGTTATGATCAAGAAAGTTACCAGCATCAAGGTGAAATCATCAAATCTTTAAAAACATCTGCAATCTCATCTTAACCAGTAAACTCTTTATTACTGACAACAGTTCTTGCAATTTCACATCTGTATAATGAAGGTCCCGATATCTTTTGATACTATTTTCAATGTTACTTTTTAAACATTCTCGTATGGGCTTTCTCGCAAGAGTAATTACACTATTTCTTCATTTCTTAAAGCTACCTAATCTACTATTTCAGTCAGTGACATAATAAGTGATCGTCTCAAACCTCTTATGAAGGGAATCTGCTTGTAATGCTAGTATCTAATGAGGGTTATGACCTGGTCGCGAAACACTCTCAAACATTCATTATAGAAGCTATTGGCATCATAAAGTCAAGGACCCTAAATTTAAAGCGAATTGAAGAATTTGATAATTAATAAAAACGCTTAAAAATGGTATGGCAAAATATTATGATTCCGCTGGGGGTCGATCCCAGGACCTCTCGCGTGTGAGGCGAGCGTGATAACCACTACACTACGGAACCATTGGTTCGAAGGTTACAAAATACACTTTCTGATGATATCTGTACCTTTCATGGTCCTTTCATTAGTAACTATAGTTCATTCGGCACAGCATCATCAATATTATACGCATTTGTAGCTCAGTGACATGTCATGTCATGTCCGTATCTCAAAATGAAGTTAACATTACCGAATTCGTTTTGCTCACGAACAATTTCAACACCATAATGATCAACGTACAGCTCAAAGCTACTCATTCGATACATGATACAAATCATGGTATGCATGATGTTGATCCTGGGGATATGGAAAGGTTCCTATTTGATGGAGAATTCAGATGTTATGCGTATTGCCATATGGCACATGTAAACCAGCAACATATGCATCATTTATTTGTCATTCTATTACTTTTCATTTCTACTAAATCTGTGCTTATGGTGCGATTTGTTTACTACGTAGACCACGTATGTCTTTCTGTGACACGCAACGGCTGTCAAATCTTCGTTTGTTAATGATGTGATATATTAACAGTATTTACACCATGGCAAATAGATTAGATAGTTCAGTGCTTTGTCCTAGCGACATCTTCTCGATTGCATAGTTACCTCCCTTTGAATGTAATGTCAACTAACCAATAGCGTGTAACAGCGGTGCTTTGCGCATGGGCCGAAAATGGTAGGGACGATTCACTTCAGAAGGATACTTTGTCGGTTCAGCAATGACATACCACCACAGAGAAGCCATTACAAGTGTATTTCTATGAAAGGCTATATCTGTACATAAAACGTATCGCCATTGGAATATCGCTTATTTATCAGTCTATTGCAGCAGTGATCTCCCATCTCGATCATGTAGAAAGAGTGTTCAAATTTTGGAGTAGCTGATTTTGACTATATGCGGTGGCTTGCCTCTACTTCTCATTAGATTAACTGACCCAAAATTCTGCAGCGTCTGATTGACCCGCCATTGTGTTGATAGGGTTAACATATAGGAACCATGCCTAGCGAAGATGTTGCTGTCATGACTGTTCAGTCGTGTCTAAGAAATAGATCCTTCTATAACTGAAGGACCAACATTGCGTAACACATAAACACGGGACTCTCTCTATCTCTCTCCATGTAAAGAAGTGGTATTGATATTAGTAGTCTACCTCTTGCATGTACGCGGTTCTAATTGAATGCTAAAGCTGTCATCGAAGCAGAAGACCAGGATTCACACCGAGGTGTTTTTCACATACATCTTTCTTGTTTGTAACAATGTATACATAAGACTATCAACTGGAACGACTTTAGTTTATTCCAGCTAAAAGGTGTGTGTAACCAAAATGAGTCTACTTGACCTCTAAACAATCAAAGAGTTTAAGGCCGCCATTCGGAATACAGCATCTGCACATCATCACATTGTTAAGGTTTCAGTGTATATGAGATTAGGCTATCGTTAGTAAAATCAAAGAGTTTTCTTGGGGTCAACAATTAAGATGTTTCAGCTAATCTAGTTAGCAAAGTAATACAGGAGTAACGAATCCTAAAATACAATTGAAAATCAAATATAAGATTCAGTGCTGTTAACTAATTCCATGGCTGCTTCTAAACTTCTTTCTCAAAGACATTTGAAATCGAGGAGAATAAAAAATATTAAATTCTTGCTGTCAGGATCATAAAATCCAATCAGGTCATTCAGGATTTTCTTGACAGTTATATCATGAAAACGAAATAAGGAATAAGCGCCATGCAATTTGTCTACAACAAGATCAGCTATCACTGTAATCCTTTATGCATAGTTTATGATCAAGAGGTTTACCAGCATCAAGGTGAAATCGTGAAATCTTTATAAGTAAAACATCTGCAATACCATCTTAACCAGTAAACCCTTTATTACTGACAACAGTTCTTGCAATTTCACATTTGTATAATGAAGGTCCCGATATCTTTTGTTACTATTTTTAAAGTTACTTGTTAAACATTCTCGTATGGGCTTTCTCGCAAGATTAATTACACTATTTCTTCATTTCTTAAAGCTCACTAAATCTACTATTTCAGTCAGTGACATAATATGTGATCGTTTCAAAGGTCAAATGAAGGGAATCTCCTTGTAATGCTAGTATCTAATGAGGGTTATGGCCTGGTCGCGAAACACTCTCAAACATTCATGATAAAAGCTATTGGCATCATAAAGTCAATGACCCTAAATTTAAAGCGAACTGAAGAATTTGATAAGTAATAAAAGCGCTTAAAAATGGTATGGCAAAATATTATGGTTCCGCTGGGGGTCGATCCCAGGACCTCTCGCGTGTGAGGCGAGCGTGATAACCACTACACTACGGAACCATTGGTACTCAGCTTCCAAACTACACTTTGTGATGACAACTGTACCTTTCATGGTCCTTCCATTAGTTTTTATAGTTCATTCGGCACAGCATCATCAATGCTATCCGCGTTTGTAGCTCAGTAACATGTTATGTCTTTGTCTCAAAATGAAGTTAAAATTAGCTTAATTCGTTTTGCTCACGAACAATTTCAGCACCATAATCATCAATGTTAAGATGAACGCTACTCATTCGATACATAGGTATTAGACGCGAGCTGGATGGAGAGAAAAAAACATAATCTGAAGGAGAATTCTCATATAGAGTGACAAAATTACCTTAGATAACCCCCATGATCCTTTCTGGCATAGGACCCTCTCTATCATAATATATAAGAGGGAAGGTACGTAACTTCCAAATATTTAGTTCCACCCATGACCCTCGATTTCCTTCTTCTCTTTCCGTCTATAAAGGCACACGACCATACTATATGGCTTGTTCTACTCCGGAGATATTTTTCTATTCATCAAGCCATCATTGACGTTTCTGCGTTGTACCAAACTGAAGTTACGGGCTCCGAAACGTGCGATTTCGCGAATTTTGTCTCTTGGGACAAGTACGTGCACATGTGGAAACCGGTGAACAGAGCTACATGTACCATGTTTGCGACTCTACGATGCAACCATCCTTGAATTACAGAAAAGTGGGAGATGCAAACGTAATTTTTACTTCCCATTAATTCGATTCAACTTAATGAACCATGTTCCATGCAAGAATTAGACATTGTCTTCTTCACTGCACATACATCGCATACATGCGACACGATTTTCAAAGTAGGTAATCTATGCGGCACACACGTCAACGCCGAAATATGATTGGCTCAAAAGGTTATACTTATTATCACGTGAGCTCGGACTTGTCCCAGCAGCTAATCTAGTCAGCGTAGTAATACAATAACAACGAATCCAAAAATCCAATTGAAAATCAAATATAAGATCCAGTGGTGTTCACTAATTTCATGGCTGCTTCTAAACGTCTTTCTCAAAGAAATTTGAAATCAAGGAGAATAAAAGACATTAGTTTGTTGCTGTCACGATCATAAAATTCAATCAGATCATTCAGGATTTTCTTGACAGTTATATCATGAAAAGGAAATAAGGAATAACCGGCATGCAATTTGCCTACAACAAAATCAACTATCATTGTATCATTATAATCATTTTTGCATTGTTATGATCAAGAAAGTTACCAGCATCAAGGTGAAATCATCAAATCTTTAAAAACATCTGCAATCTCATCTTAACCAGTAAACTCTTTATTACTGACAACAGTTCTTGCAATTTCACATCTGTATAATGAAGGTCCCGATATCTTTTGATACTATTTTCAATGTTACTTTTTAAACATTCTCGTATGGGCTTTCTCGCAAGAGTAATTACACTATTTCTTCATTTCTTAAAGCTACCTAATCTACTATTTCAGTCAGTGACATAATAAGTGATCGTCTCAAACCTCTTATGAAGGGAATCTGCTTGTAATGCTAGTATCTAATGAGGGTTATGACCTGGTCGCGAAACACTCTCAAACATTCATTATAGAAGCTATTGGCATCATAAAGTCAAGGACCCTAAATTTAAAGCGAATTGAAGAATTTGATAATTAATAAAAACGCTTAAAAATGGTATGGCAAAATATTATGATTCCGCTGGGGGTCGATCCCAGGACCTCTCGCGTGTGAGGCGAGCGTGATAACCACTACACTACGGAACCATTGGTTCGAAGGTTACAAAATACACTTTCTGATGATATCTGTACCTTTCATGGTCCTTTCATTAGTAACTATAGTTCATTCGGCACAGCATCATCAATATTATACGCATTTGTAGCTCAGTGACATGTCATGTCATGTCCGTATCTCAAAATGAAGTTAACATTACCGAATTCGTTTTGCTCACGAACAATTTCAACACCATAATGATCAACGTACAGCTCAAAGCTACTCATTCGATACATGATACAAATCATGGTATGCATGATGTTGATCCTGGGGATATGGAAAGGTTCCTATTTGATGGAGAATTCAGATGTTATGCGTATTGCCATATGGCACATGTAAACCAGCAACATATGCATCATTTATTTGTCATTCTATTACTTTTCATTTCTACTAAATCTGTGCTTATGGTGCGATTTGTTTACTACGTAGACCACGTATGTCTTTCTGTGACACGCAACGGCTGTCAAATCTTCGTTTGTTAATGATGTGATATATTAACAGTATTTACACCATGGCAAATAGATTAGATAGTTCAGTGCTTTGTCCTAGCGACATCTTCTCGATTGCATAGTTACCTCCCTTTGAATGTAATGTCAACTAACCAATAGCGTGTAACAGCGGTGCTTTGCGCATGGGCCGAAAATGGTAGGGACGATTCACTTCAGAAGGATACTTTGTCGGTTCAGCAATGACATACCACCACAGAGAAGCCATTACAAGTGTATTTCTATGAAAGGCTATATCTGTACATAAAACGTATCGCCATTGGAATATCGCTTATTTATCAGTCTATTGCAGCAGTGATCTCCCATCTCGATCATGTAGAAAGAGTGTTCAAATTTTGGAGTAGCTGATTTTGACTATATGCGGTGGCTTGCCTCTACTTCTCATTAGATTAACTGACCCAAAATTCTGCAGCGTCTGATTGACCCGCCATTGTGTTGATAGGGTTAACATATAGGAACCATGCCTAGCGAAGATGTTGCTGTCATGACTGTTCAGTCGTGTCTAAGAAATAGATCCTTCTATAACTGAAGGACCAACATTGCGTAACACATAAACACGGGACTCTCTCTATCTCTCTCCATGTAAAGAAGTGGTATTGATATTAGTAGTCTACCTCTTGCATGTACGCGGTTCTAATTGAATGCTAAAGCTGTCATCGAAGCAGAAGA
This sequence comes from Sinohyriopsis cumingii, assembly GCA_028554795.2. Classification (NCBI taxonomy): domain Eukaryota; kingdom Metazoa; phylum Mollusca; class Bivalvia; order Unionida; family Unionidae; genus Sinohyriopsis; species Sinohyriopsis cumingii. Next base: position 18,962,953 of record CM068827.1, on the reverse strand, counting down.
CCAGGATTCACACCGAGGTGTTTTTCACATACATCTTTCTTGTTTGTAACAATGTATACATAAGACTATCAACTGGAACGACTTTAGTTTATTCCAGCTAAAAGGTGTGTGTAACCAAAATGAGTCTACTTGACCTCTAAACAATCAAAGAGTTTAAGGCCGCCATTCGGAATACAGCATCTGCACATCATCACATTGTTAAGGTTTCAGTGTATATGAGATTAGGCTATCGTTAGTAAAATCAAAGAGTTTTCTTGGGGTCAACAATTAAGATGTTTCAGCTAATCTAGTTAGCAAAGTAATACAGGAGTAACGAATCCTAAAATACAATTGAAAATCAAATATAAGATTCAGTGCTGTTAACTAATTCCATGGCTGCTTCTAAACTTCTTTCTCAAAGACATTTGAAATCGAGGAGAATAAAAAATATTAAATTCTTGCTGTCAGGATCATAAAATCCAATCAGGTCATTCAGGATTTTCTTGACAGTTATATCATGAAAACGAAATAAGGAATAAGCGCCATGCAATTTGTCTACAACAAGATCAGCTATCACTGTAATCCTTTATGCATAGTTTATGATCAAGAGGTTTACCAGCATCAAGGTGAAATCGTGAAATCTTTATAAGTAAAACATCTGCAATACCATCTTAACCAGTAAACCCTTTATTACTGACAACAGTTCTTGCAATTTCACATTTGTATAATGAAGGTCCCGATATCTTTTGTTACTATTTTTAAAGTTACTTGTTAAACATTCTCGTATGGGCTTTCTCGCAAGATTAATTACACTATTTCTTCATTTCTTAAAGCTCACTAAATCTACTATTTCAGTCAGTGACATAATATGTGATCGTTTCAAAGGTCAAATGAAGGGAATCTCCTTGTAATGCTAGTATCTAATGAGGGTTATGGCCTGGTCGCGAAACACTCTCAAACATTCATGATAAAAGCTATTGGCATCATAAAGTCAATGACCCTAAATTTAAAGCGAACTGAAGAATTTGATAAGTAATAAAAGCGCTTAAAAATGGTATGGCAAAATATTATGGTTCCGCTGGGGGTCGATCCCAGGACCTCTCGCGTGTGAGGCGAGCGTGATAACCACTACACTACGGAACCATTGGTACTCAGCTTCCAAACTACACTTTGTGATGACAACTGTACCTTTCATGGTCCTTCCATTAGTTTTTATAGTTCATTCGGCACAGCATCATCAATGCTATCCGCGTTTGTAGCTCAGTAACATGTTATGTCTTTGTCTCAAAATGAAGTTAAAATTAGCTTAATTCGTTTTGCTCACGAACAATTTCAGCACCATAATCATCAATGTTAAGATGAACGCTACTCATTCGATACATAGGTATTAGACGCGAGCTGGATGGAGAGAAAAAAACATAATCTGAAGGAGAATTCTCATATAGAGTGACAAAATTACCTTAGATAACCCCCATGATCCTTTCTGGCATAGGACCCTCTCTATCATAATATATAAGAGGGAAGGTACGTAACTTCCAAATATTTAGTTCCACCCATGACCCTCGATTTCCTTCTTCTCTTTCCGTCTATAAAGGCACACGACCATACTATATGGCTTGTTCTACTCCGGAGATATTTTTCTATTCATCAAGCCATCATTGACTTTTCTGCGTTGTACCAAACTGAAGTTACGGGCTCCGAAACGTGCGATTTCGCGAATTTTGTCTCTTGGGACAAGTACGTGCACATGTGGAAACCGGTGAACAGAGCTACATGTACCATGTTTGCGACTCTACGATGCAACCATCCTTGAATTACAGAAAAGTGGGAGATGCAAACGTAATTTTTACTTCCCATTAATTCGATTCAACTTAATGAACCATGTTCCATGCAAGAATTAGACATTGTCTTCTTCACTGCACATACATCGCATACATGCGACACGATTTTCAAAGTAGGTAATCTATGCGGCACACACGTCAACGCCGAAATATGATTGGCTCAAAAGGTTATACTTATTATCACGTGAGCTCGGACTTGTCCCAGCAGCTAATCTAGTCAGCGTAGTAATACAATAACAACGAATCCAAAAATCCAATTGAAAATCAAATATAAGATCCAGTGGTGTTCACTAATTTCATGGCTGCTTCTAAACGTCTTTCTCAAAGAAATTTGAAATCAAGGAGAATAAAAGACATTAGTTTGTTGCTGTCACGATCATAAAATTCAATCAGATCATTCAGGATTTTCTTGACAGTTATATCATGAAAAGGAAATAAGGAATAACCGGCATGCAATTTGCCTACAACAAAATCAACTATCATTGTATCATTATAATCATTTTTGCATTGTTATGATCAAGAAAGTTACCAGCATCAAGGTGAAATCATCAAATCTTTAAAAACATCTGCAATCTCATCTTAACCAGTAAACTCTTTATTACTGACAACAGTTCTTGCAATTTCACATCTGTATAATGAAGGTCCCGATATCTTTTGATACTATTTTCAATGTTACTTTTTAAACATTCTCGTATGGGCTTTCTCGCAAGAGTAATTACACTATTTCTTCATTTCTTAAAGCTACCTAATCTACTATTTCAGTCAGTGACATAATAAGTGATCGTCTCAAACCTCTTATGAAGGGAATCTGCTTGTAATGCTAGTATCTAATGAGGGTTATGACCTGGTCGCGAAACACTCTCAAACATTCATTATAGAAGCTATTGGCATCATAAAGTCAAGGACCCTAAATTTAAAGCGAATTGAAGAATTTGATAATTAATAAAAACGCTTAAAAATGGTATGGCAAAATATTATGATTCCGCTGGGGGTCGATCCCAGGACCTCTCGCGTGTGAGGCGAGCGTGATTTTTTTTTTCTTTCTTTATTTAAAAAAAGCTTTGTACAGTATATAAGTTAAAAATATACAGTCAGTATGTACATAGTAGTTTGTAATGCTATATTACAAAACAATGATTCTACAATAGTATTTTGTTAAGCTATATTACAGAACAATGATTCTAAAATTTTTTTTGTAATGCTATAGTACAAAACAATGATTCTACAATGTAATAAACACTTTATCCTCTTCTATTCTCATTAAAGGATTATCTTTTACAAAATACTTCGTAATCAAAGTCTGATTTTTGTCTTTGTAATGTTGATACGCATATAATATATATTTTCTAGTCAAATATTGGAACAATCTTTCTATGTCTATTTGTTTCCCTAATAAAGACATAATGTTTCTTCTTTTGTAAATGCACAATCGAGCAATGCTCAGAATGTAGTTCAAAAAATAACTATTTACTGATTTTTCTTTCTTTGTTATATCCTATCATGAGCATTTGTTCAAAAGAAGTGCTATTGAGAACACCAACTCTACAATTTTTAAAAAGAATCTCAACTATATATACAATATAATTCTTAACAGAGCTTAATTCAGGACATTTTAAAAACATGTGAAATAAATCCTCTGTTTCCAACTGGCACACTGGACATAAGTCATTATCAATTTTGCCATAGTATTTTAGTCTCTCTTTTGTAAATATTCGATTGTGCATTATTCTGTAATCCAAATCTATACAATCTGGGGTCTTGAAAGGTAGGTGTATCAATTTCCAGTATTTATGCTTTTCCAAACTAAATATCTTACTCCAAAAGGAAACAGAAGCTGGTTCTTGAAAAATCAACGTACATAAAAGCTTGTAAAATAGTTGTGTTGTACATAAACAGAGGTCATATAATTTTGTATCAACTCTGAGAAACATATTATTTCTCCCATTGGTTACAGTGGGTTTTGACTCTGTTGCAACAATATTTCTCCAGCCTAATGGTATACTTTCTATTATGCAATTATAGTCTTTTTTATCTTATCTGTTTTGATCTCAGAATTTGATTTGTATATCATTTCTTGAATAGCTCTATAAGGTAGTATTCCAGGTACAAATTCATATGTAATATCCTGAACACGAACAATTCCTGCTTCTATAAATTCTGCGAAAAACAACGTTTTACCAGCACATGTAATATTAGGATTTAAAAAGAGAGGTTGTTCAAAAACATTCCTCACATCAATATTTGTATCGATATTATTTCTAAGTTTTTCCCATGCATGAAACATTTCTCTGTAAAATATAGGTAGGGTATTCAATTGTTGCTTATTTAAAGACATGAGAAACAACTCTTTGGTCAACCTCATGTTCAGGACAGTAGATAAAAAGTGATCAAAGGTATTTTTCCACATAGCATGGCAATTCACATCAAAGTATCTTTTTAAAAATTTTAGTCTGAATGCATACATTTTCATCTTTATATCAGTTAACTGTAGTCCGCCATTTCGCTTATCACCAATTATTGTATAATAGTGAACCAAATGGGACTTTCCTGACCAGATAAATCTGAGAAATAATTGCTTCAATTCATCAGCAATCATATCAGGAAGAGGCTGAACTGACACTATGTACAATACTCTAGAAACTAATAAGTTATTAACAACTGTTACTTTTCCTTGTATTGTCAAATATCTCTGTGACCACAGTTGCAATAAGTTTTTAATTTTAGACAATCTATCATTCCAGTTCAGTTGCTCACATAACTTTGCACATTTTCCCACATAAGCTCCCAAAATTAAGATGACTTGATCACACATTTGAATTTGTAATTGTTTGCAATAATCATCAGTAAGTTTACCAGATCCAATACACAGAAGTTCTGTCTTTTCCTTGTTCACCTTTGCACCAGATCCTTTACAATACAAGTCAAGTACATTAAAAGATTGATTAATGGATTGTGTGTCCGCTAATGTCAAGGTTGTATCATCTGCATGTTGAAAAACTTTACTTGTATTACTAGACAGTGGGAGTGGAATACCTTTGATAGTGGGATTTGCTTTGATAGCGAGTCCTAAGGGTTCTGCTGCTAATACATATAACATTGCTGATATAGGACAACCTTGTCTGACTGAATTTTTAATTAAAAAGGGTTTCGTTAGATGACCATTGCATTTAACACTACTTTTAATTTCATTATAAAATATCTTTATCCACTGAATAAAATTGTCACCAAAACCGAACTTTCGTAAAACAGAAATCAAATATGAGTGGCAAACTCTGTCAAACGCTTTTTCTTGATCAATTTTTAAGATATATCCCTCAAGATTGTCTCTCTCAACCATATCTATAATATCTCTTACAGTGACTATAGTATCAGCAATATCTCTCCCAACTATACAACATGTCTGAGTTTGAGAAATAATTTTGGGTAATACCATTTTTAAACGTGTAGACAAAATCCTTGCCAAAATTTTATAATCTACATTAAGTAAACTGATAGGACGCCAATTTTGCAATCTTCTATTATCCCCCTTATTTTTATAAATAAGTGATATAACCCCAAATCTCATTGATCTCGACATAATATTGTCATTCTTAACACTCTGAAAGATGTGCAACAGAATATCATATATACAATCATAAAATTTACAATACCACTCTACTGTCAATCCGTCCGGGCCGGGGCTTTTATTTTTAGCCATCCCTTTTATAGCTGTATGTATTTCATCAACTGTTATTATGGCATCACACATATCTTTCTCCTCATCAGATACAGAACAGTTTACAAAATTTAAAAGTGAATCAGTACAATTATCATCAACAGTTACCGAAGAATATAAATGACTATAAAACTGATGTATTTCATCTAAGATTCCGCTTGTATTTGAAATAATTACACCATCATCATCAATCAATTCATTGATTACATTTTTGTTGTGTCGATATTTCTCAAGATTTAGAAAATATTTAGTATTTCTATCGCTTTCAATTGCCCATTTGGCCTTAGATCTCAATATAGCACCCCGACAAAAATCAGTTTCATAGTCACTTAGCTGATGTTTTAGTTCTTCATATTTGTTAATGTCATATGGTTCTTTATTTGCGACTTTTTCTGAAAATGATTTTAATTTATTTTGCAATGTAAAGTATTCTTGTAATCTTTCCTTATTTCTTCTTGTACAGTATACTTGGGAAAATTTTTTAATTTTGTATTTTACATTATCCCACCAAATGAGTGGTTCACTGAAATACATTTCGTCAGTTTTTCCTTCGGTAAGAATTGATTTCACTCTTTGTACATATTTTTTCTCAAAAAGAACATTGTTATTTAATATCCATAATCCGGGCCCTGTTTCCACTTTGCAGGTATTTAGTTTAAGGTATACAAAAGAATGATCACTAAAGGATGTATCTGCATAATAAATATTTTGCACATTGGAGTGCAATTTTGAGGAAATCAAAAAATAATCTATTCTACTCTGCTTCATTTCGCCTAGTACAACTTGTTTTCTGGAGAAACTACGAGTACTAGGATTTCGTGATCTCCATAAATCGGTAATATTCCTATCATGAATAATTTTATAAAGTTCACGCACTGCTACATCATCAATATGTAAGGCTTTGTTATGTCGATCAATACCTGCTAAAGTTGTATTAAAATCACCAGCCAGGATAGTGCTATCACTAGTACTGTTATGTAAATATGTATTTAGCTTCATGAAAAAGTTAAACCTTTCCTTCACAACATTTGGAGCATAAATATTGATTAAATCAATCACTTTATCATCAATAGCTATTTTAAGATGTAAAATCCTACCCTTTTCAATCATTTCTTGTGTCACCTGATTTCTCAATTCTCTCACTACTAAAACAGCAACACCTGCCCTCCTATTGTCAGCATTACTATAAAATATGTCACCATTCCAAATCTCATTTTCTCTAATACTTTCAACAAACTCATCATCCCAAAAGGTTTCTTGCAATAATAAAATATGGCCTCTTTTCTCTTTAAATGTGTTGATATGGTTAACATATAGGAACCATGCCTAGCGAAGATGTTGCTGTCATGACTGTTCAGTCGTGTCTAAGAAATAGATCCTTCTGTAATTGAAGGACCAACATTGCGTATCAGATAAAGACGGGACTCTCTCTATCTCTCTCCATGTAAAGAAGTGGTATTGATATTAGTAGTCTACCTCTTGCATGTACTCGGTTCTAATTGAATGCTAAAGCTATCATTGAAGCAGAAGTGTAGTGTTTGTCTTAGTGACTTGCTTTCTGGGATTTCGTTTACCACCCGATTCCGTGTGAACTCTTTACGAACAGTACTTACCACCCAATAAAACATGAAGGTGATTCCTTTAAATGTTCACGAGAGACTCATTTTTCTCAAAGCTTTGCGTTTTCATCTAGATACTTCTCGACCTCTACGGGAAAAAAAGATTCGTCAACTTTTGGGTACCGAAGTATGACGATGTGTGTGTAGCTGGTAACTTACACCCCCTCTGGACAGATGTGCGTGACTAGAAAAATTGGGGCTTTGAGACTTGGACCCAAGAAGTGGCCCATTATGCTCAAGAGTTGTGATCCTCCATTTCAAAGTTCTAGGAAAAAAGTCACTTTTTAACCTGTGTTAAAGACAGTGCCAAAAGAACCCGTCACCGAGGATAATCATTCCCTTCAGGACAGGACTGTCATGGACATTCCCGAAAGACTGTTTCGGGAGGACACTTCTGTGACATTACCCCATGTAGAGCCTGTAAGAACATTTCGCATTGTCCCTAGGGCATCTTGGTTACCCAAAACATGTTATACAGAAACGTGTTTCTATTCCACTTTGATCGTATTGATGTGTATTTTATCGTTGTACTTAACCCTTTGGCTTTTATGCACTTTTTGTCTTTCGTGTTTATTTTTAAAATATTAATAAACGTGTCTTGAAAAAAGTATAAAAACTCTTGTCTTGTCTGTCATGCTGACACTATGGCTACCTCTGTGTCTTTGCTCTCTCTTCCTCCACTTTCAAAGTCATCGACGAACACGTAGATCTTGCCAGTTGGGAGGTTTTGTATCTTCGCCACAATTGTGCATGTGCCACTTTTTTCTAACTGCACCGCAGCCTGATAGTTGTTCCTGGGGAAGGGAATGGTGCCACCTCCCCCAGGCTTTTATGGGTTCAAGGAACCCTGATAGTTTGGCTTCAATCTGTGGGTCCCTTACAGTTGAATGGTTGGCTGTCATTAGTGGGAAGGAGAGCTCGGGAACGGTCTTGGTTGCTTCACATCGCTGGTTTCTTTTTGCATTTGCCTGGTGTTTCTTGCGTCTTTTGGTTTTTTTTGGTGGTTTTTTCGTCAAAATGTTCTCAAAATGGGGGGTGTTCTTTGCTGTTTATAGAGGTTGTTAGTAGAAATCATGTATGAAGAGAGATTTTCAAGGTTATTATGGTATTACTAGTCGAGGTGTTTAGGGTGTGCTTCCTACGTTATGTTATTTATAAATTTTTAGATATTGCCTCTTTATGTTTTTTATTCATTAATGTTTTTAGAGATTGAATGTTATTTCTACTTTATTTAGCAAGAGACCGGAGTCTTAGCCGATTACACTGTTCGTTAAGGACATCTAGGACCAGAGTCCTAGCTGATTACTCGGGTCGTTAAGGACATCTAGGACCGGAGTCATAGCCGATTACACGGTTCGTTAAGGACATCTAGGACCGGAATCCTAGCTGATTACTCGGTTCGTTAAGGACATCAAGGACATCCGATTTTGCGGTTTCCTTAGTTTTTGATAGGTGCTTCGTAAGTGAATTATTTATTAATATTTTTATAAAATTGAATGATATGTTATGGGTTTTTATGTGGTGGCTTCTAACTTTATTTAGCTTGTTACTGGGTCTTTTGGTTTTGTGGGGATAGTAATTATATTTTGTTCCTAAGTCCTGCGGAGTCTATGAATTTATTTATATTTTTGTATGCTGATTGTTTATTTTTATTAGAGTCCATAAGAAACTCTTGGTATGTGTGTGGTGATCCAATCTCTTTGGTTTTTGATAAATATTTTCCTAGCGGCTTGATATTTTGGGCATATATTGAATATGTGGTGTAGATCTTCGGTGGTGTGGCAGTTAAAGCAGTTAATGGTTGCTGGTTTGGGTCCTATAAACCTTCCAAAACTGATTCCTAGTTTAGTTTTTCCAGTTATTATCCTGTTTGTGGTTTTCTGTTCTAAATATGTACACTTAGGTATCTGTATGTTCCTATCTACGGTTTTTTGGGTTTTCATGGTGCTTTTTACCTTTTGTGGAGGAGTTCCAAAAATCTTGCCATTTTTGGTCTATATATGTTTGTACGAAGCTTAGTGCTTCTGTAGAGCTATAGTTAAGCTTGATAGAGTTTTGATCCCCTAGTTTGGTTTGTGCAACTTTGCCTGCTGTTTCGTTGCCAGAGATTCCAATGTGCGACGGTATCCACATGAGCTCGACTAATTGATGTGCTGTGGTGATATCGTCGATTAATTGGCATGCTCTGTCGAGGAATTGTTCCCTAGAGTGTGTATTGCGATTTTGGATCGATTTGATAACGCTTAGGGAATCGCTTATAATGACTGCTTTAGGTATTTGGTTGTCTTTGATCCATTGTAGTGATTCAAGTATAGCCCAGAATTCAGTGGTGTAAATGGAGCAATAGTCAGGTAATCTGGATCCCGTTTGTATATTGAATTCAGGGATGACTATTGCTGCTGCTGTTCTTGGTGGGTTGTTTGGTTTTGATCCATAGGTTTATATTTTAACATAGTCCGGGTATTTTTGGTTGATTTCGTTTACGAGTACAGGTTTTAGTAAGTTTTCTTGTCCTTCTTTATTGCCTAATTTGGTAGCTTCAGTGTTAATCCTTGGTGGTTTTTGTAACCATAGTGCTTTGTTCTGGTCTGTATTGTTTGTTACCTGTTTTGTTACTAGAGGTATCTTTTCTCTTAGTTCAAGGATTACTTTGCCACTTGGTGTGGAGCAGCAGGGGGGGCGAATCGGACAACTTTTTCGACAAAATTTGATTAAGGTTTTAAAACGACAAATAGAACCTTCCTTCGAAATCTCACTTTTCAAACAAAAAAAAATAAAGTCTCCGTTTGGCAAATGGAGCCTTAGTGTTTTTTGCTCGAAAACGCTATATTTCGCGACAACATCCCGTTGGTGTTTTCCCGTGGTAATCATCGGGCGTCCCGCGTCGATGTCATTTCCCCCCTGCTGCTAAGTAGTTATTTACAACTAACCAAGTCCGATACGATATCGTGAGCAGAGGGGGCGAATCGGACATTTTGTCCAATCGTTATTTTGCTTAATTATTACTTTCTGCAACTCAACGATCTAGCGTCGTCAGCGCCTGGTAAAAAAAAAACGACGACGTCGTTGGGGGATCGTCCAATCGTCATTTGGTTTAATTAACACCTTCTGCGCGCCGATCCCCAGCGTCGTCAGCGTCCGGTAAGCACATCGACGACCGCGTCGATGTCATCGCCCCCTCTGCTGCTAAGTGGTTATTTACAATGAAAATTATTTACAACTAACCGAATATTTGGTCAAGTCCGATACGATATCGTGTCCGAGGATCATGTAAATTTATCGTTACGAATCCATGTGGGGTCGACTGAGCATGACTAAAAAAGTTTCGAAAAACATTAAAGTCCATGTCACCGCCGCACCATGTCTGCCAAATATTTCGTAGCGTGTGTGTATCAACGCCGTTGAACACAGCAAGAATATTACAGTTGTCTCTAATTACTTTTGGAATCTGAGTGTATCGTTGAGTGACATATATCACGTCAGTGTTTTTATGCCTGCCTCTGGAAAATATCCTAGCTGGGTTTTTTTGATTGTCTAACATAACATCATCGTACACGACTAGATTGTTAACGTCGCCATCAATATCATCAATACCCGGTGCATCATTGATATCTGTAATAAACTCGATGACATTTTTTTTAGCGATCGCTGATGCATTCTCGTTGAAATCTTTCAACACCTCGTAGCATCGTTGATCATCTACGCTAGGAGCAACCAAATACAACTTATCCCACTTCATCCATCTCATTATTAAATTGAGTAACAATTGCGTCTTGCCGGATCCAGATGGTCCGATGATAATCATCCGGATCGAGTTTGGTAACGCTGCAACATGCTTAACGGGTTCTCTTGTTTTAGTCGCCGAAAAATCAATTATATTCATATTTCTATACATAAATTATGGATCTATATTGTGTGAAGTGTAGAGTACGTACTGGCACAAATGATATGACAACCGCTACAACAAGAAATAACAGATCGGCGCTTACTGGTAAGTGTGTACAATGCGGTACAAAGAAATTTAGATTTATTTCTATTAAACCCGGGGATGTTTTAAAAAAAAGCGAGGAGGTGATATTGCAGCCAAGTTATCAAAACTCCCCGGAACACCGTGGGCAAAGTATCCAGGAGAAAAGCACCTCCCAGGATATAGCTACTGTGGCCCCGGAACACGATTAGATATCAGACTCGATGATCAAAATCAGCCCAAACCCGGTGAGTATCCAATAAACGCTATCGATAAGGCGTGTCATGCTCATGATGTTGCTTACAAAAGTAGCGATCTCCAACAGCGTCATATCGCGGATGTAAAATTAATTCACGCGTTAAATGCTATTCCTGATAAATCCGTCAAAGAAAAATTGGCCTCATGGTTGGTAAAATCGGCTATGAAAGGTAAATTAATGATGTGCGCTGGTAATTAATAACAACATGGAATCCATCTATTATTCTCCGAGAGGATACTGGAAGGGGAAGGCCGCAATTGGTAAGCTCGCAAGCGCTGCAAAGGTAACAAAGGCCACTGCGGCTAATTGGTTATCCAAACAGGCTATATGGCAAATCTATCTACCACCGCCTAAACAAATCAACTTCTCGCGCTTTGATGTCAGCGTACCTAATGAAGTTCATCAGGCTGATATACTATTTTTGCCGCATGACAACGGTTACAAATACGCGCTAACCGTAGTTGATGTTGCGAGTCGATACAAACAAGCGGAGCCGTTAAAAACAAAGTCAGCAACTGAAGTAGCCGCTGCGTTTGAAAGAATTTATCAAAGAGGTTCTCTGCGCTGGCCAAATCTATTACAAGTTGATCCCGGTAGTGAATTTCGCGGCGCTGTTTTATCAACGCTGAAACATCATAGCGTCGCGGTACGACGAGGTCATACTGCGCTACATCGTGATCAGGCAATTGTTGAACGATTCAATCGGACTCTCGCTGAACGGTTATTTGGATATCAATACGCGAAGGAATTCATCCAAGAAAAACGATCTCGTGAATGGGTCAAAAGGTTGCCAGGCGTAATTGCAGCGTTAAATAACGAGATTACCCGAGTAATCAACATGAAGCCCAGCGACGCGATTAAATACGAGTATATACCCGGAAAATCAAAAATAAATAGCGTTTCCAAGCCGATTCTCGGCAATGTCACCGTGAGATATCTATATGAACCAGGAGAGCTTGAAGGCGGTAAAAAAAGGGCTACCGATCCTATTTGGAGTGTTACCACACATAACATATCAACGATAACACGATCAACTGGTAGACCACCGATCTACAGACTGGATTCAACTGCTCCTCAGCGCGGATTTACTCGCGAGCAACTACAAGTGATACCTGACGATACTCAGTTACCCCCGCGTGGTCTTAACTAGCGCCGTTGCGTCTATTACACTCAAGACAAGTTAACCTCACATTGTTTTTGACATGACCGAGACTGTTATCCCTATCCACGGTAAATTGGCGAGCGTCTTTATCCGAATAACGCCAGCGCATTACACAATTGCAACTCGCGCAGTGATTATTCTGCTGTTGTCGTAACGCAATTATTAATTCGGCATCAATATCAAAACGCCGCTGTTTTTTTTTATCCTGTTGGCGGTAACCCGAGAGTTTTCTATCAATGACGCTTGCATCGATAATGTCGTTGTCGTTGGTGACTCCGTCACTGACTTCGTCAACAACAATTCTTCGAAGCTGATTTATTCTCCGTACTCGGGACACTGCAAGATAGACTAGATTCGACCATTCGATGCGATTATCAACCATCCAAACAATTGTGTCCGTGATGGTTAGTCCCTGCGAGGAATGTATTCACGTTGCGTATCCTAGCGTCCACGGGGATTTATCAGCACGTAGCGCGTCCTCGACGACACCGATATCAACGAGCACGATATCATTCAGCACGAGAATTTGTTTTTTTGTCCCCGACGCTGTCGGGGCTGAAATTTCAACTTCAATGTTCTGCCGCCGTGTGTCCGCGGGTCTATAACATAACGGCACTGGACGCGTTGGAAACTTTTCCTTATGCAACGCAAACAACTTCCGCTGAAGTGTGTCTCTGACTATCTTTCTACTCGCTACAATCAAATCGTTTGGTCTCCATGTTTCCCAGAATTCATTTAACGGCGTTTCCGGAATCACCTCGCGAATTATTTCACATTGAATTTTATCCGGCTGTAATCTGATTAATTTTTTAACCTCGCGCAGTTGTTCATCAAGTGCTCGGTAATCAGTATCGGTTTCTTCATAATAGTCTACGAACCCGCTCAACCAATCATGTGGACCCTCGCCGACAAATGGTGGTGGTTGGCCATGGTCCCCACACATGATTACCGCTGTATTCGCGCGCAGCAACCACTCAAGAAACATTTGTAAAGTATCTAACGAAACAGTACATATCTCATCCCAGATGACAATGTCGGGAATAAATTTTTCACCCATTCGATCAGGAGTCCACTCACCGCCGCTGTATCGAAAAAAGCTGTGATAAGTAACGGCGTCAACATTTCGTTGTTTTATCTCTCGCGCTAGTCTATGGGTCGGTGTAAGCACGATTATACTTGCCCGCGTACGAAATAATTCAATTGCCCGAGTCGTCTTTCCTGACCCGCCACAGCCGCTTAAATAAACTGTTTTGTGTCTACAAATTGGATCAGAACACGATGGTGCATTAGACCATTCTGACAATTTATCACCGCGTAAGTAGTTGTTCTCAACGGTGACATCTGCTGACGGGGAATAATCGCGTCGTATGTCGGGCTGTCTCCGTCGCTGTAGGTAACAACTGTACCCAACCTTGTTCCATTGGACAAGAGAGCTGTTTTGCAGTTCACGTATCTATTTTTTGCCACTGCGTCCTTGATTACGAAATCATATTCTGCGTCATCTATAATCAGCCGTGAGCAATATCGTTTGTAGTCGCAGTTTTTTCCACCTTGTGTGAACTTACCAATTATTCTTCTACCGAGATCTTTTGCCTCGCGGTTTCGTTGGTTAAATATCCTCCTGGACCATTCGATGATATATTCCTCGTCGGCATCAATGTTTTTTCTGGACTCGTCAATTATGCTATCTAGACGCTCCGGTTCTGGTAACCAGACTTCAGTCTGTGCCCGGTATGATATAATCGCGTCACTGACAATCAACGAAACTAGCATGCTACAATCAATCATATACCGTAGCAGCGCTATTGGCAACCACTTCTTTTCAGCCATGTGTCTACCGATCCAAATATAGCAACAGCGATGGAGTCCTGCCGCGAACTCAAATGATACTATGCGAGCGAATCCGGTTAAATCAAAATCAGGCAGTGGTCCATTAATAGCAACACGAGTCATTTCATGTCTGGGGTGTCCAAATCGTTTGAAATACTCAGCTGCGGATCCATACCCAAGAAAACTCGCTGGATAACAGGCAACCATATCAACCGAGATCATAGCGTCGCGGCTGTATTCAGTGTTCCATAGTCCACCGTGATAGTATTCCAACAACTGGATTGTACATCCGGCAGAAATTCCTTGCGCGTTGGTCTCCACGCATTTTTCCTTGCTGCAACATGAGCTACAACCGATGGAATCGTAAAACAATTTGTTAGCAGTTGTTCATCATGCTCTTCAAATTCCATGGCGGTTTTTTTCATCCTGTTGTGAAATGCTTCAGTGCGATATAATTCGCCGTTTGGTCTTACAAACTGATCAAAGGTATCCGCATCGTTTTCAGCGCTGCGAAGTAACCACACTGATACAGGGTCGTTTTTACACAAGTAGGCAATAGCATCAAATAGTTTTCTCTCCGCGAGAAAACTATCCCTGGAGAATTGTTCTCCCAGGAATTCTTCGGGTATATACTTTACTGTTCTATCCCGTAGAAATATTGTGATCGCGGGCGTCCATGCGTGTTCGTTATGATCAATAATTTTGATTGGGGCTCCCTTCGATTTATACTTTGATTCGTATAATACTTCACCGGTTATCGTCGTAACGGTTATTGGAAATCTCAGCGATGTTTCTAATCTCGCTATGTCGCTGATGGTTGCTCCACGCTCTTTTACGGTTAGTTGCCACTGGTTGATTTTGCTACGTCGTAAATCAGTCAATTTGTTTCCTCGACATGCATTTGTAAAATGCTCTATTATTCGTTCTGCTACACAATTTATCCCCGTTGACTGTTTCATCGGTTTCAGTTTTCCGATATCAGGTTTCTTATTTAACGGGTATATTCCATAAACAACTGCTGTTTCAGGATACGCTCGTTCATAGTATGGTCTGTCAATTCCGGTTAACAACCCCGGCTTGGAGTCGCGGCTGACAGTGACTGTTTTCTTGTCGCTGAGAACTGGTTCAAATTTATCACGTATGATCCAATCGCCTGATTCCACCCGGACAATGAATTTTACTCTGAAGAAATACCTTTTACCGTCAAGTTGTGATATTATCGTCGCTGCGCGGTTGTCGTTCATGGTAGCATCAACAACACCATCAATTCGAAATGTTGACCAACTATGAGATGCACCATCACGTTTGAATTCATTGATACAATCGCGTATTTTACTCAACAGGGTTTTATCGTTTATTAACGCTTTTGGTGTGTCCTTGAGGACTCTATCGAGATTGAACTTAATATTTTTCCAGGGCTTAATTACTGCTAATCTCTCAAACTCATCCATATAATTAAAACAAGTATTTAAATAAAAGAATATAGTATAATGAATAAATGCAAATGGTTGATGATTGGGTCGACAACCCCGTGCAATAAATCATGCAGAGGTGAATTCTGCGGGTATCATTTACAAAGCGTTCGTAATGGCTCTCTTGGCCCCCTCCCGTGCTTGGTTTGCCATGTTGGTGTAAGAGGAAAATCGCAGTTGTGTATCAATTGTGGCGGAAAGCGATACAGGGAACTAAAACGCTATTATGACAAACGAATTAAAAACGCCGTCATTGACCCCACCGCCGACTCCGTCAAAGACAAAATCATCAAAACTCCTCAAGACTACATTGAAAGGTTTATAATTAAACCAAATAATGAATTAGACAAGTAGTATTATTATACAAATGGACCAAGAGTTCAGACCTCACCCTGTGTTTGTTAATTACGAGGCATCTCGCGACGGCATTGTTAGAAACCGCAGACTGAAGAAGCCGGTTGGATGGAAAAATAATCAGGGGTATTTGATGTTTGGTGTCGGAAAAAAGAAGTATTTTGTTCATAGGGCGGTATTTGAAGCATTTAACGGATTAATCGAGAATGGGCTTGTTATTGATCATATTAATAATAATAAGACTGATAATTCTCTTACAAACTTGCAAGCTATCTCGCAAAGTCAAAATACCAAAAAAGGGGAAACTGGTAAATACTCAAAGAAAGCAAAACCCGTAAAGTCATTTGATACAACAACTCACGAGGAAAAAATATTTCAGTCGATGAATGAGGCAGGAAAATATTTTGACATTTGTATCGCCTCAATACGAAGAGTAGCAGAACGAGTATATCAAACAGCGATCTCAAAAAGGACCGGACACAGAATTCGATTTTCATATATAACATCAAAGGGAGATAACTCGTTTTGTGATAGCGTCGCATGACAAGAGTTACGTCCCTTGAAGTTCAATTAATGTTGCGATTAATTAATCATTTTACGATGAAAACTAATGAAATACACACTGTTATCTAACAGCTGCATTCTTTTTTTTAATGTTTTATTTGAGTATTTGGTTTCATTTAAATGCCGTGAAACACCATTAATAAGTATTTAAGGGTTTAACGATTCAAGGGAATTCAAATTAACACACACCTTGTGACTGACGCCGCTGTATTAGTCACTTTATATATAAGATGACTCGTTATAAGCCTGGGGCTTTCGAAAGCCAATTCAACTAATCAAAACTAACCCACGCTCTTGACCCGGGCGTGTGGTTGTCTTTTGTTCACAATCATGCAACCGGGTTAATTTAATTGGGTTGCTTTTGATTGGTTGAATTGGCCGTAGAGTTCCGCCCCCGCCGTTTTATGTTTGTGCTGTCTTGTGCCGTCCCCATCATCCATCAATCATTTCATTGTAAATATATTCATCCTTAATTAAGTACATGTAGTGATGTCCCCAAGCATATCTTCTGGGCGGTCTACGATGACGTTTGTCACCCTAGGCCTCCCTCCCGGAGATGTATGTTTGGGGTTCCAAGATGTGAATGTCCTTAATTAAGTATATGTGTATGCCTGTAATCTGCCACAACACTCGAGTGGAGATTTACGGCATTGTACTGTCCATACAAAAAACGGGGTCATTTTTGACCCCCAATAATTTTATTAAACTTAAATTTTATTAAATTTTAACTTAAATTTTATTAAAATTTTTGATATTAGAAATAAGATGTTTATAAGAATATGGATTCCCAAGACATCAATAATATATTAACTGAGATTTCAAAATTAAAAAATCAAGGAATTGAATTATCTGATGGTCTCGACAGTGAAAAAATTTTATCCGATTATGAGATTATTAACGAACAGTCGAAACGGGGGCGTTTTACCCTGGCCCGCGAGTACTTTTTTATAAAACGATTACAACATACGATTAATGAGAACCTGTACCACAATGACGCAAATGCATTCATTGGACTATTCACTGCCGTTGAAATAATACGAAAAAAACTCGGACGTGTTTATGAACGACGCCGGGAGATTTCTAGTAAGATCAAAAACATTAGAAGGATTATAGACGAAAACTCCGTGGAGCCCCCGATGGTACACTCGGCGGAAAATTAGAAAATTGCGGATCAATTTACAATAATGGTAGGTGAATCACTTACTACTCGGCTAGCCAGAGAGCGGCTAGCGGCGCTTAAAAAGTTTATACCGTTACGAGACAGAGTGAGAGAGAAACTTCAAACGCGACAACAAATGCAAACCGATTTTACTGTTGGAAGCGAACAACTCTTTGCCCCGGTAACTAAAGCGACTAAGGATGTTACAGCGGCAACTGTACCCGTTCTTGGTGCGCTTGAAAAGATAGCGGCAGAGACAAAACAAACAAAAAGGTCTTTAGAAACACTCCCTGCAAAAATAGCGGCTGCTACAACACGGAGGCCACCACCACTCGCTATAACCGAACCACAAGAACCTTATGTTACAATGGCCGACGAGGAAGAATTAGGTGCTACTGCGAAAGAACCAGAAGAAGAAATACCCGAAGAAACACCCGAAGAAACATCGAAAGAAAAAAAGAAAGAGGGAAATATACCCCGTAATGTTCTTAAAAAGTCCGCAATAGATCAAATTAGAGACATCGACGACGATGAAGAATTAGTTAATTTTGTTGCTACAACATCAACTAAGAGCATTCGAGATGAGTATATCAATGAAGGTTACAAGAAAAAAATAACCTCGACGGAGAACTGGGCAAGAATAGTGTATTTAGCGAGTAAACATAGAGAAGCATTACCACATCGTGGTGATCCCGATTACGATAAATTCCTCGAGAAAGTTAAGAGTAGAACACCAAAAAAAGGAAAAGGATACCCTGTTGGTAAAGAATCCTACGGCGTTACCTGCCCTAATAGTGTTCTCAGTGATATATCACGGCTGGAAGTACTAATCGGAGGAAAACGAGCCGGAAATAACTCTACGGAAATAATCAATGAGGCCGCTGATATTTGCAAGCGGTTATTTACAGGCGGTATTATGGACATTAATGCATATCGAACGCTCATAGACGAGCTCGTGGATGATTAATTGGAAAACTGGTGTTTTTAATAAGGATGATCATACACTACAACCATGATAAACCAGTACTCGTCTACGTGGTAAACTCGCGATTGCCTGTTTACCGAGCGTACTATGGAGATGGTCTCGGTAGCACCATTGCGGGGTTATTTACAAGAATGGCTCCAAAAGTAGCGCCGTTAGCCAAACAATTAGGAATGAAGGCTATTGATGTTATTCGTGATAAGGGTATTAGTGCCATTGGAGATGTTGCCGGAAAGGCGCTTTCAGCCGCGCGGGACAAACTAATGTCATTGGTGAAATCTAAGAGATTCTCAAAAAGAAAACAGAAACCACCGGTAATGCCATCAACGACAGTGATGCCTGCAAATGTCAGTAAAGTAATAAATAACGCCGTGGAAGAAAAATTAGAGTCGTTGGCGGCGACTCCGTCGTTGGCGACTTCGCCATCCGCCGATGCGGCAACCAACGCGCTCATGAACGCGATAGCGGGAAGTGGTCTACGACGAAAAAATCGCAATTGAAAACATCAACATGATAAATAATAGAATGTTTGCGCGTACCGCTGATCCCGCGTTTGATATGGACGCCCCAGTACGCAGGGATGATTCTGTCCGTGATTATCAATTTTATTCTTATTATGCAGCGCAACCTGACCTACGATCGCGAATTGAACTTCAAGTCCAAGACACCAGTAAATACTTTCTGCCGTGTGAAGCGTTTATCGAAATCGAGGGAGAACTCGTGACAAATGCCGCCGATAATGCACCATACGCAGATGACCATCGTGTTCGAGTTGGCTTCGTCAACAACGGTATCATGGCGTTATTTGAGAGCGCCAGATATCTTATTGACGGGCGAGAAATTGAATCAATAGAACGCGAGGTTGATGTTGCAACAACGATAATTGGGTTGGCGAGATACTCGGATGATTATACAAGATCGGCGGGCCCATCTATGATGTTTGCGAAGGACACCACCAATAACGCTGACCATATTCAGTACATCAACGTGCTGGCGGAAAGAGATACCGCAGTTGACCCACAGGCTGAAGCAGCCAATCCAGACCGCAGAGCAAGACCAGGCGCTAATTTCAATATTATAAAAAGCACCAACAATGATTACAATCTAGGATTCGCAACACGAGTAGGAATGTTGCAAGGACCACGCCGACAGTTTTCATACGCGATTCCACTCCATCACATATTTGGATTCTGCAGAAATGTCAGAAAAGTTGTCTATGGGGCTAAGCATACAATCGCGCTGACGCGAAGGGGCGATGATAACAATGCAATATGGCGTGCTGCTGGCGTCGCTGCCGGTAAAGTCATTTTAACTAAAATGGCATTGTGGATGCCGGTGCTGACTCCATCAGTTACCACGGAAGCACGATTGTTAGCATTTATGGAACAGGGAGGGAAATCGCTGTTGAGTTGGCTAGCGGTAACAACTGATGCTAAAGAGGATAACGTCGCCGATACGTTTACATGGCACCTAGCATCAAAACAGGGTGTTTCAGCCCCGCGTCATATATTCATAGCGCTACAGAATAGGGAACGATTGGGTAGTCAAGAACGCAGCCATATGATATTTGATCAATTAGGAGTCAGGGATGTTTCGCTGAGAATAAACGGACAACAGGAACCATCCGAGGATATACAGCTTAATTACGGCGACAACCATATCGCACGTGTGTACCATCGATTGCTGTCGTATATGGGTCGTGATCAAAACGTCGACACTGGTTTGCAAATATCACAACTTGATTTTAAAAACCTGTATCCGATTTATTATTTTTCGCTGGAACATCTTGATTTAACGAGACAATCCGTCGTTGATATACACTTCCGAGCTCATATAGCCCCGGGTGGTGTTAATTATAGAGCGGTTGCTGTCATTCTCAGCGATAAATCAATGCTGCTAGAAGGTGTTGGTGGACGAATGAGAATCGTTGATGCGCCAGTGGAAAACATGTAATTGAAAGCACAAAACGCGTTTACAATAAAATGTCGTATAGTGTCGTCAGTGTAGAGTTGACTGATGGTCAAGTCAAGAAATTACGATCAAAGTCGGCTAAACAATGCGGGACCACAATAACGCTGAAGCCGTCACAGATGGCGGGTGGTAATCATAAGATATCGTTGACGGCGCGTCAAATAAAACATTTCAATGATGCGATGAGGAATAAAAAGGGTGTTCAAATAGATTTTTCAGCCGCAGCAATTAAAAACATGGAAAAGACCTGTGGGATATTTCCGCTGTTAGCTGCGATTCCGGCATTGATTGCCGCGGCGGCCCCAGCAGTGGCTAAGGCGGTGGCGTTAGGAGCCGTTGGTACCGCGGCGGGAATGGCATTGAAGAAGGCAACCGGGAAAGGCTACAAAAATAAACGACCCGTGACCGGAAAGGGTCTAAGACTACCGGGGACCCCGTATTCATGGTATTCGGGAAAGGGTCTAAGACTACCGGGAACCGTTTATTGACTCGGGAGTCAATGACTCCTGAGTCTATGACTCCAATGTCTAATTTTGATTTAATAGACGCCGCAAACGCGTTAGCGATAAAAAACTTCAGAGGTGTTTTTATGAGGGATCAATTACCGGCGGTCTCAAGGAATACTGAAACAGGCATAATTAACCTCGATGGGTCCTCCGGAGCGGGAACTCATTGGGTTGCATACGCGATTGATCCGCGTGCAATCGTCTATTTTGATTCATACGGGTTAACCCCGCCAAAAGAGTTCATGCGGTATATCCGGGCGTGTTCAGCCCGGGCGTGTTCAGCCCGGGTTTTTTATTCCACGCTGCCAACACAGCAATTGAGTGACCCGCCGATATGTGGCCGTGAGGTATTGAACGTACTCGCGGCGATTTCATCATCGCGGAAACCACCTCATGTGGTTGTAAACGAATACACTAGTGGGGTCGTAGAGGCCCGGCGTGTTAATTAGAAACGCTGTTTTTTTTACAATAATAATGATTGATATCTGGGGGCGACCGGTTTCGGCGCTGAAAGAATCCACGGAAACGGCCGCCGCCGACATAAAAAAACTAATTGAGGATGAAATCACTGATATGTTGAATCTAACAAGTATTGACCCGGGCGAAATAGTTGTATTTCAAGACCGCCAGGGTAAATTGAAATCCGGTAATGTGTCACTGAATGACGTTTTATTACGACAGCGTAATGCCGGCGAGGGCGCTATTGCGTTATATACCAGCGACGGACTACTCATACCGGGTAAACATATATTGCAGATAGAGGATATGATAACATTAGTCCAAGCCGATCTTATGAGGTTGGATAGATCAATTATCGAACTCGAAGTGCATATGAAAATAACTATCGATAAATTTCTTGGGGACCCGACGGTAACCGAACCAAATCTTGCAACAATAAAAAATACTATTTCGGAGTTTACAACGCTGTCGGGCCAATTTTACACGTTGCGAAAAAATGTTAACAGGATCGATGACAACTTTGATAAATTCCTTGGTAAAAAAAATACCAAGCCGGATGAAATCACAATAACTATAAATGATATCACTGCGTATGGACAGGAAATAAAAACAATCAAAACTGATGTTGCAACAAACAAAAGGAGTGTAGACGCGCATGAACGGGAAATAGAAATAATCGGCGCTAATGTTGCAACGATCATAAATAATGTAGACTCGCATGGACGGAAAATAGAAACAATCAAAACTGATGTTACAACGATCATAAATAATATGGACGCGCATACACAGGACATAGGAATAATCAAAACTGATGTTGAAGCGAACAAAAAGGGTGTGGACGCGCATACACAGGAAATAGGAACAATCAAAACTGATGTTGAAACGAACAAAAAAAATGTAGACGCGTATTGGCGGGGAATAGGATTAATCAAAACCGATGTTGCAGCGAACAAAAAAGGTATAGACGTGCATACATATGAAATAGGAACAATCAAACTTGATGTTGCAGCGAACAAAAAAAGTATGACCGAGAATACACGGGAAATAGAAACAATCAAAACTGATGTTGCAGCGAACAAGAATAATATAGACGCGCATTGGCAGGAAGTAGGAATAATCAGAACTGATGTTGAAGCGATTAAAGACGGGCTACCGAGAGTAGCAGAGCAATTCGAAAAAATAAAAACCCCTCATGAGAACATCATCAACACAGTATACACAATTCGGCATGGATCATTCGATTGGACTCCTACACAGAATACAGTAAATATCACCGCAACTGTTAAGGGCATTTATCGATTGACACTGGTTTCAATGATGCAGTTTAATATATTATCGTCGAGTTCATCCGGGTTTAACAATACAATATCAACAATTATAGACAAGAACGCAACTGAAAAGTTTACAATTTATGCCGTTGATAGAAATCTAGCCGAGGCAAACATTACATGGTATGTGGAATTTGTAGCGAATCTAAGTAATTAAAAACACTAGCTCTTTTAAATTAAAAATGACCACCAAGGAAATTGAATCAGAGGTATCACCGACGTCACATCAATATCGATTCGATACCGCAAAAGAATTCTCCGCGAATTTGAAAACGCTTTCCGAACAATACCGCGCAAAAATAAAAAAATACCGCAGAAAAATAACCGCCATCGACGCGGTCGTGTACTCGGTGTCGGGCATAGTAGCTGGCGCCGGTGTTATTTTATCCACGGTGACCACGATAGCCCCGATCGCTGTTCCAATCGCTGTCTCCGCGATGACAACAGTTGCTGAAGTCGCCAACGCAATCACTAGGAAGATATCATCGTGTTTTCAGAAAAAACTCAACGAGTATACAGTAAAACATCAAATAGTATCCGACGCATACTCGAAATTATCCGGGTTGATCTCATTATCGATTGATGATTTGTTCGTATCCGATGTTGAATTCTCCACGATGGTCCAGTTGTATAGCTCCGCGATGTCAAAAATCGAGGATTTTCAACTGGAAGCCGGAACCACCTGGTTGTTGAAATTAAACACTAAAGACAACGAATAATAATAATGTCGCTGAACCCCGAAGGGTTTCAATTACTTCAGCGGATCGCGGAGAACACCACTCCGGTACAAACAAGTATGATATCGATAACGTCAACGAAACCCGAATTCAGTGTGAACTTCCCATCGCCGGTTCCAGTGAAGGAAATAGCGCTGGCAAAATTGCGAGTATATCACAGTTGGCCTAATATCCGAGCGGACGCATTTAACGGACAACAACCTAATAACTCGCTGGTTTTTGCACGGACAAATAAACCCGATGGAACCCCAAACTGGGAGGAGGTTACAATACCAACTGGGTCATACCAAATAGAACAAATCAATAAAGAATTTCAACGCAGGATAAAATCGATCACAGGAAAGGAATCAAAAATCGCTATTACGGTTCATGAACCGACGTTATCGTCGACGATTGAAATAAGCACACCGGGGTATATGGTTGATATTTATAACAGTTCAATAAGAACCATACTAGGATGGCCTAAGAATCCACCTCATGAAATCCCCGCAGACTTGCACACGAATACGCGATCGTATCATGAGATTGATCCCGCTTATCAAATTGATTTGTCTATTATGAAAAACGCGTTATTACCCAGTAGGTTTATATTTCAAGACAGGAATACCATGCAATGGATATTTCCGTATAAGGAAACTCCTAAATTGTCCGCCGAGGCCACAGTTAAATTAAGTGATATTAATAGGTATTTTATCGAAATTAATCATTATTACCAATTACAACTAGAACAGCTACGGAAGACAAAAGCACAAAAACACGTTGAGATGTTAAATCAACTTATATCAGACATGGAATATATCAATGAACGAATCGTTAAAGTAATATCCGCTAACAGAGACGGTAGTAAACAAAAATTCCTAACCGAGTATAATATCGCAGAAGCCGATTTACCCGATTTTAGGTTTCCAGGATACAACGCGCCAGAACTGAGAAAGTCTCTTAATGATTTTCTCAGTCCATCAACTCATATCCTCAGACACGATAACGGAGATGATGGTAGACATATTGCTCCATACAACGTAAATATTGCATCGGTGATAGCGATTAATCTAGTGTGTGATGTTATCGAAGGGAGTTACCAGGTGGATACCAAGCAATCAAATCAGGCTCAACAGGGGTATATCCTTTATTCATTTTCACCAACAGCCCCTCCCGGATTCTTAATCGTTGAGAGTCCGATTAATCCGGTCTATATGCGATGCCATAATCGGCTTTTAACAAGAATTAATTTTAGACTTACCGATCAGTCAAATAACCTAATTGATCTACAAGAGGAGGAGTTAGTGATCACTCTGTTTGTAAGATCATGAGGATCTTCATTGTAACCACTTAGCAGCAGAGGGGGCGATGACATCGACGCGGTCGTCGATGTGCTTACCGGACGCTGACGACGCTGGGGATCGACGCGCAGAAGGTGTTAATTAAACCAAATGACGATTGGACGATCCCCCAACGACGTCGTCGTTTTTTTTTTACCAGGCGCTGACGACGCTAGATCGTTGAGTTGCAGAAAGTAATAATTAAGCAAAATAACGATTGGACAAAATGTCCGATTCGCCCCCTCTGCTCACGATATCGTATCGGACTTGGTTAGTTGTAAATAACTACTTAGCAGCAGGGGGGAAATGACATCGACGCGGGACGCCCGATGATTACCACGGGAAAACACCAACGGGATGTTGTCGCGAAATATAGCGTTTTCGAGCAAAAAACACTAAGGCTCCATTTGCCAAACGGAGACTTTATTTTTTTTTGTTTGAAAAGTGAGATTTCGAAGGAAGGCTCTATTTGTCGTTTTAAAACCTTAATCAAATTTTGTCGAAAAAGTTGTCCGATTCGCCCCCCCTGCTGCTTGTGGTGGGTATGATTTTGGGTCTGAAGAGAACTTTACACTTGTTTATAGCTATATTGGTGGGATGGTTGTCTTGGTGGGTATCTAATCGAATGGAGTATCGGTAGGGGCAGTTCTTGCCTACGTAATTTTAAGGGTAGTTCTCCTGTTAGTGTTTGTAGTTCTTCTAATGATGTTGAGGGGAGTGTTCCTGTGCATAATAGCAAGGCTTTTCTCTGGATAGTGTCAAGTTTTTGTAGTACAGGTTGCTTAGCCGAGTTATATGCTTGGCAACCGTAATCGAGTTTTGATCTAATATATGGTTTTATATATCGTGAGGAGGGTTTCCTGGTTGGATGCCCAGTTAGTCCCTGTGATGTACCTAAGTAAATTGAGATCTTTGTTACAATTCTGGGTGAGTTGTTTAATGTGCTGTTTCCATGTGAGGTGGTTGTCAAAGAACATTCCTAGGAATTTTACTACTGTGACGTATTTGATTAATTGATTTTGTATATAGAAGTTTGGATAGACTAGTGTGTTATTTCGTTTGGGGGTGAATACAATTGCCACAGTTTTTTCATGAGATATTTTGAAACCCCGTTTGTCAGCCCATCTCCCTATGTTGTCTAGGCTCTGCTGGATTTCTTTAACTACTGTTTTATTGGCAGGATTTCCATTTCTCCATATGACACTATCATCTGCAAATTGTGACAAGTTTATTTTAGTGGAGGCTGCATTGAGGTCAAGGTCGTTTACCATTAGGTTAAATAGTAGGGGACTTATTACATTGCCTTGTGGTGTTCCATTTTCAAGTGAAAATTCTTCCGAATTGGTGTTGCCTATTCTTGTGGTAATTTTCCAGCCTGTGAGGAAATCGCCAATCCAGTTGAACAAGTGTCTAGTTATTCCAAATTGGTTTAATTTGGCCGTTAGTCCATTGGTCCATACTAGGTCGAACGCTTATTCTACGTCTAGAAAAACCGCTATGAGGTTGCGATCGGTTTTCCTATGTGCGTTAAAAGCGAGTTTGATGTCTGTTTCCAATCTGACAAGTTGGTCAGTGGTGGACCGTTTGTTCCGAAAGCCACATTGATTTATGGAGAGTAGGTTATTGGTTTCTAGGTGGTGTTTTAACCTATTTGCGATTATTGTCTCCATTATTTTGCAAATATTGTTTGTAAGAGAGATGGGTCGGTACGAATTTATGTGTTGGGATCTTTACCTAGCTTGGGGATTGGTATTACTATGGCCTGTTTCCATTTGGTGGGTAGTTGGCTTTTATCCCATATCCTATTAAAGAGTTAGATAATGGTTATTGTTATATTGATAGGTAGTTTTTTTATATAGATAATGTAACCTAACTGATCCATAATAGGGGATGTTTAGTTTTTGGATCGTAGGGCTATCTCCCATTCATGTACTGTGATGTCGCTATTTAGGTGCGATTCTTTTGTTCCTTGGTCTTGAAACATTTGAGGTTGGGTTTCCTCCATTAGTTTTTTGTGTTCTTGAAAGTTTCTGGTGTGGTTATTGTTGCTACTCATGTTCGAAAAATGCTTCGCTAGGAGGTCTGCCTTATCTTTATTTGTTATGGCATTTTTAATTTTTGGGGCTGAGGTAGTTGCTTTCCCTTTTATGGCTTTTATCTTGTCCCATATTTGTTCTGAGTTTGATTTTAGACTCAGTTTAGAGCAAAAGGTTTGCCATAGATTAATTTTAGCAATTTTTCTAGTTTGTTTTAGTGCTTTTTCTTTACCTTTATATTGCTGGAAGTAGATATGATTTTTGGTGCGTTTATATTTATTTAAGGCCCTTTTTTGTCTTTATGTGCTATAGTGCACTGTTTAGTCCACCATGGTACAGGGTTTTTATTTTGGATATTAGTTGTCTTTGGGATGCATCGGTTAGCTGCCTCTATAATTGTGTCTGTTATGTTATCATAATATATGTCAATAGTTGGGCTTTCTAATTTATCTGGATTTACTAGCTAGTAATAATTGGTTTTGGTCCCAGTCTGCCTGTTGGTGCCTCCGTTTAGGTGGGGTTTCGTTTGAAATGTGTTGAGTTTTTGTTTGAATATTGATTGTGATGGGGAAATGGTCACTTCCTAACGTATCTTCTTGATCCACCCACCAATTTGTGACTTGAGCCAGTTTTGGGGTAGTGATGGTTAGGTCTATGGCTGAGAGAGTGCCATCCTCAGGGTTTAATCTAGTGTTCGACCCGTCATTTAAGATGACCAGATTGTTCTCAGTTATCCATTTTTCAACCATTTTCCCTCTTTGATCTTTCTTTTTACCTCCCCATAATTCACTGTGTGCGTTGAAGCCGCCACAGATAATTAGATTGTTGTTCTTGTTATTAGTAATTGCCCTTAGTGAGATTAGGTTGGTAGGGCAGAAGTTACCCCCTGGGTCGTATGCATTTATTATTTGAATGTTTGTGGTTCCTATATTTATCATTACTGACATTATTTCGATGATATTATTGATGTTTGGGTTAGGGGGTACTTCTATTATTTCATAGTAGATTAGTGTATCTATAAAAAAAAATTGCTAGTCCACCCCCTTTCTGCCCCTTGGGTATCTTTTTAAAGATTCCCTGGGTATAGCCTTGTAGTTTGGGCAGGCGTTTGTGTTCTTGTGTTATGAGGGTTTCCTGTAGGCAGATTACGTCTGACTTTACGACCGTATTATTCGGTTTGTTCTGCAGTTCTGATAGGTTTTTAAAGATTCCTGATAGGTTTTTAAAGATTCCTCTGCAGTTCCATTGCCAGATGGTGACTTTATTATTTTTTGTACTATCCATTTTTGACGTTGTCTTTATCTGTTAGTCTTGTGGTCCAATCAGCTAGTATGGTGAGAATGGTTTGAGGGTTCTCATTATGCTATTGAGATCTTGTATTAGGGTTCCTGTTGTTAGGTTCATTACTTCCTGTATTAATTCTGTGTTAGGGTGTGTGTTAGGTTTGGGGATGTTTGGGGTGACAGTTTTGTTTGTATCTGGAGTGTTATCAGGGTGGTCTTGGTTTGTTACAATGTGGGTTGTAGTTTTTGGTTCTTTTGTTTCCTGATTCGAGGGTATGTTTTGTGGTGCGATGTTTTCCCTTCTGATTCTGTGTGGAGAGTTTTGGTGCTCATTGATTGTTTCAGAGGTAGATTTTGGTGTGTTTGGGGTTGTTTTTACAGATAATGTTTTTGGCAGAATGGTAGGTGAGGTGTTTTTCGTTGATTAAGTCCACTATTTGCTTCTCTTTTATTTGCAAATCTGCATTCTGCCGATCTAGGATAATGGTTTTCATTACAGTTAGCACATTTTTGTTTAGCTGTGTGGCATTCTCCTTTGTGTGGACCTCCGCAGTACTTACATCTTGGTTTGAATTTACATCTGAGGGCATAGTGTCCCCAGTGCAGGCATTTAGTGCAAAATCTTGGCCTGTTTATGTAGTTTTCCAGCCGATGGTATACTCCTGACTGTCCTAGTTTTATTATTGAGGGTATAGGCTAGGTAGCCTCTATAACTGCTCTGCTTTTTTCTTGTCCCTTGTGATTTTTAAGACGATAGACTTTGGTGGCCTGTGTTTCATTTACTGTGAGTTTATGAAGTAGGAGTTCATTGCTTAGTTCCTTGTTATATCCATTTAGTGCTATTACTTTTTTAAAGATAGTGGTTTTAGTGGGTTCAGCCAGATTAGTTGTGGTTTCGCTGTGTTTGGAGTTCGAAGTGACTCGTGTTTTAATTTGAGTGCTATGGTGTCTCTCTACTTTGATCTTTATTGGGCCTATAGTTACATTTTGGATGGATTTTTCCACCTGTTGAATTGTGCTGCATTTTCGCCTTGGTCTTATCAGTTTGAATTGTCCAGTGTGAATTTTGGCCAATGCTGTCATAATAATATTGGTACTTAGACTAGTAATTCTGTTGCACCTGCTGCTTATGTATATGGTGTGTTCGATGGAATGATAATTGTGAATTTTGTTTTGGGGGTTCTGTTGTTGTTTTATTTCCTGTTTTGAGTTAACCTTACTTGTGGGGTGTGTGTGGTTGTTTTCGGGTTTAACAGGGCCCTTGCCTTTACCTAGGTATGTGTTTGGGGGGTTTTGGGTTGTTTGGGGGTCTTTGGATTGCCTTATTAGTGATGCTGCTTGGTAGTTTGTAGTGTCTAATTCATTGGATTTGTCCCCATAGATTGGTGGTTCCCTTGGTGTTATTATCCCAGATGGTCCAGGAGTTTGGCTTGAGTGTATAGTTTCTTTCCTAATGTTTTGATTTATTGTTGTTTGCTTGATTTCCTGTTGTTGGTTTGTTTGCATGTTTCTAGGATTTTTGGTGAATTTTGGGGTGCTGGTTATGGTTATGTGGTCTAATTGTGGGGAGTTTAAGGTAAGTAGGTTACTGTCAAATTCATTGTTAGGTTTGGAATAGTGGTGTCTATATCTTCATTTGTGTGTGGTTTTTCCGCTTCCTTGAAAAGGATTGGCGATAGTATTGGCATTGTATTTATATTATTCCCTGGAGTGTAGTTTTGTATTTCTAGTAGTTTCTGTTGGTGGGGTGGGGGTGTTAGTTATGTCTGCTGGTTTGTGGTTTGTTTGGTCTGTGTTCGTGACCACAATTTGGGGTCCCAGTGTGATGTTGGTTGAATTGGAGTTTGCCGTGGTTGGTACGACTTGCTTTAATCTTGCTTGTATTACATGCTTTATTGTTGCTGTTTTGAGTTGTGATACATCCATTACTTTTATTGATTTGTTGATAGGGTTGTTTGGTGGCTTTTGTGTTTGGGTGTTTGGATTGAAGATAGCCATATTTTTGGACCTAGTTTGCATTCTTCTACTTAAATTGCGTCTAGCATTGAATGATGACTTATGGACGGACACTTTTGTAAGCTTGATTTCGATTGGTTGTCTGACTATTGGTTATTAATTATGTGGAGTTAACCTAGTTGATGACTTAACTGAATGGGTTTTGAGCTATATGTATAGAGATGGTTATGGAGCGTAAGTAAAAGTATAGAAGGGCGTAGAGATTCGGTGGTGGAAAATCTGAGCAGTGGTTTGCGAGTGCTAGCAAACATGCCATGATTCCGCCCAGGTGTATGTCTAGTGTGATGCCTAGAACCTGTTTTCGAATCTTTTCCGCCTGTTAGTTCTTAGAGTACAGACAGGATAGTGGTAAATTTAGTGGGAGAAATTTTCCTTAACTGTGAGTCGCCCAGTATCTTCACGTGCTTGATATGGAAGGACACAGTCCAGGTGTATGCTAGTATGGGTCCTAGCACCTTAAAATATAGTTTGTAGTTTCCTTACTCGTCTTGCTGTAGTCCTGTGTGCCTTGATGTTTCTGTGTTGGTCTTGGAGGAGTTTTCCTTCCTTTGTTCTCTGTGGCTGTTTCCTCGTTATCTTTTGGTTTTGTCCTAACGACCAGCCTGCTCCTCCACTCCAAGTGTCTCCTTTGTTCCTTTGTTTTCTGTTGCGTGTTCCTATCGTTCCTTTGTTTGAGAGTTCCTTTTTACTGTGCACTTCGTTTGTTCACGGCTTGGCGGGTCGCTAATCGTTTCCTTTTCTTAGTATTATTTCTTTGCTCTTGTTTTCCTGTTCCTTTCTTCTATGTTAATTGGTGATGGTGGTGGCCGAACTTTTAAAATTATACACCAAGCCGGTTTTACACAGTAAACAAATCAAGCAAGTTTTTGGTGATAATATGGGTAATGTAAGATTTGGGTGTCAGGGGATGTTTTCTTTCACGTCCATGCTTCGGTAATATATACGGAAACACTCGTCAGTCTGGCATTGATCAGATCAAAACTTGACTACGGATGCCAAGTATACAACTCAGCGCCAATAAAGCATCTAAATAAATTAGATCAAGTACAACGGAAAGCCCTAATCACAATCACTGATGCACTACCATCAACATCGCTAGTCGAGCTCCAGGTACTAACAGGAGAACTACCGCTCTATCTAGGAAGACATGAACTAATACTGAGATATGCAGCCACATTACAAACTCACTCCAGTACCCACCCCACACTACTAGCGATGGAGAAATGCAACATACCATTCAGAACCACCCTCAAGCACCACATACCAACAGGTAAAATAGTACACGAACTAGCCAAACTACAACCCATAGAAATAAAACAAACTGAAACAATCAACACCTTCGATGCTGAACCTAGGTGTAACGAAGGCCACAATATCAATACTACCATCACCAAACATGGCAATAAAACTAATCAAGAACTGCAGCTGCGCACTATAGCCACAGAAATAATAACTACCAATTACTCAAACCACTTACAAATATTCACAGATGGATCGAAAACCACAGAACCTGCAAAAACAGCAGCTGCATACGTAATACCCAAACTAGATATACAAAATGGCCACCGATTACCAGACCACTGCTCCATATATACAGCAGAATTCTGGGCCATTATAAAAGCACAGATCATGTTCCCATGACATCTCTAGCTCTACGAGATCCGAGTAATAGACAAGGACAACTATCTGGACCTAGCTATATAAACCTAAATAAATTCTAAACAACTTATACAAAAACAAATACCAAACATAAATTAAAGCCTAGACACTAAAAGTAACTTGACTAGACAAAAAAAAAAAACAGCAAAAAACAGGCAGGAGTATGCGGGGGGGGGGGGGAGGAAATAACAACCTGTAATCTACTACTCCTATCATAACACTCTTCTACAACGTCATGCCCTAACAGCTAAAACTTATACCGTCTCTACCTAGGTGACAGCTACAACAACCCTAGACTTAATCATACAACCCCAAAATAGAACGTATAAGGTGGTTGCAAGACAAGACCATCAGGTACACCTGCAATAGACCCCATATTAGAACATATAAGGTAGTCGAAAAACCCAACGACTATCAGGTCCGGCGGCACAAGGCTGCTAAATAACAAAACCACATAGAGTAATACCCTAAAAGTTACATGTATAAGGTAGTCAAAAACCCAATGACTATCAGGTCCAGCAGCACAAGGCTGCAACCAAAAATCAAACCTAGGGCAATAGGACCCTAAATAAAACAAATAAGATGGTCAAACACCAACACCATCCAGGGCCAGCAGCACAAGGCTGCAAAACAAATACTGAAATAGATACCATATGACCCAAAAAACTTACCAACACAAGCGGTCTCGAAAAAACCCACAACCATTAGGGCCCGCCGCAAGAGATGGCAACTAAAATAACCACTGCTGTCACCTAGGAACTAACATTGACCTCATAACCTCGACAGGCTCTCTCTCTAAAAACAGCACAGAGTTTATTATTCCAATTTCACAGACGGACTTTAGAATCAAAATATACTGGATCGGAAGAGCACTACTGACCTGTGGCACGAAACCATCTCCCTGGCCTGACCACGTTCACCCTTTACCACGGACAGACACCAAAACCCATACGTGCAGTGCACGCATCATAAATTAGCAGTAAAAGCGCACTTAGATCGGGTCCAAATCCACTAGTCGCATCAAAACGCAACTGAAAACAGAGTGTGTGCTGGGTCTAATCCCACTCTCCCTAGGCCTTACAATCAGATCGTTATGTACACAATAGTACCTCGATCTGACGGCCCAATCAATAAGTGTTCCCTGAACACAATAAAGCCTGGAGGAAGTGGCACCATTCCTTCCCCCAGGAGTAATCAAAAAGGTACCTGTGGCATCATAAACCAGTGGTTCATGCTCAATGTGAGCGCACACCACTTTAATTCAATTAATCAATCAAAAAAAGGTCTGGTTACCCATTGTCAACTAGATAACATTGAAAATGAGCAGTAGACTGGCAAACTGTTGGAGCTCCAGATGCACCTGGAATACGCCAGGCGCCTCCTGAATGAACTAGCAGCAGAGACTATTGTAGAGGAAGGAAGAATTAAAGAGGAGGAGGAACAGAAAAGAAAGAGAGAAGAGGAGGAAAAGAAGAGAGGGATCAGGTCTCACGTAATGATGAGACTTAAGTGTGAGGTGAAACTTGAGGCGAGGACGCCTCCACAAACAACAGAAACAGTACCACATCGTCAACCACAGCCACAACCTCTTCCACCAGTAGTACAATTACCTGTGGTTCGCCAACTGAAAACTGGGAAGAAGAAATAAGGAGGCCACAACATCCTAGACTGCGACATAGAAGAAGAGAGAGGGAAGTTTATACTATCCCAGAGACAGAAGATTGGGGTGCTGAGGCTAATCATCAAGCCTCTGCACTCCCATCTACTATAGTCAACTGGGATAATGACTGGAGCAGGAGATGTGTATTTGGTGCTCGGCCTGGGAGATGTCATCACTAACAGGTGCATGTGGAGTTCCCAAAAAATAGCCCTTTTTAGGGCTAACCAAAACTCTAGAAAAGAAACACTATTCAATTTGCCAATGTGAGAATGTGGAGTAGTGTGTATATAAACACTCACTCCTTTCCTAGTGTAATTGTGTGTGTGTGTGTGTTTATGTGTTTGCAAGCGCTCACGTACGTTTGTGTGGATGATAGATTGTTGGGGTTTGTAAGCGCTCACGTACGTTTGTGTGGATAGTAGAATATTGGGGTTTGTTAGCGCTCATGTACGTTTGTGTGGATAGTAGAATGTGTGGTTTTTTCACCTTCCCTTCTGTGTGGATAGTAGATTATCGGTTTGTTTTTTTTGCTTCTCCGCGTGTGTGGATGGTATAAATTGTGGTTTGTTTTTGCTTCTCAGCGAGTGTGGATAGTAGATTGTGATTATGTTTTTGCTTCTCCGCGTGTGTGCATAGTATAGTTTGGTTATGTTTTTGCTTCTCCGCGTGTATGGATAGTAGATGTTGGTTATGTTTCTGCTTCTCAGCGTGTATGGATAGTAGATTGTGGTTATGATTTGGCTTCTCTGCGTGTGTGGTTAGTATAGTTTGGTTATGTTTTTGCATCTCCGCGTGTGTGGAGAATATAGTTTGTTATGTTTCTGCTTCTCCGTGTGTGTGGATAGTATAGTTTGGGGTTTGTTTTTGCTTCTCAGCGTGTGTGGATAGTATACTGTGATTATGTTTTGCTTCTCCGCGTGTGTGGATAGTATAGTTTGGTTATGTTTTTTGCTTCTCCGCGTGTGTGGATAGTATAGTTTGGGTTTAATTTGGCTTCTTCACGTGTGTGGATAGTAGACTGTGGTTATGATTTGGCTTCTTCGCGTGTGTGGATAGCAGATTTTGGGTTTGATTTGGCTTCTCTGTGTGTGTGGATAGTAGATTTTGGTTATTTTTTGCTTCTCCACGTGTGTGGATAGTATAGTTTAGGGTTTGCTTTTGCTTCTTCGCGTGTGTGTGGATGGTAAATTATGGTTATGATTTGGCTTCTTCGCGTGTGTGGATAGTAGATTATTGGGTTTGTAAGCGCTCACATACGTTTCTGTGGATAGTAGAGTGTGTGGTTGTTTAATTTTCTTTCTGTGTGGATGGTATAAATGGGTTTTGTTTTTGCTTCTCCACGTGTGTGGATATTAGATTATTGGGGTTTGTTTCTGCTTCTCGGAGTGTGTGGATAGTATAGTTAGAGTTTAATTTCACTTCTTGGCGTGTGTGGATAGTAGATTATGGGTTTAATCTGGCTTCTTCGCGTGTGTGAATAGTAGATTGAGATTATGTTTTTTTGCTTCTTCGCGTGTGTGGATAGTAGATTTTGGTTATGTTTTCACTTATTGGCATGTGTGGATAGTATATTTTGGGTTTGTTATGCTTCTCGGCATGTGTGGATAGTATATTTTGGTTATGTTTCTGCTTCTCAGCGTGTGTGGATAGTATAGTTTGTGTTTGATTTTGCTTCTTCATGTGTGTGGATTGTAGATTTTGGTTATGTTTTGGCTTCTACGCGTGTCTGGATAGTATAGTTTGGGTTTGATTTTGCTTCTTCACAAGTGTGAATAGTAGATTTGTGGTTAGTTTTTATGGCTAATCACCTCTGTGTGGATAGTAGATAATATGTGAAGAAAAAAGTAGGGGATGTTTTCCTTCACGTCCGTGCTTTAGGACTAAATATTAAAAGCAACCGTCATTCGTGCCATTCTATGGAATAAGCGCAAAGAAGATGGTAGCAGTCATGGCTTTATTGAACAATTTAAAAGACAGTTGGTATTGGATGGTGGATGGAGCCTGTGTAGTGGAAAGGCTTGAACATGAATGGAGACATCAAGTTAGCAAAGACTTTGTGACAAGTCAAGTAACCAGCCTCAAGGTAGCTATGGATCTTGTCCAGGGAATAATAGAGGAAGAAGTAAAGAGATTAAGGGGCTTCATTCACCTTCTTGATGTGAGAGTGGGAACACTGAAGGAAGCTTCTTAGAAGATATCTTGGAATGGAGTGAGTGTTCCTTTGTAAAGTGGGGAGTAGGTCAACTCAACAAAGCAGAAGAACTGATGAGGAAAGTGCTGACAGAAGAAGTGAAGATCAAAGAAACCTGGGCTAAAGAGAGAAAGGAAAGATACAATATAAAGAAAAAAGAAGACTTTGAGAGGCTCAACAACAACTGGATCAAAGTCCAGGAGAAGTTTAGAGCATTGGTCCATCCAGACTGGATTCTAGAGTCGGAAAAGAAGAAAGGAATATTGGGAAAATTCAGGAGATGGATGAAGAAATGGAGGAAATAGAAGAAGAAGAAGAACCCTCATAGGCCTCGAAAAGAAATGATTTTCTCGTCTCCTCCAAATTTTTAAAAAAATGTTGTATCAGTGTTAGTGACTGTATGTTGTGTGTTGTCTATTGTCTGTATTATCTCTACTGTAATGTATTTTTCCCATTGTCCCTAGACAGACCCACCATGTTCAATTCCCATTGTCCCTAGACAGTCCAACCATGTTCAATTCCCATTGTCCCTAGACAGGCCCACCATGTTCAATTCCCATTGTACCTTAAGACAGACCCACCATGTTAAATTCCCATTGTCCCTAGAGTGCCGGTCATTTATTTCCCATGTTAAATTCCCATTGTCCCCAGACTTGCCCAGGGGGTTCTGTAATGCATTTTCCCATTGTCCCTAGACAGCCCCACTACACTACTGCGGATAGTGTCATTGATGCTGTATTGAATGAACTATAAAAACTAATGGAAGGATCATGAAAGGTGTAGTTGTCTTAACAAAGTGTATTTTGAAACCTGAGAACCAATGGTTCCATAGAGTAGTGGTTATCACGCTCACCTCACCCGCGAGTGGTCCTGGGATAGACTCCCATTTTGCCATACCATGTTTAAGCGGTTTGATTAATTACTAAATTGCTGAATTGGGTTTAAATTTAGGGTCCTTGACTTTATGATGTCAACAGCTGATATAATGAATGAATGTTTCTAGATCAGGTTAAAATTCTGGTCCTGCATTAGCATGACAAGGGTATTCCCTTTCAGTAATATGCAGTTCTACAAAATATGTTTATTCTAGTCAATAGAAGTCATTATTGGATATTGATAAATATTGAACATGAGATTTACCTTTCATTTTCACAAAAGCATTTGCATCTTTTCAATGTTCTAAAAAGTTCCAATTAAGGTCAGCATTGAGAAATTGTTTCAAGCTGAGCTTCTTCCCTTGTACAGTTGGGACTTGGAACAAATTACCATGTACAATTGGGACTTGGAACAAATTACCATGTACAATTGGGACTTGGAACAAATTACCATGTATGATTGGGACTTGGAACAAATTACCGTGTACAATTGGGACTTGAAACAAATTACTATGTACAATTGGGACTTTAAACAAATTACCATGTACAACTGGGACTTGGAACAAGTTAATATATACAATTGGGACTTGGAACAAATTACCATCAATGATTGCAGCAGCTCCTGACTTGGTATCTCACAAGCAGGATCTTTCCAATATCACATTATAATCAACTAGTCATCTACAAGCAAGACCTAGTGAGTATCTGGCCCATGCAGGTTGAGGTTCCATATCTCATTGCCGCTACGGTAACCGGATTGGTCGGTGTATGAAAAGACGAAAACTTACACTGACACCCTTTTACTTATTTCTCCTTTTCCTATCATTTCTCTTCTGAATGTCCTATCACTTCAGCCTTTACCTTATCTTATATATATATATATATATATATATATATATATATATATATATATATATATATATATATATATATATATATATATATATATATATATATATATATATATATATATATATGAGAGAGAGATATAGACAGACATACAGATAGAGGGATAGATGGATAGATAGACAGACAGACAGACAGTTAGATAGACAGATATATAGATAGATGATTTAATGATTG
The DNA here is from genome assembly GCA_028554795.2 of Sinohyriopsis cumingii. Lineage (NCBI taxonomy): Eukaryota > Metazoa > Mollusca > Bivalvia > Unionida > Unionidae > Sinohyriopsis > Sinohyriopsis cumingii. The sequence continues at coordinate 18,924,927 of CM068827.1, read as the reverse complement.
AATGAGGAAGGCACACTAAAATTGAAAGAGATCAAAGAGTTTGAAAATGGTGTCTTAAATTAAATAACAAATGTGCAGAAGATGAGTATCACTTTGCAAGTATATGTACTTCTTATACCAATTTATGATGAAAGTAACTTTATATGTACTTCTTATACCAATTTATGATGAAAGTAACTTTATATGTACTTCTTTATACCAATTTATGACGAAAGTATCTTTATATGTACTTCTTATACCAATTTATGATGAAAGCATCTTTATATGTACTTCTTATACCAATTTATGATGAAAGTAACTTTATATGTACTTCTTTATACCAATTTATGACGAAAGTATCTTTATATGTACTTCTTATACCAATTTATGATGAAAGTAACTTTATATGTACTTCTTTATACCAATTTATGATGAAAGTAACTTTATATGTACTTCTTTATACCAATTTATGACGAAAGTAACTTTATATGTACTTCTTATACCAATTTATGATGAAAGTAACTTTATATGTACTTCTTATACCAATTTATGATGAAAGTAACTTTATATGTACTTCTTTATACCAATTTATGACGAAAGTATCTTTGCATGTACTTCTTATACCAATTTATGATGAAAGTATCTTTGTATGTACTTCTTATACCAATTTATGATGAAAGTATCTATATGTACTTATACCAATTTATGATGAAAGTATCTTTATATGTACTTACACCAATTTATGATGACAATATCTTTATATGTACTTCTTATACCAATTTATGATGAAAGTATCTTTGTATGTACTTCTTATACCAATTTATGATGAAAGTATCTATATGTACTTATACCAATTTATGATGAAAGTATCTTTATATGTACTTACACCAATTTATGATGACAATATCTTTATATGTACTTCTTATACCAATTTATGATGAAAGTATCTATATGTACTTATACCAATTTATGATGAAAGTATTTTTATATGTACTTCTTAAACCAATTTATGATGAAAGTATCTTTATATGTACTTATACCAATTTATGATGAAAGTATCTTTATATGTACTTCTTATACCAGTTTGTGATGAAAGTATCTTTATATGTACTTCTTATACCAATTTATGATGAAAGTATCTTTGTATGTACTTCTTATACCAATTTATGATGAAAGTATCTATATATACTTATACCAATTTATGATGAAAGTATCTTTATATGTACTTCGTATACCAATTTATGATGAAAGTATCTTTATATGTACTTCTTATACCAATTTATGATGAAAGTATCTTTATATGTACTTATACCAATTTATGATGAAAGTAACTTTATATGTACTTCTTTATACCAATTTATGATGAAAGTATCTTTATATGTACTTCTTATACCAATTTATGATGAAAGTATCTTTATATGTACTTCTTATACCAATTTATGATGAAAGTATCTTTATATGTACTTATACCAATTTATGATGAAAGTATCTTTGTATGTACTTCTTATATCAATTTATGATGAAAGTATCTTTATATGTACTTCTTATACCAATTTATGATGAAAGTATCTTTATATGTACTTCTTATACCAATTTATGATGAAAGTATCTATATATACTTATACCAATTTATGATGAAAGTATCTTTATATGTACTTCTTATACCAATTTAAGCAGCAGAGGGGGCGAATCGGACATTTTGTCCAATCGTTATTTTGCTTAATTATTACTTTCTGCAATCAACGATCTAGTATCGTCAGCGCCTGGTAAAAAAAAAACGACGACGTCGTTGGGGGATCGTCCAAACGTCATTTGGTTTAATTAACACCTTCTGCGCGCCGATCCCCAGCGTCGTCAGCGTCCGGTAAGCACATCGACGACCGCGTCGATGTCATCGCCCCCTCTGCTGCTAAGTAGTTATTTACAATGAAAATTATTTACAACTAACCGAATATTTGGTCAAGTCCGATACGATATCGTGTCCGAGGATCATGTAAATTTATCGTTATGAATCCATGTGGGGTCGACTGAGCATGACTAAAAAAGTTTCGAAAAACATTAAAGTCCATGTCACCGCCGCACCATGTCTGCCAAATATTTCGTAGCGTGTGTGTATCAACGCCGTTGAATACAGCAAGAATATTGCAGTTATCTCTGATTACTTTTGGAATCTGAGTGTATCGTTGAGTGACATATATCACGTCAGTGTTTTTATGCCTGCCTCTGGAAAATATCCTAGCTGGGTTCTTTTGATTGTCTAACATAACATCATCGTACACGACTAGATTGTTAACGTCGCCATCAATATCATCAATACCCGGTGCATCATTGATATCCGTAATAAACTCAATAACATTCTTTTTAGCGATCGCTGATGCATTCTCGTTGAAATCTTTCAACACCTCGTAGCATCGTTGATCATCTACGCTAGGAGCAACCAAATACAACTTATCCCACTTCATCCATCTCATTATTAAATTGAGTAACAATTGCGTCTTGCCGGATCCAGATGGCCCGATGATAATCATCCGGATCGAGTTTGGTAACGCTGCAACATGCTTAACTGGTTCTCTTGTTTTAGTCGCCGAAAAATCAATTATATTCATATCTCTATACATAAATTATGGATCTATATTGTGTGAAGTGTAGAGTGCGTACTGGCACAAATGATATGACAACCGTTACGACAAGAAATAACAGATCGGCGCTTACTGGTAAGTGTGTACAATGCGGTACAAAGAAATTTAGATTTATTTCTATTAGACCCGGAGATGTTTTAAAAAAAAGCGAGGAGGTGACATCGCAGCCAAATTGGCAAAACTCCCCGGAACACCGTGGGCAAAGTATCCAGGAGAAAAACACCTCCCAGGATATAACTACTGTGGCCCCGGAACACGATTAGATATTAGACTCGATGATCAAAATCAGCCCAAACCCGGTGAGTATCCAATAAACGCTATCGATAAGGCGTGTCATGCTCATGATGTTGCTTACAAAAGTAGCGATCTGCAACAGCGTCATATCGCGGATGTAAAATTAATTCACGCGCTAAATGCTATTCCTGATAAATCCGTCAAAGAAAAATTGGCCTCATGGTTGGTAAAATCGGCTATGAAAGGTAAATTAATGATTGGAAGCGGAGCTTCTCGCGCTGGTAATTGAAAACGATAGCGTTTATAATAACAATCATCCAAGAAAAACGATGGATTCCATCTATTATTCTCCGAGAGGATACTGGAAGGGGAAGGCCGCAATTGGTAAGCTTGCAAGCGCTGCAAAGGTAACAAAGACCACTGCGGCTAATTGGTTATCCAAACAGGCTATATGGCAAATCTATCTACCACCGCCTAAACAAATCAACTTCTCGCGCTTTGATGTCAGCGTACCTAATGAAGTTCATCAGGCTGATATACTATTTCTGCCGCATGACAACGGTTACAAATACGCGCTAACCGTAGTTGATGTTGCGAGTCGATACAAACAAGCGGAACCGTTGAAAACAAAGTCAGCAACTGAAGTAGCCGATGCGTTTGAGCGGATTTATCGAAGAGGTCCTCTGCGCTGGCCAAATCTATTACAAGTTGATCCTGGTAGTGAATTTCGCGGCGCTGTTTTATCAACGCTGAAACATCATAGCGTCGCGATACGACGAGGTCATACTGCGCTACATCGTGATCAGGCAATTGTTGAACGATTCAATCGGACTCTCGCTGAACGGTTATTTGGATATCAATACGCGAAGGAATTCATCCAAGAAAAACGATCTCGTGAATGGGTTAAAAGGTTGCCAGGTGTAATTGCAGCGTTAAATAACGAGATTACCCGAGTAATCAACATGAAGCCCAGCGACGCGATTAAATACGAGTATATACCCGGAAAATTAAAAATAAATAGCGTTTTTAAGCCGATTCTTGGCGATGTCACTGTTAGATATCTATATGAACCAGGAGAGCTTGAAGGCGGTAAAAAAAGGGCTACCGATCCTATTTGGAGTGTTACCACACATAACATATCAACGATAACACGATCAACTGGTAGACCACCGATCTATAGACTGGATTCAACTGCTCCTCAGCGCGGATTTACACGCGAGCAACTACAAGTGATACCTAACGATACTCAATTACCCCCGCGTGGTCTTAACTAGCGCCGTTGCGTCTATTACACTCAAGACAGGTCAACCTCACATTGTTTTTGACATGACCGAGACTGTTATCGATCCTATCCACGGTAAATTGGCGAGTGTCTTTATCCGAATAACGCCAACTCATTATACAATTGCAACTCGCGCAGTGATTATTCTGTTGTTGTCGTAGCGAGATTATTAATTCGGCATCAATATCAAAACGCCGCTGTTTTTTTTTATCCTGTTGGCGGTAACCCGAGAGTTTTCTATCAATGACGCTTGCATCGATGGTGACTTTGTCGCCGGCTTCGTCGGTGGCTTCGTCAATAACAATTCTTCGAAGCTGATTTATCCTTCGTACTCTGGACACTGCAAGATAGACCAGATTCGACCATTCGATGCGATTATCAACTATCCAAACAATTGTGTCCGTGATGGTTAGTCCCTGCGAGGAATGTATTGTTGTTGCGTATCCTAGCGTCCACGGGGATTTATTAGCACGTAGCGCGTCCTCGACGACGCTGATATCAACGAGCACGATATCATTCAGCACGAGAATTTGTTTTTCTGTCCGACCTGGAATTTCAACTTCAATGTTCTGCCGCCGTGTGTCCGCGGGTCTATAACATAACGGCACTGGACGCGTTGGAAACTTTTCCTTATGCAACGTAAACAACTTCCGCTGAAGTGTGTCTCTGACTATCTTTCTACTCGCTACAATCAAATCGTTTGGTCTCCATGTTTCCCAGAATTCATTTAACGGCGTTTCCGGAATCACCTCGCGAATTATTTCACATTGAATTCTATCCGGCTGTAATCTGATTAATTTCTTAACCTCGCGCAGTTGTTCATCAAGTGCTCGGTAATCAGTATCGGTTTCTTCATAATAGTCCACAAAACCCCTTAACCAATCATGTGGACCCTCGCCGACAAATGGTGGTGGTTGGCCATGATCCCCACACATGATTACCGCTGTATTCGCGCGCAGCAACCACTCAAGAAACATTTGTAAAGTATCTAACGAAACAGTACATATCTCATCCCAGATGATAATGTCGGGAATAAATTTTTCACCCATTCGATCAGGAGTCCACTCACCGCCGCTGTATCGAAAAAAGCTGTGATAAGTAACGGCGTCAACATTTCGTTGTTTTATCTCTCGCGCTAGTCTATGGGTCGGTGTAAGCACGATTATACTTGCCCGCGTTCGAAATAATTCAATTGCCCGAGTCGTCTTTCCTGACCCGCCACAGCCGCTTAAATAAACCGTCTTGTGTCTACAAATTGGATCAGAACACGATGGTGCATTAGACCATTCTGACAATTTATCACCGCGTAAGTAGTTGTTCTCAACGGTGACATCTGCTGACGGGGAATAATCGCGTCGTATTTCATTTTTAATTCTCCATGTACCCCAACTCTCGTCCGGACTAGTAAACTCGGCTACGTTTCCTTTATACGCTACGTCAACATAAAACGAATCAACGGCTACTCTAACCGCGGTATCGGGGAATCTATTTATCATCGAGAATAAATTGATAGCGGCATATCCCAGCATAGACGCCCTCAAATGTGGATACGCCGGGCTGTCTCCATCGCTGTAGGTAACAACTGTACCCAACCTAGTTCCATTGGACAAGAAAGCTGTTTTGCAGTTCACGTATCTATTTTTTGCCACTGTGTCCTTGATTACGAAATCATATTCTGCGTCATCTATAATCAGCCGTGAGCAATATCGTTTGTAGTCGTGGTTTTTTCCACCTTGTGTGAACTTACCAATTATTCTTCTACCGAGATCTTTTGCCTCGCGGTTTCGTTGGTTAAATATCCTCCTGGACCATTCGATGATATATTCCTCGTCGGCATCAATGTTTTTTCTGGACTCGTCAATTATGCTATCTAGACGCTCCGGTTCTGGTAACCAGACTTCAGTCTGTGCCCGGTATGATATAATCGCGTCACTGACAATCAACGAAACTAGCATGCTACAATCAATCATATACCGTAGCAGCGCTATTGGCAGCCATCTCTTTTCAGCCATGTGTCTACCGATCCAAATATAGCAACAGCGATGGAGTCCTGCCGCGAATTCAAATGATACTATGCGAGCGAATCCGGTTAAATCAAAATCAGGCAGTGGTCCATTAATAGCAACACGAATCATTTCATGACTGGGGTGTCCAAATCGTCTAAAGTACTCAGCGGCGGATCCATACCCGAGAAAACTCGCTGGATAACAGGCAACCATATCAACCGAGATCATAGCGTCGCGGTTGTATTCAGTGTTCCATAGTCCACCGTGATAGTATTCCAAACAACTGGATTGTACATCCGGTAGAAATTCTCTGCGCGTTGGTCTCCACGCATTTTTCCTTGCTGCAACATGAGCTACAACCGATGGAATCGTAAAACAATTTGTTAGCAGTTGTTCATCATGCTCCTCAAATTCTATGGCGGTTTTTTTCATCCTGTTGTGAAATGCTTCAGTGCGATATAATTCACCGTTTGGTCTTACAAACTGATCAAAGGTATCCGCATCGTTTTCAGCGCTGCGAAGTAACCACATTGATACAGGGTCGTTTTTACACAAGTAGGCAATAGCATCAAATAGTTTCCTCTCCGCGAGAAAACCGTCCTTGGAGAATTGTTCTCCCAGGAATTCTTCGGGGATATACTTTACTGTTCTATCCCGTGGAAATATTGTGATCACGGGCGTCCATGCGTGTTCGTTATGATCAATAATTTTGATTGGGGCTCCCTTCGATTTATACTTCGATTCGTATAATACTTCACCGGTTATCGTTGTAACGGTTATTGGAAATCTCAGCGATGTTTCTAATCTCGCTATGTCGCTGATGGTTGCTCCACGCTCTTTTACGGTTAGTTCCCACTGGTTGATTTTGCTACGTCGTAAATCAGTCAATTTGTTTCCTCGACATGCATTTGTAAAATGCTCTATTATTCGTTCTGCTACACAATTTATCCCAGTTGACTGTTTCATCGGTTTCAGTTTTCCGATATCAGGTTTCTTATTTAACGGGTATATTCCATAAACAACTGCTGTTTCAGGATACGCTCGTTCATAGTATGGTTTGTCAATTCCGGTTAACAACCCCGGCTTGGAGTCGCGGCTGACAGTGACTGTTTTCTTGTCGCTGAGAACTGGTTCAAATTTATCACGCATGATCCAATCGCCTGATTCCACCCGGACAATGAATTTTACTCTGAAGAAATACCTTTTACCGTCAAGTTGTGATATTATCATTGCTGCGCGGTTGTCGTTCATGGTAGCATCAACAATGCCATCAATTCGAAATGTTGACCAACTGTGAGATGCGCCATCACGCTTGAATTCATTGATACAATCGCGTATTTTACTCAACAGGGTTTTATCGTTTATTAACGCTTTTGGTGTGTCCTTGAGGACTCTATCGAGATTAAACCTAATATTTTTCCGGGGTTTAATTACTGCTAATCTCTCGAACTCATCCATATAATTAAAACAAGTATTTAAATGAAAGAATATAGTATAATGAATCACTGCAAATGGTTGATGATTGGGTCGACAACCCCGTGCAATAAATCATGTAGAGGTGAATTCTGCGGGTATCATTTACAAAGCGTTCGTAATGGTTCTCTTGGCCCCCTCCCGTGCTTGGTTTGCCACGTCGGTGTAAGAGGAAAATCACAGTTGTGTATCAATTGTGGCGGAAAGCGATACAGGGAACTAAAACGCTATTATGACAAGCGAATTAAAAACGCCGTCATTAACCCCACCGCCGACTTCGTCATCAAAACCCCCCAAGACTACGTTGAAAGATTCATAATTAAACCAAATAATAAATTAGACAAGTAGTATTATTATACAAATGGACCAAGAGTTCAGACCTCACCCTGTGTTTGTTAATTACGAGGCATCTCGCGACGGTATTGTTAGAAACCGCAGACTGAAGAAGCCGGTTGGTACCGTAAATAATCACGGATACTTGCGATTTAATGCTGGGAAAAAAATCTGTCTTATTCACAGGATGGTGTATGAAGCGTTTAACGGACTGATCAACGACGGTCTCGTTATTGATCACATTGATGGATGTCCTCAAAATAACAGACTGTGTAATCTAAGAGCTGTTACACCGAGTCAAAATTCCAAATTTGGAAAAACAGGAGGGATGAGAAAGGCAAAACCCGTAAAGTCATTTGATACAATAACGCACGAGGAAAAAATATTTCGCTCTATGAATGCGGCTGGTAAATACTTCGATATTTGTAGTAAATCAGTTCTAGATGTTGCGGAGAATATAACTAAAACAGCGATCTCAAAAAAGACGGGTCACAGAATTCGATTTTCATATATAACATCAAAGGGAGATAACTCGTTTTGTGATAGCGTCTCATGACAAGAGTTATGTCCCTTGAAGTCCAATTAATGTTGCGTCCCTTGAAGTCCAATTAATGTTGCGATTAATTAATCATTTTACGATGAAAACTAATGAAATACACGCTGTTATCTAACAGCTGTATTCTTTTTTTTAATGTTTTATTTGAGTATTTGGTTTCATTTAAATGCCGTGAAACACCATTAATAAGTATTTAAGGATTCAAACGATTCAAGGGAATTCAAATTAACACACACCTTGTGACTGACGCCGCTGTATTAGTCACTTTATATATAAGATGACTCGTTATAAGCCTGGGGCTTTCGAAAGCCAATTCAACTAATCAAAACTAACCCACGCTCTTGACCCGGGCGTGTGGTTGTCTTTTGTTCACAATCATGCAACCGGGTTAATTTAATTGGGTTGCTTTTGATTGGTTGAATTGGCCGTAGAGTTCCGCCCCGCCGTTTTATGTTTGTGCTGTCTTGTGCCGTCCCATCATCCATCAATCATTTCATTGTAAATATATTCATCCTTAATTAAGTACATGTAGTGATGTCCCCCAAGCATATCTTCTGGGCGGTCTACGATGACGTTTGTCACCCTAGGCCTCCCTCCCGGAGATGTATGCTTTGGGGTTCCAAGATGTGAATGTCCTTAATTAAGTATATGTATATGCCTGCAATCTGCCACAACACTCGAGTGGAGATCTACGGCATTGTACCGTCCATGTATGCCTGTAATCTGCCACAACACTCGAGTGGAGATCTACGGCATTGTACCGTCCATGTATGCCTGCAATCTGCCACAACACTCGAGTGGAGATCTACGGCATTGTACTGTCCATACAAAAAACGGGGTCAAAAATGGCCCCAATAATTTTATTAAAATTTTTGATATTAGAAATAAGATGTTTTATAAGAATAATGAATATCGAAGACATCAATAATATATTAACTGAGATTTCAAAATTAAAAAATCAAGGAATTGAATTATCTGATGGTCTCGACAGTGAAAAAATATTATCCGATTATGAGATTATTAACGAACAGTCAAAACGGGGGCGTTTTACCCTGGCCCGCGAGTATTTTTTTATAAAACGATTACAACATACGATTAATGAGAACCTGTACCACAATGACGCAAATGCATTCATTGGACTATTTACTGCCGTTGAAATAATACGAAAAAAACTCGGACGTGTTTATGAACGACGCCGGGAGATTTCTAGTAAGATCAAAAACATTAGAAGGATTATAGACGAAAACTCCGTGGAGCTCCCGATGGTACACTCGGCGGAAAATTAGAAAATTGCGGATCAATTTACAATAATGGTAGGTGAATCACTTACTACTCGGCTAGCCAGAGAGCGGCTAGCAGCGCTTAGAAAGTTTATACCGTTACGAGACAGGGTGAGAGAGAAACTTCAAACGCGACAACAAATGCAAACCGATTTTACTGTTGGAAGCGAACAGTTATTTGCCCCGGTAACTAAAGCGACTAAGGATGTTACGGCGGCAACTGTACCCGTTCTTGGTGCGCTTGAAAAGATAGCGGCTCAGACCGAACAAACAAAAAGGTCTTTAGAAACACTTCCTGCAAAAATAGCGGCTGCTACAACACGGAGGCCGCCACCACTCGCTATAACCGAACCACAAGAACCCTATGTTACAATGGCCGATGAAGAAGAACTAGGCGCTACTGCGAAAGAACCAGAAGAAGAAATACCAGAAGAAGAAATACCAGAAGAAGAAATACCGGAAGAAAAAGAGGGGAATATACCCCGTATTGTACTCAAGAAGAGCACAATAGATGAAATTAGAGGCTTCAGCAACAGGGAAGAATTAATTAATTTTACTGCCAACAATTTTGCTAAGAACATACGAGATAAGAAGCATATCAATAGCGGTTACGAGAAAAATATAAAGTCGTTAAAGGACTGGGCAAGAATAGTGTATTTAGCGAGTAAACATAAAGATGCATTACCACATCGTAGTAAATCCGATTACGACGCATTCCACAAGGAAGTTAAGAGTATAACACCAAAAAAAGGAAAAGGATACTCTGTTGGTAAAGAATCCTACGGCGTTACCTGTCCTAATAGTGTTCTCAGTGATATATCACGGCTGGAAGTACTAATCGGAGGAAAACGAGCCGGAAATAACTCTACGGAAATAATCAATGAGGCCGCTGATATTTGCAAGCGGTTATTTGCAGGCGGTATTATGGACATTAATGTATATCGAACGCTCATAGACGAACTCGTGGATGATTAATTGGAAAACTGGTGTTTTTAATAAGGATGATCATACACTACAACCATGATAAACCAGTACTCGTCTACGTGGTAAACTCGCGATTGCCTGTTTACCGCGCGTACTATGGAGATGGTCTCGGTAGCACCATTGCGGGGTTATTCACAAGAATGGCTCCAAAAGTAGCGCCGTTAGCCAAACAATTAGGAATGAAGGCTATTGATGTTATTCGTGATAAGGGTATTAGTGCTATTGGAGATGTTGCCGGAAGGGCGTTTTCAGCCGCGCGGGACAAACTAATGTCATTGGTGAAATTCAGGAGAAAAAAACAGATGCCATCAACGACAGTGATGCCTGCGAATATCAGTAAAGTAATAAATAACGCCGTGGAAGAAAAACTAGAGTCGTTGGCGGCGACTCAGTCGTTGGCGACGACTCCGTCGTTGGCGACTTCGCCATCCGCCGATGCGGCAACCAACGCGCTCATGAACGCGATAGCGGGAAGTGGTTTAAATTCAAAGAATTTACGACGAAAAAATCGCAATTGAAAACATCAACATGATAAATAATAGAATGTTTGCGCGTACCGCTGATCCCGCGTTTGATATGGACGCCCCAGTACGCAGGGATGATTCTGTCCGTGATTATCAATATTATTCTTATTATGCAGCGCAACCTGACCTACGATCGCGAATTGAACTTCAAGTCCAAGATACCAGTAAATACTTTCTGCCGTGTGAAGCGTTTATCGAAATCGAGGGAGAACTCGTGACAAATGCCGCCGATAATGCACCATACGCAGATGACCATCGTGTTCGAGTTGGCTTCGTCAACAACGGTATCATGGCGTTATTTGAGAGCGCCAGATATCTTATTGACGGGCGAGAAATTGAATCAATAGAACGCGAGGTTGATGTTGCAACGACGATAATTGGGTTAGCGAGGTATTCAGATGATTATACAAGATCGGCGGGCCCATCTATGATGTTTGCGAAGGACTCCACCGATAACGCTGATCATCTTCAGTACATTAACGTGCTGGTGGAAAGAGATACCGCATTTGACCCACAAGCTGAAGCAGCCAATCCAGACCGCAGAGCAAGACCAGGCGCTGAGTTCAATATCATAAAAAGTACTAACGATAATTTTAATCTAGGATTTGCAACACGAGTAGGAATGTTGCAAAGACCACGCCGAAAGTTTTCATGCGCGATTCCACTCCATCACATATTTGGATTCTGCAGAAATGTCAGAAAAGTTGTCTATGGGGCTAAGCATACAATTGCCCTGACGCGAAGGGGCGATGATAACAATGCAATATGGCATGCTGCTGGCGTCGCTGCCGGTAAAGTCATTTTAACTAAAATGGCATTGTGGATGCCGGTGCTGACTCCATCAGTTACCACGGAAGCACGATTGTTAGCATTTATGGAACAGGGAGGGAAATCGCTGTTGAGTTGGCTAACGGTAACAACTGATGCTAAAGAGGATAACGTCGCCGATACGTTTACATGGCACCTAGCATCAAAACAGGGTGTTTCAGCCCCGCGTCATATATTCATAGCGCTACAGAATAGGGAACGATTGGGTAATCAAGAACGCAGCCATATGATATTTGATCGATTAGGAGTCATGGAGGTTTCGCTGAGAATAAACGGACAACAGGAACCATCCGAGGATATACAGCTTAATTACGGCGACAACCATGTCGCACGTGTGTATCATCGATTGCTGTCATATATGGGTCGTGATCAAAACGTCGACACCGGTTTGCAAATATCACAACTTGATTTTAAAAACCTGTATCCGATTTATTACTTTTCGTTGGAACATCTTGATTTAACGAGACAATCCGTCGTTGATATACACTTCAGAGCTCGTATAGCCCCGGCTGGTGTTAATTATAGAGCGGTTGCTGTCATTCTCAGCGATAAATCAATGCTGCTAGAAGGTGTTGGTGGACGAATGAGAATCGTTGATGCGCCAGTGGAAAACATGTAATTGAAAGCATAAACGCGTTTACAATAAAATGTCGTATAGTGTCGTCAGTGTAGAGTTGACTGATGGTCAAGTCAAGAAATTACGATCAAAGTCGGCTAAACAATGCGGGACCACAATAACGCTGAAGCCGTCGCAGATGGCGGGTGGTAATCATAAGATATCGTTGACGGCGCGTCAAATAAAACATTTCAATGATGCGATGAAGAATAAAAAGGGTGTTCAAATAGATTTTTCCGCCGCAGCAATTAAAAACATGGAAAAGACCGGTGGGATATTTCCGCTGTTAGCTGCGATTCCAGCGTTGATTGCCGCGGCCGCACCAGCAGTGGCTAAGGCGGCGGCGTTGGGGGCCGTTGGTACCGCGGCGGGAATGGCATTAAAGAAGGCAACCGGGAAAGGCTACAAAAAAAAACGACCCGTGGCCGGAAAGGGTCTAAGACTACCGGGAACCCCGTATTCATGGTATTCGGGAAAGGGTCTAAGACTACCGGGAACCGTTTATTAACTCGGGAGTCAATGACTCCTGAGTCTATGACTCCAATGTCTAATTTTGATTTAATAGACGCCGCAAACGCGCTAGCGATAAAAAACTTCAGAGGTGTTTTTATGAGAGATCAATTACCGGCGGCACCAGGAAATATTGAAACCGGCATAATTAACCTCGATGGGTCCTCCGGAGCGGGAACTCATTGGGTTGCGTACGCGATTGATCCGCGTGCGATCGTCTATTTTGATTCATACGGGTTAGCTCCGCCGAAAGAGTTCATGCGGTATATCCGGGCGTGTTCAGCCCCGGCGTGTTCAGCCCGGGTTTTTTATTCCACGCTGCCAACACAGCGATTAAGTGACCCACCGATATGTGGCCGTGAGGTATTGAACGTACTTGCGGCGATTTCATCATCGCGGAAACCACCTCATGTGGTTGTAAACGAATACACTAGTGGGGTCGTAGAAGCTCAACGGATTTTAGAGAATAACATTTACAATAATAATGATTGATATCTGGGGGCGACCGGTTTCGGCGCTGAAAGAATCCACGGAAACGGCCGCCGCCGACATAAAAAAACTAATTGAGGATGAAATCGCTGATATGTTGAATCTAACAAGTGTTGACCCGGGCGAAATAGTTGTATTTCAAGACCGCCAGGGTAAATTGAAATCCGGTAATGTGTCACTGAATGATGTTTTAACACGACAGCGTGATGCCGGCGAGGGCACTATCGCGTTGTATACCGTCGACGGACGACTCAAACCGGGTGGACATATATCAGCGGTGACGGATAGGGTAACATTAGTCCAGGACGGTTTTACAAGGTTAGATAGATCGGTGACCGAACTTGACGCGCAGGTGAAAAAATCTGTCGCCGAGGTGAAAAAATCTGTCACCGATATACAACTCACTACCGCTAGTTTTTTTGGAACCCCGACGGTAACCGAACCGAATCTTGCAACAATAAAAAATACTATTTTGGAGTTTACGACGCTGTCGGGCCAATTTACCTCGTTACGAAAAAATGTTAACAGGATCGATGACAACTTTGATAAATTCCTTGGTAAAAAAAATGCCAAACCGGATGAAATCACAATAACTATAAATGATATCACTGCGTATGGACAGGAAATAAAAACAATCAAAACTGATGTTGCAACAAACAAAAGGAGTGTAGACGCGCATGAACGGGAAATAGAAATAATCGGCGCTAATGTTGCAACGATCATAAATAATGTAGACTCGCATGGACGGAAAATAGAAACAATCAAAACTGATGTTACAACGATCATAAATAATATGGACACGCATACACAGGAAATAGGAACAATCAAAACTGATATTGAAGCGAACAAAAAGGGTGTGGACGCGCATACACAGGAAATAGGAACAATCAAAACTGATGTCGAAGCGAACAAAAAAAATGTAGACGCGTATTGGCGGGGAATAGGATTAATCAAAACTGATGTTGCAGCGAACAAAAAAGGTATAGACGTACATACATATGAAATAGGAACAATCAAACTTGATGTTGCAGCGAACAAAAAAAGTATGACCGAGAATACACGGGAAATAGAAACAATCAAAACTAATGTTGCAACGAACAAGAATAATATAGACGCGAATTTGCGAAGAATAGAAATAATCAAAACTGATGTTGAAGCGATTAAAGACGGACTACCGAGAATAACAGAGCAACTCGAAACTAATATTGAAGCGAACAAAAAAAATGTAGACGCGTATGGAGGGGAAATAAAAACAATCAAAACTGATGTTGAAGCGATTAAGGACAGACTACCTAGAATGACAGAGCAATTCGAAAAAATAAAAATCCCTCATGAGAACATCATCAACACAGTATACACAATTCGGCATGGATCATTCGATTGGACTCCTACACAGAATACAGTAAATATTACCGCAACTGTTAAGGGTATTTATCGATTGACACTGGTTTCAATGATGCAGTTTAATATATTATCGTCGAGTTCATCCGGGTTTAACAATACAATATCAACAATTATAGACAGGAACGCAACTGAACAGTTTACAATTTATGCCGTTGATAGAAATCTAGCCCGGGCAAACATTACATGGTATGTGGAATTTGCAGCGAATCTAAGTAATTAAAAACACTAACCCTTTTAAAATAAAAATGACCACCAAGGAAGTTGAATCAGAGGTATCACCGACGTCACATCAATATCGATTCGATACCGCAAAAGAATTTTCCGCGAACTTGAAAACGCTTTCCGAACAATACCGTGTAAAAATAAAAAAATACCGTCGTAAAATAACCGCCATCGACGCGGTCGTGTACTCGGTGTCGGGTATAGTGGCCGGTACCGGTGTTATTTTATCCACGGTGACCACGATAGCCCCGATCGCTGTTCCAATCGCTGTCTCCGCGATGACAACAGTTGCTGGAGTCGCCAACGCAATCACTAGGAAGATATCATCGTGTTTTCAGAAAAAACTCAACGAGTATACAGTAAAACATCAAATAGTATCCGACGCATACTCGAAATTATCCGGGTTGATCTCGTTATCGATTGATAATTTGTTCGTATCCGATGTTGAATTCTCCACGATGGTCCAGTTATATAGCTCCGCGATGTCAAAAATCGAGGATTTTCAACTGGAAGCCGAAACCACCTGGTTGTTGAAATTAGACACTAAAGACAACAAATAATAATAATGTCGCTGAACCCCGAAGGGTTTCAATTACTTCAGCGGATCGCGGAGAACACCACTCCGGTACAAACAAATATGATATCAATAACGTCAACGAAACCCGAATTCAGTGTGAACTTCCCGTCGCCGGTTCCAGTGAAGGAAATAGCGCTGGCAAAATTGCGAGTATATCACAGTTGGCCTAATATTCGAGCGGACGCATTTAACGGACAACAACCTAATAACTCGCTGGTTTTTGCACGGAAAAATAAACCCGATGGGACCCCAGACTGGGAGGAGGTTACAATACCAACTGGGTCATACCAAATAGAGCAAATCAATAAAGAATTTCAACGCAGAATAAAATCGATCACAGGAAAGGAATCAAAAATCGCTATTACGGTTCATGAACCGACGTTATCATCGACGATTGAAATAAGCACACCGGGGTATATGGTTGATATTTATAACAGTTCAATAAGAACCATACTAGGATGGCCTAAGAATCCACCTTATGAAAACCCCGAGGGTAAACAATCGTATCATGAGATTAATCCCAATTATCGAGATGTTTTGTTTGTTATGAAAAACTCGTCACCCCCCGACTGGTTTACATTTCAAGACAGGAATACCATGTATTGGTATTTTAGGTACGAGAAAACTCCTGGATCGCACATCAATGCCGAACTTAATTTAAATGATATCGATAGGTTTTTTATCGAGATTAATCGTATTTGCCAATCACAACTAGAACAGCTACGGGAAACAAAAGCACGAAAACACATTGAGGTGTTAAATCAACTTATATCAGACATGGAATATATCAATGAAAGAATCATCGGGGTAATATCCACTAGCAGAATTGATAATAAACAAAAATTCCTAACCGAGTATAATATCGCAGAAGCCGATTTACCCGATTTCAAGTTTCCAGGATACAACGCGCCAGAACTAAGAAAGTCTCTTAATGATTTTCTCGGTCCATCAACTTATATCCTCAGACACGATAACGGGGATGATGGTAGGCATATTGCTCCATACAACGTAAATATCGCATCGGTGATAGCAATCAATCTAGTGTGTGATGTTATCGAAGGGAGTTACCAGGTAGATACCAATCAATCAAATCAAGCTCAACAGGGATATATCCTTTATTCATTTTCACCAACAGCCCCTCCGGGATTTTTAATCGTTGAGAATCCGATTAATCCGGTCTATATGCGATGCCATGATCGGTTTTTAACGAGAATTAATTTTAAACTCACCGATCAGTCAAATAACCTAATTGATCTACAGGAGGAGGAGTTAGTGATCACTCTGTTTGTAAGATCATTGTAAGCAGCAGAGGGGGTAATGACATCGACGCGGTCGTCGATGTGCTTACCGGACGCTGACGACGCTGGGGATCGGCGCGCAGAAGGTGTTAATTAAACCAAATGACGTTTGGACGATCCCCCAACGACGTCGTCGTTTTTTTTTTACCAGGCGCTGACGATACTAGATCGTTGATTGCAGAAAGTAATAATTAAGCAAAATAACGATTGGACAAAATGTCCGATTCGCCCCCTCTGCTGCTATTTATGATGAAAGTATCTATATATACTTATACCAATTTATGATGAATGTATCTTTATATGTACTTCTTATACCAATTTATGATGAAAGTATCTTTGTATGTACTTCTTATACCAATTTATGATGAAAGTATCTATATATACTTATACCAATTTATGATGAAAGTATCTTTATATGTACTTCTTATACCAATTTATGATGAAAGTATCTTTGTATGTACTTCTTATACCAATTTATGATGAAAGTATCTATATATACTTATACCAATTTATGATGAAAGTATCTTTGCATGTACTTCTTATACCAATTTATGATGAAAGTATCTTTGTATGTACTTCTTATACCAATTTATGATGAAAGTATCTATATATACTTATACCAATTTATGATGAAAGTATCTTTATATGTACTTCTTTATACCAATTTATGATGAAAGTATCTTTATATGTACTTCTTATACCAATTTATGATGAAAGTATCTTTATATGTACTTCTTATACCAATTTATGATGAAAATATCTTTATATGTACTTATACCAATTTATGATGAAAGTATCTTTGTATGTACTTCTTATATCAATTTATGATGAAAGTATCTTTATATGTACTTCTTATACCAATTTATGATGAAAGTATCTTTGTATGTACTTCTTATACCAATTTATGATGAAAGTATCTATATATACTTATACCAATTTATGATGAATGTATCTTTGTATGTACTTCTTATACCAATTTATGATGAAAGTATCTATATATACTTATACCAATTTATGATGAAAGTATCTTTATATGTACTTCTTATACCAATTTATGATGAAAGTAACTTTATATGTACTTCTTATACCAATTTATGATGAATGTATCTTTGTATGTACTTCTTATACCAATTTATGATGAAAGTATCTATATATACTTATACCAATTTATGATGAATGTATCTTTGTATGTACTTCTTATACCAATTTATGATGAAAGTATCTATATATACTTATACCAATTTATGATGAATGTATCTTTGTATGTACTTCTTATACCAATTTATGATGAAAGTATCTATATGTACTTATACCAATTTATGATGAAAGTATCTTTATATGTACTTACACCAATTTATGATGACAATATCTTTATATGTACTTCTTATACCAATTTATGATGAAAGTATCTATATGTACTTATACCAATTTATGATGAAAGTATTTTTATATGTACTTCTTAAACCAATTTATGATGAAAGTATCTTTATATGTACTTATACCAATTTATGATGAAAGTATCTTTATATGTACTTCTTATACCAGTTTGTGATGAAAGTATCTTTATATGTACTTCTTATACCAATTTATGATGAAAGTATCTTTGTATGTACTTCTTATATCAATTTATGATGAAAGTATCTTTATATGTACTTCTTATACCAATTTATGATGAAAGTATCTTTGTATGTACTTCTTATACCAATTTATGATGAAAGTATCTATATATACTTATACCAATTTATGATGAATGTATCTTTGTATGTACTTCTTATACCAATTTATGATGAAAGTATCTATATATACTTATACCAATTTATGATGAAAGTATCTTTATATGTACTTCTTATACCAATTTATGATGAAAGTAACTTTATATGTACTTCTTATACCAATTTATGATGAAAGTATCTATATATACTTATACCAATTTATGATGAAAGTATCTTTGTATGTACTTCTTATACCAATTTATGATGAAAGTATCTTTGTATGTACTTCTTATACCAATTTATGATGAAAGTATCTATATATACTTATACCAATTTATGATGAAAGTATCTTTATATGTACTTCTTATACCAATTTGTGATGAAAGTATCTTTGTATGTACTTCTTATACCAATTTATGATGAAAGTATCTATATATACTTATACCAATTTATGATGAAAGTAACTTTACATGTACTTCTTATACCAATTTATGATGAAAGTATCTTTATATGTACTTCTTATACCAATTTATTTATCTTGACGCGATACATTATATCAATCCTTCAGTAGAAGAATTTATAAATTTAATGTCTACTCAGAAAAATAAGCCTTATTACAAATGTTTCAGTAATTTTGTAATTAGCTTATAAACTAAGATATGAGCTGTTTAAAAAGTATCGATATGAACACCAAAACATATGTATTTTCCTATACTGTTTATCTCGCACTGTGTAGTATACAGTGTTTTATTATGTATTATAGGCCATAGGCCTAAAATACAAAACACACAAATTTCATCTAAAATTTCTTGATGACAGTTAAAGTGCAGAACATTCAATAATCAGGATCAAATAGACTTTGGTTAAACTATATTAGTACATGTATCTTTAACCACACTGAAATACATTATTGCTGATTTCTTACTAAGTCATGCATGATGTCAGCAATTTATCATTTCTGCTGTGTTTTGTGTTATTGGCACAAAAATTTTAAACCATAGCAAAATTCTCTTTCCCACTTCAATATAAATAGCACTTTAAGAAGAAGAAAAAAAATCCTTGATGCACTGTAATCATCTCTGATGGGAGGTGGTTATATTTACTGCTTGAGGTTGCTGTATATACTGATCAACTAATTAAGTAGTTAATGAGGGTGATATAGCATCAATGGAAAATATTACAGACCCCCTTGGGCCTGCATAGCATCAAGACTTTTCAGATCACCCTGGGTACATTTAGCATCATGGGGAAATTGGGCCTGTATAGCGTCAAGGGAAAGTGGAGTTGTTGTATAGCATAGGGTGATGTCACGGTACTGGACATTGGTAACAATGTAGCAAGGGGCTGACCTCAATTGGGTGGAACACTGGCATCAATGTTGCAAGTGGCTGACCTGAATACACACTACTCTAGGGAGAGACAAATACAGGAGGATATAGACATATTTACATCACATAGACATAGACTGATACCGTATAGCAAGTGAGAACATAGAAGGAAAAACACCATGGGAACATATAGGGACATGGAGAAATTTAACATGGAGAAATTTAGCATGGGTGGGACTCTAGCAGGACATGGGAAACTTTAACATAGGTTGGGAATGTCTAGAGACAATAGGGAAATTGTATAGGGCCTGTCTAGGAACAAGGATGGTAGAGGGCCAAATGAAACAGCAAAAAAGACAGACATATACTAATACAAGCCCGGGATTTATATATAAAGCATTACCTTGACCTGAAATGATGTTGCCAGTGTTCATAAATTTGCATAATTGTAATGATGTTATAAATATCTGTAACTGAGGAAAAGACCAACACCAAAATGGATGTAACTAAAAGTAATGCTAAAATGATGAAATTGTCCCAGAATTTAAAGGATACTAAACATGAAGATTATTTCTCTTGGAAAATCCAGTAATTCTTTAAATTACACTCATTATGAGCAGGAATTTTTTATTTTTCTTTTGTCTCATCTATGAATCTGCAGCATTTTAGGTCTTAAGTCATAAAGTAATCCTTTTTACTGTAATTCATCATTGGAAATTTAAAGGCACTCTATTTCTCTGCAAAATACTTATTTAGTCTAGAGTAACGACCATATGTGAAAACAAAATAATGATCATATACATGTATGTGTTTTTATTGTCCATGATTTATTAGAGTCTTCTTTAAACTGGGTTTCTTTATACTTCTAAACTCACAACATAAGAATTTTGTAAATAATTATCATAGCTTCTGAATTTCATAACAGAGATCTCATCAGGTGTTATGTACTGGTATACGATAATATCAAATTGATTACATCATTTTTGTTTATATAATTTTAAATGTTAAAAAACAGTTCTTGCAAAAAATATTTTTATTTGTTGTAGATGCAAACAGTCTTCATAAATCTTTTTTTCTTAAATAAGAAAAGTGTCCATCTCTGTAGAATCATACAAAATCAACTAAATGACTTTCAATACTCTTTATATTATTGGTTTTGTGTATATTCTCCATCTTTTACATCTTCCATAATGGATGTGTTTATTTCATTTCTCATGGTTTCTATCTTGACAGCATCTTTAACAAAACAATGTTGATATTTACCTTGATCATAATTTGGGGATAATGTTAAATATTTTTTCTGCACAAGATAGGCTAAACACGGTGGCCAGTATAACTGGTGGAGGAAGAACCCAGGAACACCCCGCAAAGAACCATTGACCCACGAGAAGCTACTGGCAAGCTTTTTCACATACCCACATTAGCTAAGCCTGAAACTTGAACCCAGGCAGGCAGAGGTGAGATGGCAGTGATCCGGAACGATGAGTACTTTAGACCACTCAGCCACTCCAGGCCCCAAAATCTCCTTTGTAAAGAAGGCAGACATCAAAACCATATCACAAAGTTTAAATTATTTGTTCCAGAGGTATCTGTCATGAGAAAGAAAAAAAGTCTCTATACAGATGTGGAATATGCATGATGCTTCATCCTGCAATGTCATAAATGCAGACAACCTGGGATCGATCCTGTAATAATGTTCACTCCAAGTAGTACTTTATAACTGCATGTTTTACATAAAAGCTTGACTTTATATTTTATGAATTTAATTTCATTTTCCTATATCTTTGTTTTGCATGCCTTTTTTCGGATACAGAAACTAGCTTGGCGCTATATAACCAGGATTTTACCAATGTGTCATTCAACTGCATACATAATTACATACTTACTAGAGATCTTTATATTTTCCCTTTAGTTCAACTTCTCATTTTTTAAGAATTTCATTGACACACATAAATCAACTGTAATATACGTTCATAAAAATAAAAATTTCAACCCCTCCATTAGTCTCTTCAGGTGGTAGTGGCAAACGTAAACTTATCCCAGTGATCTGCAATGGATTTCTGTACAAGTGGTTTATGGGTGGGGGAAGGAAATGTATTTAGATATTATTTCTGTCACTGATCATCATGTTGCCAAATTTGTACAATGGTAAATCCACCCACTTAAAGTTTATCAGTTTTGCAAAACCATTTACTTCTTGTTTTGTTCATACAGATGGTTTTCAATTTCTCTTCCACTTTTTAGCTGCTGCTACTGAATTGAAGTCTTTCATATCAACACCAACAAGCTTTGTTTTGACAAGTTCGGTTGCAAAAATCTGTGCTCACACTCCACACTTGACAATAGAATTACCCAATTTCTATTAAACAAATCACATCTGGATATGGACCTTTTGTTGGAACTAGTTTGGTCAGTAATTCAGCTGCTACTCTATAATTGTTTTACTCAATGCACTGATTAATGCATCACCATAATGAGCAATAAAACTGTCCACATGACCAGGCTGTGGCATCACACTAACATTTGCACGATAAGTGCTTGGTTTAAATAGTGAATGCATTCAAAATTGTATGGTCTAGGAATCTTTCATGTACGTTAGCATGAATAATCCATATACACTACTGCTTTGCCAAGGTAGTCATTGTCACATGATGAAGATTTCAGTTCCATCCCTTTTGAAATGACCATTGTTGCATGTGACTGTAAGAAACTATTACAAAGGAGCTGAAAATGAGGTGTATCTCCAAGCTACACACTTCCAGTGATGTCAAAAATCCATCGACTTGTTGCTTCATGATAATGTATGGCAAATCTCTTTTTTGCACCCATCAGCTCAGGGTTACAGTTTTCATCCTTATTATATTTACACTTTGACAATTTGAGTATGATTATTATTGCTTCATCTAGGCATGTATAAGCCTACAATAAAAAGAAAACAATGCAAAAATCCTTTAGAATAACAAACATATATCTTTATTGAGAAGCCAATCTTTGACATTCTCCATGCAATTGTTTACTAAAGGATTAAGTTGTAATTCTCTATTATGGCATTCAGGCAGTTGACCTGTAACAAGCAGAGTTGATAGTCATGTTCAGCAAATACTGGGATTTAAGAAAGTCTGATTAATTGTCTGAGAAAGAAACAATGTGTAAACTAGACCTAGTCACCTTGGACTTAAGTTTAGTCAGTGACATCTTTATTGTCTGACAAAGAAACAATATCTAAAATAGACATAGTAATTTTGACTTTTACTTTGTTGAGGTGTTTTTGTTTTTGCAGTTTATTTGATAAACAAATCAAAGGCGATTTGATATAATGATATTTGGGACACCCTATGACAGATATCCAGTTGCTTTTAGTACGTGCCATTCAAAACCTTTGAACTGATAGCCATGTTCAGCATTTAAGAAAGTCTGATACATACATACATACATACATACATACATACATACATACATACATACATACATACATACATACATACATGCATGCATGCATACACATACATACATACATACATACATACATACATACATACATACATACATAATACATACATACATACTGGTCAATCCACACTTTAGACCAGTTTCCTTCATTCATTTTTTCAAATGATATTTAATAACCCACATCTGCCAAAGGAAAAACATCTATTTTCATTTGTTTTGTGTGAAATACTGCCTGCCATTCATTGTGTTTATAGCTGGAAATCTCTTCTCAATTGATTCTGTAATGTGAACTTGGACTGTTTTGTAAACCATTCTTTTTTTAACTTTACATGATCTTTTATCTTCTTTAATGCCACAGATACTAGCTCATGTCCAGGACTTTCTTGGTCATAGTAAAAAAGTCTATTCTTTAACTGTAATTTGAAATTATTACCATATTTTAAAAGCATTCTTTTATGCTAAATTTCATAGAAGTATTTAGTTTAATTTGATGTTGTAAGGCACATCAACACACTGAAAGCCAAATATTGTAGAATAATGTGCTCTTTCCGCTGTCACACTAGTTGCTGATAAAATCTAATTCAATGGTGGAGACTGAAACTGAAACCACACCTTTCTGGTTATGAGCAGACATGGTTTTTCTCTGTTTTAAAGCAGAATTCCATTTTTCTCCTGACCTGAATTAGATTTATCTTGATATAGTCCATTTTTTATATCATATCTGACCCAGTTTTTATATAAACAATCTTTCTGGTCCCAATCCACAATGATCCTGGTAAATTATTCGTTCCATATATTAGTTAGCACACGACTCTCATAAAGAGTATTCTGATTGGTGAAAGGTTTAAATTCATCCAGTGAATCTTCATGTCATGGAAACAGATGGCAATGGAAAGAAGAAGCAAGCTTGCAAAACATGGTGTCCCAAGTTGTTGAGAGAGACCATGACACGAAAAGTTTAAATAAAGGTTTAAAAAAACGTATGGAAATAGGAATGCCTGGAGCAAAAATTTGATAAAAATTTAGTTGGTCAGTTTATAAGAAAACTGAACACTAGAGGACTGGCTTTTTGTGACCTCGGCAAGAAAGATCTGAAATACGGGAATCGCAGTTGGAAGAGATTGGAATTTGAATTTGAAGCTCAGAAGGCATCTGGAAAAAGTGTAATTAATTACTATCAGATGAAAGAAGAATAGATGTAGCCCTCTGTCAGAATACACACACTGCATGTTGCCAATGCAATGCATTGAACCCAAAAAACCAGTGGTTACAAAAAGGAAGGCTAAAGAAATCTTTGCAAAACCGCAAAAGAGCTCGACTGGCATATCAACCAGTTGTGTCCATTGGAGAAAAAGACAAGTGAATGTATGGGATTATTTGTATATAGTTGATGTATTTGGGTGTTTATTTTACAGATCTGTTATGAAAAGAGAGAAGTATAATATATTTGCTGCAAAAATGTGCAAATTATTGTGACTTAATTATGATTTGAACACTGATATGCACATGAATAACTTCAGCATCAATAGTATTGGACACAGAGGTTCGTGACAAAGAAAATTAGGAGTCTTTCCTGTAACAATACAACACATATTGTTACAGGTTAGACTCCTAATTTTCTTTGTAACAAACCCCTGTGGTATTGAAGACAAAATTCATGTGACAATAAATATTGTGAAATTATAGAAGTCAAGTTGAACATTTTTGGTAAGCTAATTAGTTTTTCAAATGATTATTTTGGTTATTTTATGATCATAAGATGCACCAGGAGCAGTTTTTTATGAATGTAAAATGCATTTCTTGCTGGGGCCTTTGGCCCCCAGGAACTCCAGATTGGGGGTGCTCTCCCTCGAGACCCTGTTGGGGGAAGACCCCCAAACTCCCATTAAAATGTTTAGCTTTTTTTGTGGAAGACCAAAATCATGTCTGTCTGTATGAGTGAAACATTTTAAACAATGAACAACTGTTGGTCCTCTTTCTGGAGAAGTAATCAGAAATATGGATTCTAGCCAGTCATATACAAGATCACCTTATGTGTATGCATACATTATGTGTATGCATACATCTCGTTCATTATCGAAGTCCCAGATCTTTATGATACAACCATATTTTGAGTCTGATCAAATATGGGTCAAATATCGATTTGATCCAATATGGGTCAGATATATGGTCTCCAGAGTAGCAATCTCAGTCAATCAGAGGCACACTATTATGTGTACATATCCCTCATTATGAAAGCAATGTCTTAATAATATGTAACATATTTCAAGTTTAATCAAATTTGGGTCAAATATCGAGTTTAATAAAATATGGGTCAAATATATGGCACTTTGTTAATGGATGGATTACACATGATGGCTGTTAATGGATGCGTTACACATGATGGCTGTTAATGGATGGATTACACATGAAGGCTGTTAATGGATGGATTACACATGATGGCTGTTAATGGATGGATTACACATGATGGCTGTTAATGGACGGATTACACATGAAGGCTGTTAATGGATGGATTACACATGATGGCTGTTAATGGATGGATTACACATGATGGTTGAGCCATACCATAAGCCCGCTTGGCCCTTTAAGCTTAATATGATGGGAACAAAGTGATTTCTCAATATGTTTATCTTCAGGTGATGACCATAATATTTATCAAGTTTCATGGCAATCCATCAAATTATGTGGAACTAGTTTTGCTAATGAGACTGTGTCATACACTAATGTAAAACAAAAAGGGCAACAACTCAGATGCAAGATTGAGGGAGATATGTGATTTGTTGCAAGTACAGCAAGTCAGAATCTTGTTCAAATCTACATTAATAGTAAATATATGGAAATTCAATAAGAAATTGAACAAATTCAGAATTATATATTTATCAATAAAGAAAATAGGACACTGGCAAAAATTAAAGAAACTGTTGGGAAATTAAATACAAAATCCACCCTTCTTTGAAACTTTTGACAAGGTTAACAAAAATACATTAAAACTAACACCCTGACTAATGTATTAAAGTACCTATTACCATGGTACTTATGTCACATCTACAGGGGACAAATTTACCTCATTCTTCATGAATAAACAAAACTAAGTCATCAACAACATAATGTAACTAGCTCCTACATATCAAGCTCTCTTTACCAACTGAAAGGTAACTGTGACTTTGATTGGCACATTTGAACAGAATGAAAGGTCATGTTGGGTCAACTTTCTGAAAACGTTTTTTTCGGGCTCACGATGATTGGCTGAGCATCTGCATGCAAATACATTAAAAATGAGGAAATCTTACTGCATGCAGTTACACATGAGAAAGGAGTACAACAGATATTTCTGCCTGTGGTTTGCGATGATGCATATTCCAGTGAGGATCAAAATAAAGACCCCGTGACAAACTGAGGGCATGTAAACCATTAAGCTAAAAGATACAACGGAGGTGGTCTAACATATCTGAACCATAATAAATTGTTTGAAAAAATTTGTTCCAAAACCAAACTGACACGATGTAATCATTACTTAGCATTGGTTGGAATAGGCTGATACCAGCTTTTGTGAGTAGCAACCTTTGATTGCATTTGCTCAGGCTTTCTCCCTTTATTGTGCCCCACAAGAAATACTGTTGCCAATTTCATTGGAAATACATTTGCCACTGATAATTTTAAAAATAAAGTCACAGTGTCTGGAGGTGCAAGTCCTGAGTACTTCTACATGTATTTTTTTTAACAAATGCCAAGCCTACATGCAAAATGTTATTAAAGAATATAAAATGGGTATCACAAACATTTCCAAAAGACAGCTTAAAAAAAATAATTTAAGACTTAAATGCTTACTGTATATATGAAAATGGAAATAACAATTATAAGATACACTAATATTTTGGTCTCTGGATGGTTCTCACCGATACAAAAATAACAGTTTCCATCATGTGACATGAGAAAAGGATGAAAATGTTCATGTAAATAATCACAGTGCTGACAAAAGCTTGTATCAAAATAACTGAAAATGGGTATGCGAACTATCATACTAAACAAGGTGGGATAATAAGTTTTTATAATATAGAATAATATAATAATATAGAATATTTTAGGTAAAACATTTAATATAATATTGTTAAAATTTGCAAACAAACAGATTCAATTAAAATTTTGTGGATTACAAAATACTATTCAAAGTACTGGACTAAAATAATATAAAATGCTTTTGTAAATGTAGTTAATTAAATAACTTGAGAGAAAATGTTAGTGTTTGAAATATTTAACATACATAATCACATGGCTAGAATCTCGTTATCTACCAGTGACACGGTACATACCCTGGTACAGTGTTTATTTGGTGGAAGATCATTAATGCAATGTGGAAAACTATGACAAGATCATTCAAATATGGACATCTAAAAAGTAAGGTACAAAAAATTACCTAGATGTATGCTTTGTGCATTACTAGTAACCATTAGTTTCCACATACAAGAATAAAGGAACTATGGAAAAATGAACTAAGCTATACAATGACA
Source organism: Sinohyriopsis cumingii (assembly GCA_028554795.2). Taxonomy (NCBI): domain Eukaryota; kingdom Metazoa; phylum Mollusca; class Bivalvia; order Unionida; family Unionidae; genus Sinohyriopsis; species Sinohyriopsis cumingii. Next base: position 18,896,695 of record CM068827.1, on the reverse strand, counting down.
CAATGCAATGACACTATAGTATCTAAGATTTTAAAAAACTATTGGAAAGACAAAAATATCAATCCTGTCAATATCCTGTCAATAGTGGTCACCCAAAGGACTGGCCAAAAATAGCCTTTATAAACAGGTGATCTTTATACACAGGGTCATCTAACTGAGCAACCGAGGAGATGAAGGATGAAACAAGATTTACCAAGAATGGGCTGAAGCAGTATTTAGAATTCAGTACATAAAGAACATAGCAATACATCTTTTTCTATTAATGATTTTACTTTAAAGATGTTTGCCATTATCAGTTCAATGAACAGCTAGAAATGACATGATAATTATATTGTAACTTCACTGATGTAATTTAATTTGTTACCTCAAAACATCACATCCTTAAGAACTTAGATCAATGATAATGAGATGAAAATCTGCCTCTGAATTAATAGCCAAATAAAGTGATCTGAACCAGTTAATATGACCTTAAATAGCACTATGGATGTGATCCTTCCTTCAGGTTGGATGGTGTGTAGAAAACTGTGCATATGGAAAAGAATAATTACAAGTATGCATAATTAATTGTAAAATAATTCAATCTAGCACATTTTATTTTAAATTTAAAAACAAAATGACTACTGGCAACCATATACAAACGTTTTTGGCTGCAGATTACTCTCACTGATACAAAAATAACAAAAGTAAACTGACATGAAAAACAAAGATGAAAGTGTTTTTGTAAATAATCACAGATGGCAAAATATTTGTATCAAAATAACTGAAAATGGGTACAATCATACTTGGTGTGTAAAATAAGTAAAAACAATAATAATTTTTAGAATATTGTTGGTAAAACATAATATTGTTAAAATTTATAAAAAAAGACATACTTAAATAAAATTTAGTGGAATATGAATAAAGTTCAAAATAATGTATAAAAAGACAACCAGGTCAGGTCAAAATGCAAAAATATCACAAAAATATGAAGAATCAATGTATAATAAAAAAATATTCCAACATATTTTCAATACAAAAAGAAGTATGTATACCCAACTACAAAATGCAATATAGAAAGTACATTTTAAAGTAGATGTATTGGTTAGGGACCTGTCACAACTGAAAGCTGAAAATGAAGTCAAGCAATGACGATTCTACATATATCTTTCTGGTGGGCAGATGAAAATCTTTGTATTTAAGAACTCAGATATTATTTATTATGTCTGAATGTTATTGCAGGGTGCTGCATAAACCTTTGCTACAGATAAGAGCGATGGAAGAACTCGAGTCATAAAACTTCCACATAAAATGTGTACTTTCAACATCTTACACTTATAACAACTTTCATTTACAAAATTTCATGATCACCAGATATTCATATTTATATTTTACAACTGAAAATATTGTTTCGATTATATTTCTTAGAAAGAATAATAAGAGCAACCCTGATATAGCTTCTGCCCTCCTGTTATAAAAAAAAAAAAAACAGTACTGAATCTGATTATGTATATTCATTCTAACCTAGTTATATTATGGCAATCTTGTACCCATAAATTGTAATGTGATTTACCAAAGCATGGAAAGGTACAATTAAAAGAGGAGTTCAGTATTCTTTTAAAGAATCTGGCATGATTTGGACTTTTTTAGCTGACCATCACTTTCCGTCTTCTGTATCTTGGAGATGTCTCCTTTTGCAACTTTCCATGGGCTTTTCAACTCCTCTTTGACTTCTGAATCTTTCTTCTTTGCTTCTGATGCTTGCTTTTCATTCTGACCCTGATTTTCACTGTCCTTTTCTCTCTTGTGTTGTGTTTCTTTTTCAGTTCTCCCTTGATTTTTCATATCCTGACTCACTTCTGATCCTTTCTGTTCACTAAGGGATTTCCCCTGTTCTTTTTTGTCTTCTTTGAGTTTGGACTCATGAGCAGACTGTTTAGCTCCTTTTTGTTCCTGGTCAGGAACAAAGGCCCTTATTTTAGAGAGCAGTTCCTCAAACTTGGGTCCTTCCCATTTCAGCTGTAAATTTTCATCTTTGAAACAGTTGATATACAAAAGTTCCGTAAACACCATGCTCATAGGTCCATCTGGTGGCCATGACATGTTCTCAAGCAGCAGTGGAATTATTGGCTTTTTCAGAGCATCAGCTAAGCTCACTTCTCTACGACAGTTGGCTGAGATGGAGTACTTGGGTGTGACACAGGTTACAACAACTTTACAGCCACGAACACCCTTATCAATTTTGTCATAGAGAGAATCTCCACCTCCCATTTGGTGGATGTCCATCCAACAGGAATAGCCAAGGCCAGTCAACCTCTGATACAAGGCCATCACCTGGGTTTGTTTGCCCCATTGGTAGGACAGGAAAACCTCAGGGGAAGTAACCTTGGCCTGCAGAAGAAAATCACATTAGTTTTATTTTTTACATGTTTGTTTAATTTATGGGGAGGAGAAAATGGAGCTAGAATACTAGATTAAATTTATATACATTTGTATTGCAAGACAATTATCATGCAATATAATATTGTGGCTGAAGGGTAAGAGTTGACTTATCTCCCTTGTGTGCTAATATTCTCATACTGAGGAATGGTCAACATGCAGACTGGTGAAGTCCTTGCCTTTAGTTGTGCATTTCTGAGCTTTGCCCATAGTTCTAATCTTTAAGACAAATAGAGCAACTGTAACCCTACACCTGTCTTTAGAATGCAACATTGGTGCAGAGCTAAATCTTAAAAAATTGACCTGGTAAACTGTAAAAGACACTCTCATAAAGCAATGAAGTATACAGGTAGAATATAATGTCAATACCACCTGTAGGGAGGACAAATATAAACCTGTGGGCCTGCACCTGTGTTGTTTGAATACACAGTGGGTGCAGAGCTACACCACATGATGGTTCTCTGGTTAATAGTGATAGAAGATGATCCTAATTACAATGCTACCCGTAGGGAAGGTCAATGATGGCATGTACAGGTAGAATCAATGAAGCATGGTGTTTCAAGGCTAAGGATGCCGTAGTTAAGGAAACTCACTTTTGTGAACCAGTAACGACAGAATTATACATATATAAGGAGTTTCTTGTGGGCATATATACATGCACGCATATAAATATTGTTGCTCGAACCTACCTTGTGATGAAAATAGGCTACCCATGCAAGTGACTAAATGCTCTTTTAAATATGATGGAATGTCTATGCAGATAAACATCACTCAAGCGTTACCTATAGAAATATGCAAGAGCATGATGCAACTGGAAAAAAAATGTGTATAGAAACCTTACCAGTACTTGTCTGACCAGAGCAGAAGCAATACAGAAATGTACACATGTGTCTATATTACACTGAAAAACTTTCATATAAAAGGGAGCTGAGGCACAATTATAGATAGTGTGAAATTCCTCAAAACCAATCACCCTTGAGACCCAATATTTTTTTCTGGTTTTGAGAAGTTTCTAGTTTAGTGAGGCTTTTGCAGATGTGAAAAAAAATCTTCTGAGTGCTTTTGTGATGAGAGAGAGAGAGAGAGAGAGAGAGAGAGAGAGAAAAAGTGCCATCTGTGTGTGTAAAAGTGCACAAATTAAAGAAAGTTCTTACTTTTTATACTAGCTGAACAATATATATTCCAAACAAAATGTGTATCCTTTCACATGGATAAATATAGTTGCTCTATATAGAAATACAATCCTCATCACAAGAAAAACACCTGAAGAATGAAATACAGTACTTTTATAACTTTACTACAAATCCATTGAAATTATGAAATGATACTCCAAAAATGTTTAAATACTCTGTATAATTCATAATGTTTAAATACTCTGTGTAATTCATAATGTTTAAATACTCTGTATAATTCATAATGTTCACTGTTCAAGCTTGAAGAATAAAACATGGAACATTGTCTGTCATTTCTTACCTCGTTCGGTAACTAATGTAGCTTGTGTGAATGACTACATTTCTTGTGCCATAGCGAAATAATGGTCATCCTTTGCAATCATGAACGTTTTTAATCTCTTTATAAACTCTGAAATTTCAGAGTATGTCATATCCCTGGCAGGTGGCTCAGAACATATAATGTCATCATCGTATTCATGATTGCTTTCACAAAACTGAGAAACAAGTTCACTCTACCGGTCATCATAATTATCTTCAACAGGTACATCATTGCCAAATTATCTAGGCACTCAGGGTCAATGTCCAGTCATAATTCATGAGCCAGTCGAGCCAATGGAATACCATCTTCATCCTCATCCTCACTGGCTTTATCACTATATGCATTAATAGGGAAGCTGGCAACTTCAAATCACTTCTTGACACTAGCTATGCCAGGCATCATCTCGGACCAGGCTTTCAAAATCCAGTGGATAGCATCCAAATGATTAATTTGCTTATGAAGTTCACTAACACTGTCAGTAAAAACTAATCTTTGCCACAAGACAATGCAGCAAAGCATTTGGTTATTAATATATGTAATTAGCCTTAAAAGGTGACTCTTTTGTATGGTGTAATTAGCCTTAACTGCTGACTCTTTTGTATGGTGTAATTAGCCTTAACTGCTGACTCTTCTGTATGGTGTAATTAGCCTTAACTGCTGACTCTTTTGTATGGTGTAATTAGCCTTAACAGATGACTCTTTTGTATGGTGTAATTAGCCTTAACAGCTGACTCTTTTGTATGGTGTAATTAGCCTTAACAGCTGACTCTTTTGTATGGTGTAATTAGCCTTAACAGCTGACTCTTTTGTATGGTGTAATTAGCCTTAACTGCTGACTCTTTTGTATGGTGTAATTAGCCTTAACTGCTGACTCTTTTGTATGGTGTAATTAGCCTTAACAGATGACTCTTTTGTATGGTGTAATTAACCTTAACAGATGACTCTTTTGTATGGTGTAATTAGCCTTAACAGGTGACTCTTTTGTATGGTGTAATTAGCCTTAACAGCTGACTCTTTGTATGGTGTAATTAGCCTTAACAGGTGACTCTTTTGTATGGTGTAATTAGCCTTAACAGATGACTCTTTTGTATGGTGTAATTAGCCTTAACAGCTGACTCTTTTGTATGGTGTAATTAGCCTTAACTGCTGACTCTTTTGTATGGTGTAATTAGCCTTAACAGATGACTCTTTTGTATGGTGTAATTAGCCTTAACAGATGACTCTTTTGTATGGTGTAATTAACCTTAACAGATGACTCTTTTGTATGGTGTAATTAGCCTTAACAGATGACTCTTTTGTATGGTGTAATTAGCCTTAACAGGTGACTCTTTTGTATGGTGTAATTAGCCTTAACAGGTGACTCTTTTGTATGGTGTAATTAGCCTTAACAGGTGACTCTTTTGTATGGTGTAATTAGCCTTAACAGATGACTCTTTTGTATGGTGTAATTAACCTTAACAGATGACTCTTTTGTATGGTGTAATTAGCCTTAACAGCTGACTCTTTTGTATGGTGTAATTAGCCTTAACAGCTGACTCTTTTGTATGGTGTAATTAGCCTTAACTGCTGACTCTTTTGTATGGTGTAATTAGCCTTAACAGCTGACTCTTTTGTATGGTGTAATTAGCCTTAACTGCTGACTCTTTTGTATGGTGTAATTAGCCTTAACTGCTGACTCTTTTGTATGGTGTAATTAGCCTTAACTGCTGACTCTTTTGTATGGTGTAATTAGCCTTAACAGATGACTCTTTTGTATGGTGTAATTAACCTTAACAGATGACTCTTTTGTATGGTGTAATTAGCCTTAACAGGTGACTCTTTTGTATGGTGTAATTAGCCTTAACAGCTGACTCTTTTGTATGGTGTAATTAGCCTTAACAGGTGACTCTTTTGTATGGTGTAATTAGCCTTAACAGATGACTCTTTTGTATGGTGTAATTAACCTTAACAGATAACTCTTTTGTATGGTGTAATTAGCCTTAACAGCTGACTCTTTTGTATGGTGTAATTAGCCTTAACAGGTGACTCTTTTGTATGGTGTAATTAGCCTTAACAGGTGACTCTTTTGTATGGTGTAATTAGCCTTAACAGCTGACTCTTTTGTATGGTGTAATTAACCTTAACAGTTGACTCTTTTGTATGGTGTAATTAGCCTTAACAGCTGACTCTTTTGTATGGTGTAATTAGCCTTAACAGCTGACTCTTTTGTATGGTGTAATTAGCCTTAACTGCTGACTCTTTTGTATGGTGTAATTAGCCTTAACAGCTGACTCTTTTGTATGGTGTAATTAGCCTTAACTGCTGACTCTTTTGTATGGTGTAATTAGCCTTAACTGCTGACTCTTTTGTATGGTGTAATTAGCCTTAACTGCTGACTCTTTTGTATGGTGTAATTAGCCTTAACAGATGACTCTTTTGTATGGTGTAATTAACCTTAACAGATGACTCTTTTGTATGGTGTAATTAGCCTTAACAGGTGACTCTTTTGTATGGTGTAATTAGCCTTAACAGCTGACTCTTTTGTATGGTGTAATTAGCCTTAACAGGTGACTCTTTTGTATGGTGTAATTAGCCTTAACAGATGACTCTTTTGTATGGTGTAATTAACCTTAACAGATAACTCTTTTGTATGGTGTAATTAGCCTTAACAGCTGACTCTTTTGTATGGTGTAATTAGCCTTAACAGCTGACTCTTTTGTATGGTGTAATTAGCCTTAACAGCTGACTCTTTTGTATGGTGTAATTAGCCTTAACTGCTGACTCTTTTGTATGGTGTAATTAGCCTTAACAGCTGACTCTTTTGTATGGTGTAATTAGCCTTAACTGCTGACTCTTTTGTATGGTATAATTAACCTTAACAGATGAATCTTTTGTATGGTGTAATTAGCCTTAACAGATGACTATCTTGTATGGTGTAATTAGCCTTAACAGCTGACTATTTTGTATGGTGTAATTAGCCTTAACAGCTGACTCTTTTGTATGGTGTAATTAGCCTTAACTGCTGACTCTTTTGTATGGTGTAATTAACCTTAACAGATGACTCTTTTGTATGGTGTAATTAACCTTAACAGATGACTCTTTTGTATGGTGTAATTAGCCTTAACAGATGACTCTTTTGTATGGTGCAAAGACTCAGATTAGCCTATTTGTCAGCCCTAATCTGTGTCAGCATGTGTCGAGTAATGTTTTAAGATGTGCCCTTGAGGAAGTTTCTGGGTCTTTGTCCCATAGATCAGACTACCACATCAACTATAAAATGTAATTTATCTGTTCCAGAGTGTGCCAGGAATTTAGCAGCTAAAATATATTTACAAATTTCAATTGAGTTCAGTTTTATGTGGTATTTTTAAAGCATAACATTGAAATTTGTGATCAATAATTGTTCCGGTGTTAAGAGCTGAAGGGTTTACTGAGGAAAAAATGATGATATTCAAGTATAATTTTTGGACTAAACAAAATTCAGAATTGAAGAGATTCTGGTATCATGAGGGTTTGGTTTTGAGGAGTTTTACTGTACTTATGAAATAGGTGCTATTATATCCATTATGAGGCAATTACCAGTTATAGGGAAAATGGCCTAAAAGCTGCCAGTACAAGAAGAAACATTGAAGGTTGGTCCTTGGATGTTTGTAAGTGCCTAAATGTGTGATGACAACGTTTTATCAATTGTAAAGGCAGGTCATCATGGGAAGAGAAAAAGTTGGAAATACAGATGGAGCATACGTTCCATAGAAGAAAAAAAACTCCTCCAATCTGTGATAGTATTTCTTCCACATATATTCTTCTTTTGCAAGGTCTCTCATGATGACAGCATGCTTCTTGGCATGAGTAACTGGCTTTGCCATGAATCCTTTTACTTAAGAGGAGATCAATATGTCCAACTGCCGCCTCTGTCAGCAGACAATTTTTAGCTCCTTTAGCTAAAAGCAGTATGTGGGACAGCTGGATTTAGAGAAGAAATGTGTTCATAAAACATGGATGACCCACAACATTGCCTAAAATCTGACCTAAATAAATCTGGATAGATATGGCCTCCAAAGTGGTAACAAGCTCAACCAATCAGATACAAGATCACCTCATTAATATGCATGGTCAGATTCATCCAAGAACTTGTTGGTATAATCCCATGCTTCAAGTTGACTCAGAATAATTATTATGATTTCAAGAGTGGTAACAAGCTCAGCCAATCAGATACAAGATTACCTTATTAATATACATGTATCTGGTTCATTACTGATTCTGATTTCAGAGCTTGATGATATAATCCTGTATTCCAGGTCTGAAAAAGATCAGAACAGAAATATGCCCTCCAGAGTGGTGACAAGCGATGATATCAGCTTCAGATTCAAGATTGCCTTATTTGTAATTATGAATCTCCATCATTATTTAACTAATCAGAGAATTTGATGCTACAATTTCAGATTTGAAATTTGATTGAAATTGAATCAGAAGAATGGACTCCACAATTGTAACAGTCAATTGTTGATATCAGAAGTATGGATTCCACAGTGGTAATAGTCAATTGTTGATATCAGAAGTATGGACTCCACAATGGTAACAGTCAATTATTGATATCAGAAGTATCGACTCCACACTGGTGACACAATTATTGACATCAGAAGTATCGACTCCACAATAGTAACAGTCAATTGTTGATATCAGAAGTATGGACTCCACAATGGTAACAGTCAATTATTGATATCAGAAGCATGGACTCCACACTGGTGACAATCAATTTTTGATGAATGGACAGACCATAAGCTCACTGTGAATAGGTGACCTAAAATTGGAAACAGGTTAATCTCAAAGTTGTCAGCAAATCATTGCCGATATTAGTTTAAGCTGTTCAGGAAAAGCTTGTTTAACTCCCCCGACAAGTATAAAGTGATAATTTCTACTCCATAACAAATTCAAACTTACTTGACCACCTGAATCTTGGTTAGCTTGGGGTTTAGAATCAGATGCACTTTTCTGTTTCTTCTTGTCAATAACAACTGTTTCTGTCACTGGAAGCCACCACTTGGAATATTCTGCAATATATTTTTCTAAAACTAAATTGTACTTTTCAAACATTTTTCAATATGAAATGTCTCTCAATAAGATCTACTAAAATGAAATGTAAATAATGTAGAAACAGCTATATCATGTTTGAGCTGCAACAGCTAGCCATCAGTAGTTTAGCGCAAGCAAGCTAAGGTGACATTAAAAAAAATACCATGGAATCAAACCAACATAAACTTACTTCTATTCCTGGCACTTAGGTTCCCAATTTCCCAGTGTCAAACAAACCTGCTTCTGTTCATTCTCATGGATTTGTCACCATCTGCATACATTATTTTCTAAATATGTCGTCTACAGCTGCTATCTAATTTAACTGACCTAAGCCTCTTCTGGAATTTAAAACTTCAATTACCCAAAATAAAAAAATTCTACAATAAACACCACCAATATCCTTAGAGTAATTTTACATGCGAATTCTTTGTTTTCAAACAGATTAAGTACTAAAAAATACACTCCAAGTATGTAATTTTGTCTATAATAACTTGTATGCTGAATGTTTATCAACATTTTTGCATGCTTTAACAGCTTTATAACCTGTATTTACTTATATCCATTATAATAATCTAATTAAACCATATTTCAGAGTGACTTTTGTATGTAGTCTACAACTTTTGTTTGCTTGTTTGTTTCTTTCTTTTTTTGTATTTTTTCAATTAAGGATGATTTTGACCTGTTTAACAAACTGATTCAAATCAAGATCTACTCTTAAGGACTACCATATATACTCACTTTTATGTTACATAAGAAGTACCATATATACTCACTGATATGTTACATAAGTACCATATATACTCACAGATATATTACATAAGTACCATATATACTCACAGATATGTTACATAAGTACCATATATACTCACTGATATGTTACATAAGAAGTACCATATATACTCACTGATATGTTACATAAGAAGTACCATATGAACTCACAAGTATATTACATAAGTACCATATATACTCACTGATATGTTACATAAGAAGTACCATATATACTCACTGATATGTTACATAAGAAGTACTATATATACTCACTGATATGTTACATAAGAAGTACCATATATACTCACTGATATGTTACATAAGAAGTACCATATATACTCACTGATATGTTACATAAGAAGTACCATATATACTCACAGACATGTTATTTAAGAAGTACTATATATACTCACTGATATGTTACATAAGAAGTACTATATATATTCACTGATATGTTACATAAGAAGTACCATATATACTCACTGATATGTTACATAAGAAGTACCATATATACTCACTGATATGTTACATAAGAAGTACCATATATACTCACTGATATGTTACATAAGAAGTACCATATATACTCACAGACATGTTACATAAGAAGTACTATATATACTCACTGATATGTTACATAAGAAGTACTATATATACTCACTGATATGTTACATAAGAAGTACTATATATATTCACTGATATGTTACATAAGAAGTACCATATATACTCACTGATATGTTACATAAGAAGTACTATATATATTCACTGATATGTTACATAAGAAGTACCATATATACTCACTGATATGTTACATAAGAAGTACTATATATACTCACAGACATGTTATTTAAGAAGTACCATATATACTCACTGATATGTTACATAAGAAGTACCATATATACCCACAAGTATGTTACATAAGAACTACCATATACAGTTGCTGATATGTTACACAAGAAGTAACTCATATACTTGCTTATATGTTAAGTACAATTGCAAATGCAGAGACACAGATCTGCCATTGCATAATATGCTGGCAGAGCTAGGTGTAATATGTGAAATCAGATCAGGGTCTATATTGTGGATGTGACCTCTGTGGAAGTATATACAGTAGATCTGATGAATACCTATAAGAGGTCATGTTATGTGGTCCCAATTCACCAATCAAATCAGAACTTCCATGAAAGTATAAAAATGTCAATCAGATCATATTGTTACTTACAACAACTCCCCCAAACAAGGAATGCAATACTTTATCTGATAGGCTACTAAAAAATAATTGGGCTAGGAATTCCAAAGGTCAGCATAGCATACAATTTTATTTCTATCTTACAGAATTCTGTAGTGTTGGCAATCTAATTGTAATCAGATTGACCAGTGTAATCAATGGTTAAGTCAATTACCAACGGTAGTAGGCGTCACGTTGTTTAAAGAGTGTGACATTATACATGTACTGGTTAAAGATATAACCATATGTATGGTATCAAATCAAATCAAAAAGATTGAGCTTTACAATTATACCAAGTCATGTGTTTTATCCGGATCATATCTGTACCAAGTTACAGCCAAAAACTGGAATTTTTGAGACCCTAATAGTTTGTGTCAAGCAATTATTGGTACTGAGATTGGATTTGTTCCTGGAATTTAGTCATCTTTTCCTTAGACTTAAATACTATTGGTCAAAATGTCAAAAGATAGGTTAAACATGACAAAAATTAGGATAACTTAATATAAATAACTTTGTGCCTGTAAACCATAAAATACGCAATCAAATAACAACTTTCTGTGGATATTCAACTAACTTGAAAAGCAGAAGTTAATCAGAATTCAACCTGCTTGGATTAACTTTAAAAAAATTAACAAAACTGTGATCTACCATCTGTTTAGGTAAGACATTTAAAATGGCATAGACTGAAAGAGTCAATGACAAGCTAAAATTACCTGGAGATATCTTAGACTCATTGGGTAACACTCTCAGGTAGTTTAGCTGCATCAACAATTCTTGAAATTTGGGAATGGGCCAGTAACGGTCATCCTTGGTCTCCTCTCCAGGCCTTTGGAAAAATCGGACAAAGAGATATTCGCTGAAAATTGGGCCCATTGATCCCTTAGGGGGCCATTCCATTTTTTCCATCTGCAAGGGTATCATAGGCTTGCCCAGGTTCACACTTAGATTAACCTTGAAACACAAGAACAGTATAATTTAGGTAATCATAAACTCTTAATGTATCCTGAAGTCATCGGTTTTGAAGTGGTTAAGTATTTACCCTTACTTTTTTCATAAATATACTTTACATCAGAACTTATCATTACCATTATTTACATTTTCAGAAATATACTCCATTTAGACCGATTTCCTTCATTTTAGTTCAAGCATGAGTTCTTTTTTTAAACATGCAAATAAAATGTCAGTGGTATGTTCTATTGAACTCTTTTTGCATGCATACAACCAATTAATGTCTTTTTGGAAAAAAGTTTGTGTGCTAATGTGTTTGACACACTTCCCATGAATATACTTCCGCCTATCACACTACTGTATGTAAGATTTGTGGCAAAATCTACTTTTGTCTAGTACACTACTGTACATAAGTTCTGTCACAGTGGTAAAATCTACTTCTGTCTAGTATTTATAGGTTACTGCATTTGTATGGCAAAATATGAACAAGTTTTTCAGATGGATATACTGCATGACCTTGGGAGTGCAGTATCCATCCAACAAAATGGGTTCATATTTTCCCATACAAATGCAGTAACCTTTTTTTTATATGCTGATTTTCTTATTCTACCTAAGGCTTAATTATGTAAACAAAAATACACTACAAGAAAATAAGTAACTGAATTTATGCCATATTCCAAACTAAATACACAAGCGCAGATTCATCATTGCACAACAACATTATTAATGTGCACATAACTCAGCCCAGATAAATTTGAAGTTAGTGGCACACTAGACATCACTTTTGAAAGAAAATGGCATTTTGGTCTACTTAAAATTGAAATTTAGATTCATACTGTGAGTGAATGCGCATTGCAACAACTTTCCATTTAGTCTGGAATGAATAGATTTTGGTAATTTTGTTGATTATACGAAATTTTGTGACAAAGACTGAATATATTTGCGTTAATTCTTCATGAAGTACATCTGATTTCAGCAGCGAGGGAACAATGTGTTGACATCTGCAAGTGTGTTTCTGTTCTGTCATTGAATGTTTGAAATCATAATGTGGGAAAAATATGAAGTCCTTCAATTGCAATTATCAAAAAGACGCTGTGGAATATAATGTGTATTTCATTTTGAGTGCAGTCTGGAGGATGTAATAGCACTTGGAATATAGCTGAAATTACAGTACTATTTTGAAACGTGTAATCAAGATTGATAACCCATGACATGGCTGTCGTAATTCTGATTTGCAGAACTAAGAAAGTACATCTTGAGGAAATTCAGGCTGTAAAACTAAGTATATTTTTTGCCATTTTTGCCAGTTGTAAAAGAAGACAGTTTATGCCTTGTCACTTGCATGTTATTTGTAGGGACCCAGCAATTGTATGACCTGTCTAGTGTTTACTGCTAGCCTAAATCTGAAACATAGTATCAAAAAAGTTAACGAGGAATGTGGCGAAGCAGCTGGTATGTGGCAATCCATGAAACATCTGCTTTAGTTCATTCAGAAACAAATTTGATCAACCAAAACATAAGGCATCTACTACATGAGTGTACATGATTTGTTTACAGAGTAGTTCCTAATACACTATTGGGCACATGTGTCATGCACGTGAGTTCAATATGAAATAAACATGAGTGCAATATTGTAAAATACTGCATGATTCTGACAATGTAAAGTTAACAGAGAAAAAAATGAGCATATAATAAACTACTTTACATAATATCTGTGGCACAATCTACTTATCCCAATTAAGATTTGTGACACAATCTACTTCTGTCCATTACACTATTGTACATAAGATCTGTGACAAAATCTACTTCTCCCAATTACACTGCTGTACCTATGGCTTGTGGCACAATCTATTTCTGTCCATTACACTACTGTACACAAAAAATCTACTTCTCCCAATTACACTACTGTAAATAAGATTTATAGCACAATCTAATTCTGTCCATAGTGCTACTGTACATAAGATCTGTGGTACAATCTACTTATGTCCATTACACTGTATGTACACAAAATCTGTGGCAAAATCTACTTCAGATCTCCAAATTACTCTACTGTAAATAAGATTTGTAGTACAATCTACTTCTGTCCATTACACAATTGTCCACAAAATCTGTGACAAGATCTACTTCTCCCAATTACACTAATGTACATAAGATATGTGGCACAATCTACTTCTTTACACGATCTACAAAATATATGGAAGTGCAACACCAATACTGCATTGAAAGACATAAGTTTATTGGGGAAATCACACAAACAAATTAATTTACCATTCCTAAAGATGTTTTTCATTTACCATCAATATGAATTTGGTAGGGTTTTCTTCTCAGAGGCTAAAATAATTGAGTTGAGGGATGGAATCAAATTTCTGAAAGGCTAAATAATCAAATTAAGAATCAAATCATATTTCTGACAGGGTAAAATAACTGGCTTTATGTATTATTATTTGTAAGCAGAAGACATTAGACTCGGATTGTGAGTTACTAGAAACAATTAAATTACACTGTCACCAAGCAGAAGATCAATCTTTGATTAGCTGTTTAGAACTATAAAATTACTTGCATTCCCTCGAAGTACTGATATTCAGGGAAAAAACACAAAGTCAGAGGAGAAAGGGTTAATTTACCATTCTTATTTATGAATAATGAAAAAATACATAGGTAAAAATGGTTAAAGAAACAGCAAATTTAGCTACACAGGAAATAAAATTAAAACTACACCTCTGCTCCCATGGAAGACTCATAAAGAGTAAAACAAAAATACAAAATTCTTGGTGGAGACATTGCAATATTATGCAGAATGAAATAAGCAAGAGACAGACAGACAGACTTAGGGATGGATAATACAACATTTCCCCTTATAGTGGGAGTATACAAACAGAAAAAAACCACATAGAAATCTAATTAGCCCATTTACTAGAGCTGGGTACTATGAAAAATTTTGTACCTATATTTCTAAACATAATATGATATGTACTATGGTATACCACAATTATATTTGGGACCAACAATTTATTGATCTGGGGCAAGAGCTTTGCCACCATCTTGTTGTAAATTTCCACACATCAGTAACTCGAAGAACATCTTGCACCAACTTTTAACAAAATAATACCAAATTATATATATTATATCATTTGTAAATTATCTTGAGATAAAAGAAAAACAAAATATCTCAGCTCAAGAGAAAAATGCTCCTCTCCAATACTTTCAATCGTCAGTAGCTGGCACCCTGTGAAAGACATTGCACTGACATTAGAGAGTATGCTGATTAAAGTAGAAAGTGTTGACCATTAACCCTACAATTTGCTAGCCACTCTGTTAAAGGGTTAAACACCAAATTACACCCAAGTGGATTACCCCTGAGATCAATGAGGCTAGGCACCTAAGAGATAATTTCCACAAGAAAAAAGACATGAAAGCTATAGAAAGTGGAGAAATAAAACTAAGCACCTGATAGATAAGGCAAAAGAAAACTACTATAAACAGGCTATTAATGAAAGTAAGAGTACCAAAACATTGTGGAAGCATCTAAAAGAGCTGAACCCACGCAAGAACAGTTGTCTTCCCCCTAGACTTAAGCAAAATGATGATATAGCATAATCTGTACAAGACATTGTGGAAATGTTCAACAATTTCTTCATAAGCATCTCCAGTAAGAGTATTCAGAACCAGACTAACATCCCAATTGAACTTGATGCTCTTCTATTATTTATAAGAGCTAAAATTCCTGATGATAATTATTTTTTAATAGCTAATGTTAGTGAAGCTGATGTTTTTGATATGCTAATTAAGGTTAATATTAATAAATCCTCTGGATTGGATGGTATAGGTCCACGAATTCTTAAAATTGCTGCACCAGTAATAACAAAGTCACTAACGCATATCATAAATTTAAGTATAATGAGTGGTAATTTTCCAGAAACACTGAAATGTGCAAAGGTTACACCTATCTTTAAGAAAGGAGAAAAGGCGGATCCAGGAAATTACAGACCAATATCAATTCTACCTGTATTGTCAAAACTATTTGAAAAGCATGTAGCCATTCAGGTCTATAAATTTTCGAAACATACTCTCTATTTCATAAATCTCAATCAGGATTTAGAAAGTACCACTCATGCCAAACAGAACTTACCAAATTAATTGATCTTTGGCTGAAGGAAATGATTAATGGACATATGACTGGGATTGTTTTCCTTGACTTCAAGAAAGCCTTTGATCTTGCTGATCATGAAATTCTGCTGCAAAAGTTGAACTGTTACAGGTTTGACAATCCTTCTTTAAACTGGTTTAGATCATACCTAAACCAAAGGTTTCAACAAGTAAGCATTGGCAATATTAGCTCTCAGACTCGCACTATTCATTCAGGAGTCCCTCAAGGCTCAGTTTTGGGCCCTCTCCTCTTCCTTATCTATATCAATGATCTACCATTAAATAATGAATCCACAAACACAGATTTGTTTGCTGATGATGCAACCTTGTATACATCTAGTTCTGATACTGAAGTTATCCAAATGAGATTAAACTCAGACCTTATTAGAGTCCAAAACTGGGCACAACAAAATAGGATGGTAATTAATGAAGGTAAAACAAAATGTATGATTTTGGGGACATCACAAAAGCTACACAAGTAAGGGAACCCAAAACTATCTCTTGCAATAAATAATCATCCATTAGAAAATGTCAAACATGAAAGGCTTGTAGGTGTGTCTGTAGATAATAATTTATTATGGAATGACCATATTGATAAGCTTTGAAAAACACTGTCATCCAAAATTGCCCTTTTCAGCAGAATCAAGAAATATTTACCTATGGAAACTCGCAATCTATACTACAAGTCATATATTCTTCCAACAATGGATTATTGTTCTAATGCATGGGGAAACTGTGCTAAATCTGAGCTTGACAGGATTTATAAACTTCAGAAATGAGCAGCACGTGTAATTTTAGATGCATCTGTTGATCATCCCTCAAAAGCATTATTTACAGAACTCAAATGGTTCACAATATATGACAGGATAGATTTTCACAAGGCAGTTCTTTTATATAAATGTCTACATGGAACTGCACCAGAGTATCTTCAAGACTTATTCAGGCCTTTTTCAACACAATACCAGTTGAGATCAATATCACAGGGAAACCTTCTAATACCAAAACCAAGAACAGAGCAATTTAAAAAGAGTTTTCAATACTCTGGTACAGTTCTTTGGAATAAGCTTCCACTACATGTAAAATCTGCTGAAAATATTAGAGTATTTAAGAAAAGATATCATGAGCATGTATGTGTTTCTAATAGATCATGGAATTTAGTATTTTAATACTAAACATGTTAAAGTAAACAGTAATTATTGCCATCTTCATATAATGTGCATTGTTATACTCTCCTTAAGAGGGCCTCTAGGGAGAATAGTCCTTGACTAATGAGTCACCCTCTATAAATAAAGCATTATTATTATTATTATTAATATAATAGGCTGGGTAGCTTTGAGTTGGAAGCCAACACCTCATGCAAGGTATTTACTAGAGGGCCAGTAAACGTAAAACACACTTACCCAACAATGACAAAATATTTAGTTAACTTGAAAAATTATGTAAATTTGAAACAGAAAACAACTGGTGATCATGAGAAATGCATTTTATAAATTCTAATTTTTTTCTCAAATCTGCTGAACTTATTTGTAAAAACTTTGATTCAACAGTAAATGTTTTAAAAAACAACAAACTTAAATGCAGAATATTAAAAATTTACATTCACAAGTCAGCAGTTACAAATATGAAGCCACCTGAATATTTAGATGAACAATTAAATAATATTAGTTACTCTGTCAGTTAATGAATAAATTGAGAGTATTTCTCATATGATAGGAATAGCGACTAGCCTTTTGTCTTTTGATAGGCCCAGGGGCCAGCCATTTCTTCCATGACAAAGCCCAGGAGTCAGCCATTTCTCCAAAGATAGGGCCCAGCTGTAGCACTTTCTTCTATGACAGACCCATATACCAGCCCTCTCTTTAATGATAGGCCCAAGGGCCAGCCCTTTCCCCTATGACAGGCCTGGGGGACAGCCCCTTTTCATATTATAGGACTTAAGAACCAGACAATCTCTTATGACAGGTCTGGGAGCCAGCCCTTTCTCCTATTATAGGCTCAGGGACATGCCATTCCTCCTATGACAGGCCTGTGAGTCAGCCTTTTATCCTAATATGGGCCAAGGGACCAGCCCTTTAATATACTTAGAAAAGTGGGTGGTGAGCTTGTCACTAAAAGTTAACTTATCATCAACTAGGAAAAATTATTAACAGATGACTTAACATTTTGAACCTTCAAATTCATGTTGATAACACTACATATAATTAAAAGGAAGCAACTTTTTTTACCTCTCTATTACAGTTAGGTGACTGGGCATATTTGTCCATGATTTTTTACCTCTCTACTAAAATCATGTGACTGGGCACAATTGTCTATGAATTCTTTACCTCTCTATTACAGTTTGGTGATAGGGCATATTTGTCCATGATTTTTTACCTCTCTACTAAAATCATGCAACTAGGCACAATTGTCTGTGAATTCTTTACCTCTCTATTACAGTTTGGTGATTGGGCATATTTGTCTGTGACACAGCAAATGATGAGTTTTGCCCCTCGGATCCCACGATCAATTTTCTCGAACAACTTGTCTCCTCCTCCCATCTGGCCAATGTCCATCCAACACTCATAGCCAGCTTTCTGAAGATGCTGATTCAGCAATTTGACCTCATTCTGGTAACCCCAGTGATAGCTCAGGAAGATGGGTGGGGGACTCGGGTAATCAAACTCTTCATCCTCCACAACATCCTCTAGGGAAAGGAATTGAGAATTATTGGTTTCAATTCCACATCAAATTCAAATTTACCAGTGTACATGCATGAGTATATTAATATCCATATATTAATTTAAATATTCATGTAAATTTAATCATCTTATGAAAGATGTATGTTTAAAAGAATAGAGTGTATATCAGCAACATTTAAAAGCAAGTGCACACATGTAAATTTACCCAGAATGCAAATTTGCTGATCTGAATGAACTACAAAACATATATAGATTTATACAAGTCGCATGTATATATTAAAAATGCACGACATACCATAATTTGAGAATGTCAATAATAGCAAGTTTGAGCTTTTATTAAGCTATTTGACTTGAACACTCTGAAATCACTTCTAACTTTGCAAATTAGTGCAGAAAGTACAGGTAATAGAATTGGAGTCTTATAGTGTTAAACAAGGTTGCTGTTTAACTTTATTAGTGTTGACTTGTACAATGACTATAATGTTTTCCTTGACTAATTTATCAAGATAAATATATATACAGTATAAGCTGCCTAATCCAAAAGATATTAGGATCAGAAAATATGTTGGAAACAAAGACTAATTTAATGTAGAAAGGAATCATTTGACCAGATAAAGGGAAAATCAAGCCTTCAAACATTAATATCATTATATTTGCCATTATTCATTCCAAGCTGTTTTACCAATTTTCAAAATATCTGAAGATCAGATAATCAAGAGAAATGCTAAAATTTACCATATGGACTCACTTATAAGTTGAGTCCAACTGCAGATTGCATAGACTCAGACATGCCATTGCATTATGCACTGGAGGATCTGGGTCTATGCAGTTGTTAGGAGTAATCAGTATAACAACATAAACCCTAATCTGCTTGTGCATTATGCATTCTGGAGTCATCTTTACACAAGTGCACCATGGGAAAATAAATTAACTCCATTTCTCTTTCCATATACATGTATAGTGGCACTTCTCAGAGCAACAAGAATTTGTACGTCCATATTTTCATACAAGTCTTTATTCCCAGATCGTACATATTTATTGCTACAAATTTCTGTACATGATTGTGCAATTATCAAGATGATTATGAACTGGAGAAAGATTTATTCTACTATTTTTATATAATGCAATATAATCCACTCTTCCCAATCAAAATGCTGTAAACAAGGGCAAAGGGTCACCCCAAAAAATCAGAAAATAAAGCAATTTATGCATATGTGAAAAAATATTCAAAACCCATGTAAAGTGATGTAGTTTGATGAATTTATTTGTTCTATTATTAGTAAGTCTATGTGCTATGATGTTTGAATGCATTGAGCAAATCAGATCAATAGACTGACCAAAGACAGAAACTATCATTGCAGTGCTCCAAAAATCTGAAAGCCAGGGGCTCCTCTAATTTCCCATTGGGCCCCTCCTGTATTCTAAGTAAGGTGCCTGTTGGGCTTGTCAAAAAAAATCTAATTTGACTGAGAAAACTTCAGTTGCTCTCTTGAAATGTTGGAATATAGTTTCAAGATGTTTATATGCCATAACAAGGCATGTCATGCTAAAAATATGTTTTACTCCCCAAAATGCTGACACTGACATGTTCCGAAAAACACAATTTTCAGTAATCTTTAAAAAGAGAAAGAAAGAAAAACATCAGTATATTCCTGTTACAAAAAATAATGGTGCCACAGTGACTACTGTCCCCCAGGTTTAATTTGGCTAAAAATCTTTGTCCTTAATGTGTCATCATCCATAATATTACAACTACAGCTTTAAGCCAAAGAAAATCTGCTATTATGCTCATTCAAGGTGGTCTGTGAGTTGGTATTTATACCTTCAGACCTTTGACACTGATAGTGAACAAAGTCCTTCTTGACTGGCATTTGTATTAAATGACTAAATATTTATGGCAAATAATGTGTTAAATTTACTCCAAAGATTTTCCAAGATACATTTTCAGACTGATTATATGACCACAGAATTTCAAGACAAGATCGTGGATAAGACATAAGTAAACCAAATATTTGCACCTACTGGAAACAATGACTAACCTTTATGTTAATATTATGGATACAGGTTGAACTGAACATTTCAAAATGCCTGATATGTCACATGTATTAAACAGTCTGTATATTCCTTACACAAATCAACATATAAGAAAATGAACTTTCGTTATCCAACCATTTATCCTTCATGACTACCTTTCTCACTTTCAAGAGGTGGATACATAGTACAGTTTTATTTGTACCATGAAACCAGTCTATACAGTACAGTCTTAGTACAGTTTTATTTGTACCATGAAACCATTCTATACAGTACAGTCTTAGTACAGTTTTATTTGTACCATGAAACCAATCTATAAAGTTTAAAAGAGACATTATCATTTTTGTCCTTTATGGACACACATCTTTTATACTGGGGTGAGATATTAAGAAAACGATATGACTACTACTGTCCTTTACTGTTAAGTATCTTTTATATAAAAGTGGAATATGTAAGTAAAGTTAAGGAAAAGGTTTGACTACTATTGTCATTTATTGACAAACACCCTCAATAATGAATTAGATGTGTAAGTAAAATGTGATGAGGGTGTGACTACTGCTATCCTTTATAGACAGACATCCTTTATACTGAGGTATGACATGTAATTATACTTTAAAAAGGATTTGACTATTCATGTCTATTATTAGCAGGTGTCCTGTATATAAAAATTCTGCTAAATACAATTGTCCTCCAATGCATACATGCATAAATTATAAGAAGACATCCAGTTAAGCTGTCTACTAATAAATGGAAGGACAATAAAATATGCCATAAAATATCGTCTTCTTTGCAAATGTGAAATACATCTAATAAACAGAAATATCATATGATATTCAATAAAATACTATCTACTTTTAAATGTGAAAGTAAAATGTTCTTACTGACACTAATTACAAATGCATTGACAAGTAACAGTAATGTATGCATTGTAGTGTATTGTAGTACGTCAACCTGTCAGACACTGCTTGGGGGTATTTGAAACTGAAAATGTGTTTTGTGGACCTAAGAAAAGCAGGGTGGGGGTGGGGCAGGGGAAGTAAAAGAAAGAAAGATATACATTTTCTTTGAAGTATTTAATACACTTCCAAACAAAACAGATGCTTTACTTAACATTTTCACTTACCATCACCACACTGACACATCTGCACACAAATTTACATATGCACACATACTCAGATATGCACACAAATTCACATATGCATACAAACACATGTACATAAACTCAAATATGCATTCAAACATATGCACACAAACACACATACGTGTATTCATATACTTGTAAGGACCCTGACATATGACTGCATTTCGAGTACCATAAGAAGGAATGAAAGTATATGTTAGAAATTTGAAAGTAAGCTTAACTCCAACCCAGGCGATACCTGTATCACTTCATTTTTGCAGTATACTTCTTTAAACATTACGAGGACTACTCTTACTTTACCGTCATTGTGAGGACTAATTACACACAATCAAAGACTACCATCAACCTGAGAACCTGAATATTTTTTTTTATTGCACCTATCCTGCAAAAACATGAGAAGATATTTATTTAAAAGCTTAGGAACTACTTTATCTGCAATTAAAACTATAGACAGACAGATACACATTCTTAAATGTTCAAAACTTATTAAAATATAAGTTTAAGTTATTTTGCCAGAAACAAAACCTCAGTCACTGTTTTGCAACTTTTGTGACCTCTTTTACTGACACAATAAAAAATTACCATCCAGTTGGGAAATGAGAAATAGTGTTATAACAAAAATATGCATCAAGTCTTGATAGTGCAAAATAAAAACTTAAGAATATCAAACATATCTAAATTGCCAATTCATCTGTTAAAATAAAAAATGAGATTTCTAAAAATGTTGGTTGACACCAAAGCATTGCACAAAAATGTCATAAGTCAGTTTGCCCATGGCAAATTCACTGGAACTGAAGTTGCCTTTGGGAAATTGCTTGACCCATTATATGACAATTGACCCATTATATGACAATTGACCCATTATATGACAATTGACCCATTATATGACAATATATCACAACTAAAGTCTAAACATTAGGCAGAATAAAACGGGAAGTTAAGGAAATTGCGTTCCATTTGTTTTACAGTTAATTTTTTTCCCTTTTTTCTTTGTTTATGCCATAAAATTATATGCCCATAATTACAGTTATCAAAAAGATGTGTGTAAATAGTAAATGAAGATTAGTATGTATACGAGAAGGAAAGGAAGGGTTAGAATGCAGATATATGCATGTGTATATATACAGATAAATATATTATGGTTTTGGAATATTTAGAATTGAGAGAGTATAGATAGAAGGGGGCAGGTTAGGTAAAATACATTGAACTGAAACATTAAATATTTTTTCTTCTAAAGGGTTCATCTGATTTGCTTTTGGAAACATTATATACCAGATCAACATGTACAGTAATGAAAGTTAGACTTTATGGAATAATACTTTTTTCTTACAACTAAATGATTTGAGAGCACTGGCTTATCCATTTGCTTAACAATAATTATCCAGTCATCATGAAGTTGGCGACATGCATTTAAACTCTCTCTGACGAGCTGACTTTTGAGAAGGAGTTAAGTACACTTATTTTAATTCGTTTACTCCTTTTTTAAACAATAAAGAGTTATTAGCCTTCTGTAATTTTCATGTAAACAGTCAAACAATAGATGCTAAACATCGATTGGGTTGCTAGTGTTTAGGTTGATTGATTAGGCATTTAAAGAAATAGAAATGGCTATAATAATTATGGATACATGCTTTATTAAGCATGCCTGTAAAATAAACCTCACACGAGTTACATTATTAACATGTACATGTATTGCCTAATTACTTTCAAAATAAGTGACATGCATCAAAATAATGTTCAGAAGCTGATTGTTTAGAGTCTGGAATCTCGTATATATATATGTATAACACGAATACAAATACCCCAAATGGAGTTCCGAAACCAGGAAAGAAAGGAATCTTATTAGTTACCCAATAACCTATAATTACAACTACAACAATGAAATATCCAGGATATAATTTGCACGTACATAAATTTACATAAAACAACAGATGACGCTATGGCTCATCGATTTCTTGGTCAATATAAAATATCTTTCAGCATCCGCAACAAGTCATAGTCATGTAAAGTTTTGCAAAGACAATGGTTTGTCTGTTTTATTTGTTTGTCTTGTCTATGTTTTATATTTGCCTTTGAAAAATACTCATTAAGAGTCAAAAGCACTTAGGCTAGCTAGATACTAGTTTTGCACTGTTCATAGTCAGTTTATTATATATATATATATATATATATATATATATATATATATATATATATATATATATATATATATATATATATATATATATATATATATAGTATGTATGCTGTATCAGTGATATACCACGAGATGTATACATTTTTCATTAAAAGAAAAAGAGGCTTGTTGAATATCCTTTTAATGAAAAATTTATATGAGTGGTTTATAACTGATACAGCATACACACGGTACATACATGTATATCTTATTTATATCACATGCAAATACCTGTGTTTGCACACTGAATTAAGTTTAAGATTGACTACAGGCAACTGTGTATTGACGAAGTGAATGAACTACTCACATCCCTACTGAGTGTTTCCACTACAAAATGCAGTATGTGCCTTTTGTTGCTATTTAAAATCACCGTTGCAATTTGTTAAGTTGATTGTTTTCTTTTTGATTGATTAAATCAATATATTTAGACACATTTATCATCTAAACATTAAAGATGGTTATAATGATGAAAGTAGAGCACCACAAACACATGATTAGCTCAGTCATTGACATGAACGCTCAGACTCTGACCTTCATGTACCAGCATATGGAAATTAGTGTGGAATAGAAACCAAGCAAAATGATGAACAAACAAGAGGCAATTAAATACTTTTATAAATTTACGGTTGAATTAAATCATTAATAACAATACTAATGACCATAAACTCTCTCTCTCTCACCCTTTGGTTAGTTTAAATTAACTTTTACCATCATTCATAAGTCCAGAGGCATCATGGAATGACACAAATGAAATCCTCCTATTAGCTCATCTTTTCATAGATTTTTGCCCATATCTTGCTACTATGGTCCAGAGAGAGAGAGGGGGAGATTTGGACATTTTCATATTTAATTAATAAAAATAGATTTTAGAACATTATAATAGGTTTAAGAAACAACAACTAAGCATTAAATATATCACAGTATGGACTGCTCCGATGGACTAGTGGTTAGTGCATCTGTATCGAATGTGGGAGGTCGTGGGTTCGAACCCCAGTCGAGTCATACCAAAGACTTATAAAAATGGTACTGCTGCCTCGCTATGTGCTCATCATTAAGAGGTTAGTGTTAAGTTGATATATATATTGAAATGTAACTGACAAGAAAAAATATACATATATAGTACTTGTTGTAAAAACTTGCTTCAAATATTCATGTTATGTCACAGATTACAAAAATGAAAATTATACACTTTAACAGGGATAGACTGATTATAGAAACTGTGGACCATTATGTAAACGAAGATTGTGATATATGTAATCATACACAAAGCTGATGATATATGTACTTTGGGGAGATCGCAAAATATGAATATTGCAAATCATAAAGAATTACTAACTGTACATGACCTCTCTTAATTTTTTTGCCTTGCCCACGGGATAATGCCAGAGACTAATATGAACTTCTTCCTGGCATCAGGCAAGTAGATTCTGAAAGTCCTAATAACAATAATACGAGGGTTTATTATATTCTGCATCAAATTGATGACTTGTGCTAGTAACTGATGAAGAGATTTACAACTATAACAATTGTATGAGATAGGTGAGGAGGACAGCATAAAATCAGATTCAGTTATTTTTTATTTCTACTTTTTGAACATCTGACATCATCAATACTCAATTGTTTACATGTAATATATTGCATTGAAACAGTTTCAGATCACATATTGTATTGTTCATGATCTCTCCTCCAAGAAGATTAAACTAACTGGACCAAAGCAATACTGCTGTGTCCATATTAGACATCAGATCAGCACCATTTTTGTTTAGAACAGACTAGACATTGTAAGTTTTTCCGTGAAGACCCAATGGCTATATAACTTTCTATTATGGGGTAGCAAAACGATTTTCAAGATGCCTACCATGGTGGCCATACTTAACATCAGATCAGCACCATTTTAATGAAGGACCAAGACATCACAAAAAGTCTGTTGGTGAGAACCTCATATTGGTACAACTATCCACTCAAGAGTAGCAAGAACAATATTGTCAAGATGGATGATGTGTTGGCCCTGTTGAACATTTGAGTGGCATCATTTTCATTTAGAACCAATTACACTACGTGTGGTAAACTTTCATGGCAATCCTCAAGGCTGAGTCGTACCAGCAGATAATGCTTCTTTACAATGTGTTATCTTCACATTTTTGCATGATACATCCAATGAGCATAGTCCACTTTACAATGTGTTATCTTCATACTTTTGCATGATACATCCAATGAGCATAGTCCACTTTACAATGTGTTATCTTCACATTTTTGCATGATACATCCAATGAGCATAGTCCACTTTACAATGTGTTATCTTCACATTTTTGCATGATACATCCAATGAGCATAGTCCACTTTACAATGTGTTATCTTCACATTTTTGCATGATACATCCAATGAGCATAGTCCACTTAAAGTGATCATGCATGTGAATATCTGAACAATTTCATTGGATTCTATTGTAAAATACCACTGCGGAAACAAGGCATTACCTGAGAAGAATATGATAAGTGCTAGGGATTCCCTCCTCATTGCTCTAAATTATGCACCAATCATTTTTGGACTAAGGATGGGATCAGAGTTCTGTACAGTTGTAAATTTCCATTCACTTTCTCAGCTCTCGTTGATCAAAGACATACTCTATTTCAGTTTGAAATACATTTTTAGACCAATGCTAGCAGGGGAAAGCCATAATGCTGTAAATTTCATGTTCCTTTTCACTGTTCTCAAAAGATCCATTGTGACAGTGGTATTTTGCAATGAAAGCAAAACTGGTGTTGGTTTGTCCTTGTACATATTATACAGGTGGTATAATGCAAGGATTTTTTCTCTTAATACAAATGTGGGAAGTAGCTGAGACTCTAGATACCGCTGACAGATAAAAACGCAACTTTAAAAACATGTAACAATGCTTTTGATGTATATTTAATTTGTATTTGTTTACCTTGATTATTTGTTACCTGTATCTAAATTGTGATATTGACCTTAGTCAGTAAATGAATGTAATGCCTACCTGACAAAACTATTATTTTTGTGTAAACAATATAACACATAACTAATGTTTATCTATGATTTCAGATTATATATTAAGATCATTATTACTTGAGATAAACATTTACCTGAGTTTGAATTTAGGACACTGGTGTTCCTCTTGGCAATTCCAAGTGTACCTGCTGCATTACATGTTCTTGACTGAAGTTTTAGTAAGAGATCTGACCTTGTTTTAAACTTAAAATATTTTCAAAATAACCTTCAAACTGGTTCTATTATTAAATTTTGGTTTGTTTTTTTTACAATGGGAGAAGTAACAGAACTTCTATATTGCATGTCTTAACATCAGTTTTTGAGGACTCAATTTAGGTTGCATTTCAGTTAATATTTCAGATGATTCATTTCTTTAAATTATTCACTGGAATTTCAATGTACTTATTATTACTTCTTGGACTAAATCACTATTTTGGAATTGTCTTGACTTGATTTAAGACGTTTTGGATTATATCACCCTGATACATGAAGACTGCTTGCACATTGGCACATTCAAGGCTACTGACATATCAAGTTCAATATTGGAATTTGTTTGCATCACTACTAAAATTCATTTGAAGAAGAGAAAGACAAATGCAATTTCAGAAAGAGGGAGTTGCAGAAAGAGGTAAGAGAGAGAGTGGCAATAATAGTGATGTCTAGAAGAGGAAGTAGATCAATATGGCCAAGACAGCATTGAAATATATTTGTACAAAGTGTACTTATATTGGCAAAGCTAATAAAATCTACACTTCATTGTCATTACAACAAAGTGCTAATTATGATGTGTTTAAGGAACATATCTTGAGGGGTTATGAGTTGGTACCTGACATATATCAACACAGGTTAGGAATTTCAAAATGGAAACTGGATAGACCTATATTGCAACAAGAAAGTGCATGCTATTTCTGATTGCTGAAGATTGGAAAATAAGCAACATAATAAAAACAGACTTTCCAAAGGCTCCTATTTTAAGAGGCCAAGGTCACAGTCCTGTACTGAAAGCAATAAATTTGTTGGATCAAACAAATCAGTCTGATTTTATTATTGAGAAATATAAGCCATTCATGTTGAAAGGTTCTATATCACCTGTGGGCAATTCTACCAAACCCATCCCAATTAAAATATTAAGGGACACAGGAGCTTCTCAGAGTCTATTATCAGGTACATTGACCGTATCTGTACAAAAATCTGGTCAGAGCGTTCTTGTTCAGGATGCAAAGACAGGCTTTGTTTTTCCTCTCCAGTGTAGCAAATTCATGACCATTGGATTACGAAACACAGTGAACCACCTACTAAGCTGCTATGGTCACCTATCCAATACTCTTTGAAACCAAAGAATTAAAAATAAATAACAGTAGGAAGTTGAGAAGAAAAAGAAAAAGATTAAATGATTAAATTGTATTATAATTTAATTAAGTCCAAAAAGCATGTATGAATATGACACATAATTAGCTGCATACAGTAAATGTTTATCTCCACAAAAATGTTTAATATAAAAGATGCAACCCGAATAAAGTCATTTCAGTCAATGTCATTATTGAATAAATACAATAAGCTAGCCACAGCTTGCATATTGAGTCCATCATGAACAATATTCAAAATGTTGGTTACAATGGTATTAAAAAGAGGGTAATCAAAAGGTGTTGACAGATGAATGAAAGGACATCAACTTCCATCAAAGATGGAGGAGTCTTGACAAAAATGGCACCGCAAGAAGACATATGCAATACTGCTGCATTGTTGCACGAAAACATCATTTTATTTATCATTACTGTCTGCATGTACAATCTCTATTATAATCAGATAAGGTAGTTCCTTCCAAACTTGTTGAAACATCAAACTGTCAATTTATTTTTGGAAGAAACATAAAGAAGCAAGACAATTTCCTTTGTAAAGTGTAAATGTATTTGAGTAATTCAAATAATTTCATCTTTACTTATTCAGAGAAAGAAGCAAACAAATTTTAAGTTATCTGTGCTTTAATTCCAATTAGATTTTTTCCCAAAGTCCAAAAAAATGATAAAAATGAGATGTGGACAGCAGACCTTTTAACACACTTAAAACAGGTGCATAATACAAGTAAAGAATATGGATGTGACATAATCTCATTGATTAACATTTTAAGCATCTGACAAACAGAACAGTTGCATAAACAGATTTATCTGAAAGATGTTTAATAAGTTTTGCCTTCAGAATATTCAGACAAACTTAGGTTGGAGCACTAAAATTGTACTAGACTTGCTTTTAAGGTATGCAATGTCCCATTTCAAAACTGCTGTATACTTCTTACCAAAGTATACATATCTCAATCTACTATGGGTACAGAAATTAAAATGCAAACTTCTTTAAGACTAATATGAAAAATATGTACAGAAAGAGCATATTTATAAAAAGGAGCAAAATGTAAACAGCAGGTTAAGAAACCGTAATGAATAATTATACTTAAGTAATCTTGACTTCAGAGACAACACTCTGTTTTCTGATGGAAATATTCAAATTTACATGTTTGAAACATGGTAATACTTTCAATGCTTTTTCAATGAATGAAAAATATATAAGAACTACTTCAATGGTAGGAAAAATATTTGCTTAAGAAAAATATGAAAAGGTACAAATAACAAAACTAAAAATCTGAACACCAATTTAAACTTCCTTGCCTTGAATGCAAATTAATCAAATAGCTAAAATGAAATCTAAGAACACATTGTAAACAAAAATGGAAAATCTACCCTATTTGTTGGCCTTTAAGTCACTATGAAGTTTAAGTCAAATTTGCACATTTTGTACAGTTTCTATCCTTCATCCATATATAAGCAGATGCTGAGTATTAGACAAGGCCATAGCAATACCTCAATTTTGTCTTTTTCACTCCTGTTTGTTCCACATAGCAACATGAATTTTCCATAACTTTGCAGATCAGCACCATCAAATGTAACTAAAAGTACCAAATTCGTTTCACACAAAATATTTAGAACAAATTAGCTACTTTTAGCTACAGATCCCCAAACATTGATACCATTTGAAATAGGAGTTGTTCAACTGTTTACCATGTATGGGATGTTCCATTAAAACATAAATGGGATCCAGGGAAGGCACTTTTAAAATGGTTACTCACCCGAAGATACAATTTAGAATTTTCTTATCATTTTAATATGAACTCTGTGAAACTAAAGTACCATGGCATATAGTTTTATAACACTGCCTTCCCTGGGTACCATGTATGTTTAAATGGAACAGCCCTAAGCAATGTAAAGAAACCAATACTGAAAATAGGAAACATTAATAAATAAATACCGCACTATATCAGCAGCACTGGGCATAAAATATTGCACTTTCTGCTGGCATCACCAATTTACCATTTTACAAAATTATTTTGTTTTAAAAATCACTAATAATACTAGTAATTATTTTTATGAGCTGTATTTATTGGTAAATGAAATTTACAGTGCTACTGCACCAAAGCGATGTTCTCATTTGATGACCAACAATCAGAAGGTACACGTCTTCTGATTGGCTCAGTGACTGCACTCCAACCTACTGCCAGAGGAAGACAGCAAATTGTGTAAACTATACACATGGAGTGTAACTGCCTGTCAGACATTACCAACTTTGTGAGGACTTTCAAAATAATATGTAGTTCACCTCTTATGATCATTCTCAACCATTTTCTGCAGAACCATTTCGAGGACTGGTGTGTAAGTCCTCACAATGTAGTCATGTCCTCGAGATGTTGGTGTGCATCCCAACTCAGGTCCTTGCAAGTATACCAAAATACACACACATAATCACAACCACACAGACAGTAAAAACAAATTACAAGTAGTTCTGTCTTTGAAATCCATTGGACAGTAGAATATAGTATTAACTTGTACTTGTTTTGACTTTGCTACTCTCAATAGTTTATTGACCATCATTTTATATGAATTCATTAAAAACTATTTTTTTAAAATCAGTTTCACCTGGTAAAAGTGGTCATTCAGCTAGGATATACACAGCTAATTACCTATCCAGGGGAGGCAATCCTTTGCCACAAAGGGACATAACCAATATTATATATAAAGAGAGAGAGAGAGATTTGGAGGTTTAAAGTGTTGCAAGTGTCATTAGTGTTCATCTTTGCACACAAAAGAAAATGGATAGTACTGTTATTCAAACTTCATTAAAGACCTTAATGAATTTTCTGAGCAAAGAAAATGATCTTCGTGCATATGCATTGATGGAAGGTTTGATACTATGCCAATAGATGTTGATATTCCAGAATGACTAGTTTTAATCAGGTAATTAATATGAGTGTAGTACACATGATAATCTCCCTAGCTTCATTAGGTAATTAATCTGTGGAGTGTAGTAAACATGATAATCCCTCTAAATTTCATCAGGTAATTAATCTGTGGAGTGTAGTAAACATGAAAATCCCTCTAACTTTCATCAGGTAATTAATCTGTGGAGTGTAGTAAACATGAAAATCCCCCTAACTTTCATCAGGTAATTAATCTGTGGAGTGTAGTAAACATGAAAATCCCCCTAACTTTCATCAGGTAATTAATCTGTGGAGTGTAGTAAACATGAAAATCCCTTTAACTTTCATCAGGTAATTAATCTGTGGAGTGTAATAAACATGAAAATCCCTCTAACTTTCATCAGGTAATTAATCTATGGAGTGTAGTAAACATGAAAATCACCTTAGTTTTCAACAGGTAATTAATCTGTGGAGTGTAGTAAACATGAAAATCACCTTGGTTTTCATCTGGTAATTAATCTGTGGACTAGTGGTTGTTTATCTCAGACTGCCCTTATCTTTTAATTGCCTATGTAACAATTAACCATATAAAATGCCAAGGGGTGAAAGTATTTCCTGAGAATGAAGATAAGCAAACTAATGCCTGTTAATATGGACTACAGGTTATGGGAAATATTTAACCAGTTAATCAAGAAAGGTCCCTCTCTTTTTCATAAGATTTAATGGGGGGGGGGTATTTAAAGAAAGGATCATTGCATTCCATTAGGCACAAAACTATGCAAATCATAACTATTTACTGTTTATACTGGTTATAGGAATAATCATGGTGTCAAAGATAGGTCTCTCTTTTCCTCTCATAAGATTTACTGGAAACTGGATTTTTATGAACAAAATTTTTATGGTGAAGGGGTGTGTTTATGATGTGAGATGTCATGATGCATCATGTATGCATATTCTGTTAAACTGTATTTCTTTTTATGTAAGATCATGTTATTTGGAATGAAGTTCCTGTTGCAGTTTCAAAATCTGCAATTTCAGCAGTTCTTGTTGGAGCAGTAAATTTTCTTTTTCAAATCTAATTTTATCTATTTCCACTAAAAGCTTTTCCTTTTTGACAATCAGTGTTTCCTTTTCTGCCTTGAGTACCTCTGTCTGCAGTTGCTGGATAATAGTAAATGAAATGGGAGATTCTGAGACACTGCCCTCTTTGTCCCCTGGATAAGGATTTGATGAGGCAAACTGAGGGGTTGCCTGGGTTGCTGGAAGGGGTGACACTGTAACAGAACCTGAAGGGAAATGGGTTAATTTTCCATAAATGTATCTGTTACAGTGCTTTAAAAAGAAATAAAAAAAGGAAGAAGCGAAAAATAACCAAAACAACATAGAGTAAATAAATAGAAAAGACAAATGTAATTTTCTTATGCAAAGATTACAATCTTATCTTTAGAATTTTGTCAGATCAAATCTGAACACTGGCTGTTCTGATCTCCTGTTAAATATGACCCATTATGCACCAAAAATATAAAATGATTCCAAATGAAAGGCCCCTTCTACTCCAGCTTACAAATAGATATTTTTATTTTGTAGTTGTCTGGTTACAAGAGCATTTGCATTCATCAGGTTTTAGAGTAATATGAAGACACATATTTAACACATCCCTTCCAAAATAAAAATCTTTGAATTTTTAAGAGGAACAAACCTGCTATTTTCATTGCATTTTCCACAATGATGGCAACATCCAGCCTGTTCATTTCCTGTAGTGCAGTAAGAACCCCATGGGTAGCTTCACTGGTTTTGTGAGTGGAGTACCATTCACTGAGCAGGGCCATACAGGGATCATTCTGTGTGGCCCATCCTCGGATGTCATCTGCACTGTAACCAAGGCGACTTGCAAGCAGACGCCAATCTTTGTCAGAGGTGGGGTTCATCAGGCGTGATACATCTCGAGACCATTTGGGGGCATTGCTCATTGTCTGAATAGGAAAACGAGTCTGTGCTATAAGCATAATTCTATAACACCTAAAAACTGATTGGAACCAGACCATAATTTCACTAAAACCTATATATAATCTAATAAATGATTGGGACTGGCAATAATTTCAGCAGAACCTATATATAATCTAAATAATTACTAGGACATGGAAAATATTTCAGAAGAAACCAGTATATAATGTAATAAATGATTGGACCAGACAATGACCTCAGAATATACAGTGATCTTGAGCTGAAATGGTCACTTTAATAAAAAGATAATCAGGTATTGAGAAATTTGAACAGATATGATGAATATTCATAGTAGCCATCATTTAGACATGATGCACTGTAAATGCATATTGAATAGGTTCAGACATGATGCACTGTAAACGCATATTGAATAGATTCAGACATGATGCACTGTAAATGCATCTTGAATAGATTCAGACATGATGCACTGTAAATGCATCTTGAATAGGTTCAGACATGATGCACTGTAAAGCATATTAAATAGGTTTAGACATGGTGCACTGTAAATGCATATTGAATAGATTCAGACATGATGCACTGTAAATGCATATTGAATAGATTCAGACATGATGCACTGTAAATGCAAATTAAATAGATTCAGACATGATGCACTGTAAATGCATGTTAAATAGGTTCAGACATGATGAACTGTAAATGCATACTGAATAGATTCAGACATGATGAACTGTAAATGCATATTGAATAGGTTTAGACATGGTGCACTGTAAATGCATATTGAATAGATTCAGACATGATGCACTGTAAATGCATATTAAATAGGTTCAGACATGATGCACTGTAAATGTATATTGAATAGGTTCAGACACGATGCACTGTAAATGCATCTTGAATAGATTCAGACATGATGCACTGTAAATGCATCTTGAATAGGTTCAGACATGATGCACTGTAAATGCATATTAGGTTTAGACATGGTGCACTGTAAATGCATATTGAATAGATTCAGACATGATGCACTGTAAATGCATATTGAATAGATTCAGACATGATGCACTGTAAATGCATATTGAATAGATTCAGACATGATGCACTGTAAATGTATGTTAAATAGGTTCAGACATGATGAACTGTAAATGCATATTGAATAGGTTCAGACATGATGCACTGGAAATGCATATTGAATAGTTTCAGTTCAGACATGATGCACTGTACATACATGTTAAGTAGGTTCAGTTCAGACATGATGCACTGTAAATACATGTTAATTAGGTTCAGTTCAGACATGATGCACTGTACATACATGTTAAATAGGTTCACACATGATGCACTGTACATAGTTGTTAAATAGGTTCGGACATGATGCACTGTAAATATATGTTAAATAAGCCCAGACATGAACTGTACATATCTGTCTTGAAAAAAGCTTCATAAAGTTGTAACAGAAGTTTACACCTGCACCAGACATAATTTGAAAACTATCACTGTAGTCAATGCCTCCAATTGCCCTCAATTCAGTCCATAATCTGCATTTTCAATCTATTATTGGTGAATTACTAAAAGAATTTTCAGTCTACTGAACCAAAGTCCATTCAAGAGAAACAATGTCCAGTCTATAGAACCAAAGTCCGTTCTAGAGAAACAATGTCCAGTCTATAGAACCAAAGTTCATTCTAGCGAAACAATGTCCAGTCTATAGAACCAATGTCCATCCTAGAAAAACAATGTCCAGTCTATAGAAGCAAAGTCCATACAAACGAACCAATATACCACTTGCTTAATATACATATATATAACCAGACAAGAGTTGAAATTTC
The DNA here is from genome assembly GCA_028554795.2 of Sinohyriopsis cumingii. Lineage (NCBI taxonomy): Eukaryota > Metazoa > Mollusca > Bivalvia > Unionida > Unionidae > Sinohyriopsis > Sinohyriopsis cumingii. The sequence goes on along the minus strand of CM068827.1, from coordinate 18,861,593 downwards.
TTGTAAACATCAAAAGAGTAATTAAGTAATATCCAAACAATGACAATAAATAATAATTCAAAGAAAAAGACAATAAATTCATCTGAGCTGTTACCTTATGGTCAATCTCTTCTACTTTCTCCTTTGTTTCTTCCAAGTCCTTCTCCACTACATCCACCTTTTGTTCCACTTTGGTAATATCCTTTTTAACCCCTGAAAGGTCCTCTTCCTGTTTCTGGACCTTGTCCCCAATAACAACCACTTTTTTTTCAGTTGTGTCGACCCTAGTATCCAGTTTACTGATATCCATTCCTTGTTGCTGAAGTTTTTGAGAAAGACCTTCCACACTGCAAAGAATGTAGCAACTACAGTTAGATGAAGACAAAACAAAAGGCTTGTGTTGGTTCTTTTGAAAGATTTTTTTAAAAAAGAAAATGTAAGACAGCTATGCATGATAGAACCTCTGAACTTGCATAGGCTTTTCCAATTTCTAAAAATCAGCAATGTAAATAATACTTAAAGAAAGTGACAGCTCTGGATCTACTCCAGATGGGTATGTATTATACAGAGACAAATATGATATGTATTACCTCCTTCCTTCCATGATGTTAATTAAGTTTTCACATTCTGCCTTGATTTCTGGGTTCACAGTGGTGGCTTTCATATTCTCTATGATGGGACGTCGTTTAGCCAGAATGGCCTGATGTTCCCTTCCCAGTACCAACAAGTATGACATGATGGCATTGACAAGGGCATGGTTTGGGTTATTGATGTGTTTCAGCAGGTAATCAATTGCTTGCTCCGAACGACTCTAAAACAAAATTAGGATGACTATTAGTAAGGCTGTACCAATAACTTGATTCCATCAATTTAAAAAGTCACAAAATACAACCCATTATCATTAACTAATTTTACTTTATCAATAATAAAAAGAAGCATAAAGTTACTACTAGAAGTGTCTTTTAAGTACCTCAACTGCACTTTTTGACTAAATTTTTTTAACAATCTGTTATATCTCTATCTTTCGATTTACGCCAGTAAATTAATATATGAGGTCAGTGTATTACATTCTTGCCAATCAAACTTATAATATTTCTTCTTGTAAACAAAATAAATCAATCTGCGGATGCTTCAGTAGTATACTCATCTTTTGTGGGCAATGTGAAATAACATCGATATTATCAGCAATATCTGTCAACCCATTGATACATGAATAATAACTGTTATCTGTTACTAACAGAACACAGAATATCAGATCCCAAATTGAACAAACGGTCTTAATTATGATATGATGATGTTATTGGTTAAGTTATCTGCAATTCGATTAAAATCAAGATTTAATTATCAAAAAGGAGGTATGATGGGTACAAATACAAGTTCACATTCTGTTGACCGTTTAATACACCAATTAAATTAAAGGTTTCATACTGCAAAAAGTAGAAAATGACATTTGGAATGTACTGTTACTAATATGAAGCATGAAACATAGGTCACAGACCTCTATTTGAATATGGGGATAGTACTTCATGATGCATCAACTCATCATGATAATTATGGTAGGACAGTATGCACATAACATACCTAAAAACTCATGTGATTATGTGATAAATGCAAAAACAACACCAAAGCCAGTAAATGATGAAACATAGGTCACAAATTTTTATTTTAATGGTGTGGTAATAAAGGACACACGTATGTTCATCAATTTTAGCATGAACAGCAGCTGCAAAATGAACATCAAATACAAAATTTAGCCTAAGTCAGTGAAGCATAAAGTACAGTACACAATGACCTACTTCTACAATGAATACATATCAAACCAATTTTGATGATTCTAGATATGAAAGTATACACATAACATGCATAAAGCAAATGTGGTCCTGACCAAAAGCCCCCTAAGCCATTAAAAAGCAAAAATAGATCAGTTTCTATTTTATATATGTTTGTTACTAATGGCAATGAATTCAATCATCAATAGCAGTTCAATGATATGGCATAAACAGCATCATTGCAAGTCACATGCAAAATCCCACAATGTTTCATTTCAAACATGGTTGCCTGTGATAAGATTTCCTCATTTCTCATGAGTGTACACAAAACTACTTATCCAATAATTGTGATCTTGATTGTTGACCCACTATGACCTTTCATGCCGACTGAGTGAACCAATCAGATTTTCTTTTGCAAACAAACTCACTTGTGGATTGATAGTAGGTCACTATGGTTGACTTATGAGAGCCTATGGCACTGGATCACAGATGTTTTGTTGATGCACATTCATGAAAAAAAAGGAAAACTTACCACAGTCAGTCATGGGTATAAAGAGAGCATTGTAGATTTTTGGGCAGGAAATATATTCCTTGTGCATGCTCAAGATACAACAATATCAAAATTAAAATTGCAGGAAGCAAAGCTACAGATTTCCACATAATTAGTACTGAATACATTCCTTATTGTAACCAGATGGACACAACAAAATGAATAGTGTGCTGATTGTAACCAGATGGACACAACAAAATGATTAGTGTGCTGATTGTAACCAGATGGACACAACAAAATGATTAGTGTGCTGATTGTAACCAGATGGACACAACAAAATGAATAATGTGCTGATTGTAACCAGATGGACACAACAAAATGATTAGTGTGCTGACTGTAACCACATGGACACAACAAAATGATTAGTGTGCTGATTGTAACCAGATGGACACAACAAAATGAATAATGTACTGATTGTAACCAGATGGACATAACAAAATCAATAGTGTGCTGATTGTAACTAGACGGACACAACAAAATGAATAGTGTGCTGATTGTAACCAGATGGACACAACAAAATGAATAGTGTACTGACTGTAACCAGATGGACACAGCAAAATGAATAGTGTGCTGACTGTAACCAGATGGACACAACAAAATCAATAGTGTGCTGATTGTAACTAGACGGACACAACAAAATGAATAGTGTGCTGATTGTAACCAGATGGACACAACAAAATGAATAGTGTGCTGACTGTAACCAGATGGACACAACAAAATGAATAGTGTGCTGACTGTAACCAGATGGACACAACAAAATGAATAGTGTGCTGACTGTAACCAGATGGACGTAACAAAATGAATAGTGTGCTGATTGTAATCAGATGGACACAACACAATACTGTAAAAGGCAATGTCAATTCAGTAAGTAGCCTGTATATGCATATATCAGAAATAAGAAAAACTACATCTATATACTAGTATATGGATACAGATAAGAAGGCATGTCTAAAACATTTTTTGTGGGTAACCATATACATTTTACAGGGCACACCACACATATCTTGAGGAACATTGTGTGTAGGTAAAATATGCATTATACAGGGCACTGCACACATCTCTTGAGGAACATTGTGTGTGGGTAAACATATGATGCCATTAGATGTAGGATGTGTTCTGATGTGTCTGATGTAATCTGCCATTAGATGTAGCATTGGTTCTGATGTGCCTGGTGTAATCTGCCATTAAATGTAGCATTGGTTCTGATGTGCCTGGTGTAATCTGCCATTAGATGTAGAATTCTGTCTGATGTGCCTGGTTTAATCTGCCATTAAAATGTATCAACAATTTTGATGTGCCTGGTGTAATCTGCCATTAGATGTAGAATTCTGTCTGATGTGCCTGGTTTAATCTGCCATTAAAATGTATCAACGATTTTGATGTGCCTGATGCAATCTGCCATTAGATGTAGCATCAGTCCGATGTACCTGATGTAATCTGACATTAGATGAAGCATTGGTTCTGATGTGCCTGATGTAATCTGACATTAGATATAGCATTGGTTCTGATGTGCCTGATGTAATCTGACATTAGATGTAGCATTGGTTCTGATGTGCCTGATGTAATCTGACATTAGATATAGCATTGGTTCTGATGTGCCTGATGTAATCTGACATTAGATATAGCATTGGTTCTGATGTGCCTGATGTAATCTGACATTAGATATAGCATTGGTTCTGATGTGCCTGATGTAATCTGACATTAGATGTAGCATTGGTTCTGATGTGCCTGATGTAATCTGACATTAGATGTAGCATTGGTTCTGATGTACCTGATGTAATCTGACATTAGATGAAGCATTGGTTCTGATGTGCCTGATGTAATCTGACATTAGATATGGCATTGGTTCTGATGTACCTGATGTAATCTGACATTAGATATAGCATTGGTTCTGATGTGCCTGATGTAATCTGACATTAGATATAGCATTGGTTCTGATGTGCCTGGTGTAATCTGACATTAGATATAGCATTGGTTCTGATGTGCCTGGTGTAATCTGACATTAGATATAGCATTGGTTCTGATGTGCCTGGTGTAATCTGACATTAGATATAGCATTGGTTCTGATGTGCCTGATGTAATCTGACATTAGATATAGCATTGGTTCTGATGTACCTGGTGTAATCTGACATTAGATATGGCATTGGTTCTGATGTGCCTGATGTAATCTGACATTAGATATAGCATTGGTTCTGATGTGCCTGGTGTAATCTGACATTAGATGTAGCATCAGTCCGATGTACCTGGTGTAATCTGACATTAGATATAGCATTGGTTCTGATGTGCCTGATGTAATCTGACATTAGATATAGCATTGGTTCTGATGTGCCTGGTGTAATCTGACATTAGATGTAGCATCAGTCCGATGTACCTGGTGTAATCTGACATTAGATATAGCATTGGTTCTGATGTGCCTGATGTAATCTGACATTAGATATAGCATTGGTTCTGATGTGCCTGATGCAATCTGCCATTAGATGTAGCATCAGTCCAATGTACCTGATGTAATCTGACATTAGATGAAGCATTGGTTCTGATGTGCCTGATGTAATCTGACATTAGATGAAGCATTGGTTCTGATGTGTCTGATGTAATCTGCCATTAGATGTAGCATCAGTCCGATGTACCTGATGTAATCTGACATTAGATATAGCATTGGTTCTGATGTGCCTGATGTAATCTGACATTAGATATAGCATTGGTTCTGATGTGTCTGATGTAATCTGCCATTAGATGAAGGATTGGTTCTGATGTGTCTGATGTAATCTGCCATTAGATGAAGCATTGGTTCTGATGTGCCTGGTGTAATCTGCCATTAGATGAAGCATTGGTTCTGATGTGCCTGGTGTAATCTGACATTAGATGAAGCATTGGTTCTGATGTGCCTGGTGTAATCTGACATTAGATGAAGCATTGGTTCTGATGTGTCTGATGTAATCTGCCATTAGATGAAGCATTGGTTCTGATGTGTCTGATGTAATCTGCCATTAGATGAAGCATTGGTTCTGATCTGCCTGATGTAATCTGCCATTAGATGAAGCATTGGTTCTGATGTGTCTGATGTAATCTGCCATTAGATGTAGCATCAGTCCGATGTACCTGATGTAATCTGACATTAGATGAAGCATTGGTTCTGATGTGCCTGGTGTAATCTGCCATTAGATGAAGCATTGGTTCTGATGTGTCTGATGTAATCTGCCATTAGATGAAGGATTGGTTCTGATGTGTCTGATGTAATCTGCCATTAGATGAAGCATTGGTTCTGATGTGCCTGGTGTAATCTGCCATTAGATGAAGCATTGGTTCTGATGTGCCTGGTGTAATCTGACATTAGATGAAGCATTGGTTCTGATGTGCCTGGTGTAATCTGACATTAGATGAAGCATTGGTTCTGATGTGCCTGGTGTAATCTGACATTAGATGAAGCATTGGTTCTGATGTGTCTAATGTAATCTGACATTAGATGAAGCATTGGTTCTGATGTGCCTGGTGTAATCTGACATTAGATATGGCATTGGTTCTGATGTAATTGATGTAATCTGACATTAGATATAGCATTGGTTCTGATGTGCCTGATGTAATCTGACATTAGATGAAGCATTGGTTCTGATGTGTCTGATGTAATCTGACATTAGATATAGCATTGGTTCTGATGTACCTGGTGTAATCTGACATTAGATGTAGCATTGGTTCTGATGTACCTGATGTAATCTGACATTAGATATAGCATTGGTTCTGATGTGCCTGATGTAATCTGACATTAGATATAGCATTGGTTCTGATGTGCCTGATGCAATCTGCCATTAGATGTGGCATCAGTCCAATGTACCTGGTGTAATCTGCCATTAGATGTAGCATCAGTCCGATGTACCTGGTGTAATCTGACATTAGATGTAGCATCCTGTTCTGATGTGCCTGGTGTAATCTGCTATTAGTTGTAGCATCCTGTTCTGATGTGCTCATGTAATCTGCAATTAAAATGTAGCATCGGTTCTGATATGCCTGGTGTTATCTGCCATTAGATGTAGCTTTGGTTCTGATCTGCCTGATGTAATCTGCTATTAGATGTAGCATCCTGTTCTGATGTGCCTGGTGTAATCTGCCATTAAAATATAGAATCTGTTCTGATGTGCCTGGTGTAATCTGCCATTAAAATGTAGCATGTGCTCTGATATGCCTGGTGTAATCTGCCATTAAAATGTAGCATCTGTTCTGATGTGCCTGATGTAATCTGCCATAAGTTGTAGCATCCTGTTCTGATGTGCTCATGTAATCTGCCATTAAAATGTAGCATCGGTTCTGATGTGCCTGGTGTTATCTGCCATTAGATGTAGCTTTGGTTCTGATCTGCCTGATGTAATCTGCTATTAGATGTAGCATCCTGTTCTGATGTGCCTGGTGTAATCCGCCATTAAAATATAGAATCTGTTCTGATATGCCTGGTGTAATCTGCCATTAAAATGTAGCATGTGCTCTGATATGCCTGGTGTAATCTGCCATTAAAATGTAGCATCTGTTCTGATGTGCCTGATGTAATCTGCCATTAAAATGTAGGATCTGCTCTGATGTGCCCAGTGAAATGACTGAATCTCAAATACTGTACTGGATATTAACTCACTGGTGAAAAAAAGTTATCTAACTTAATTATTTCTCTCTATTATGCAAAATTACTAATCTGGTCTGCTTATATTATTAACATTTTATTACAGGAGAAATACTGCATGTGAAACTAACTGCATATAACCATTACTAATTAAAAATAACATCAATATATGTGCTTATTATGATGATTTTACATAATTATCCAAAATGTATATACAAAAAAAGGTATAGTCTTACCTCAGATTGGATTGCAGTGTAAACAATTAGGCAGCAGCGAATGCTTAGTGTGTCCGGAGTAAAAACTGTGTCATCGATAAATGTTTGGAAGAATTCAATCCACTTGGAGGGGTTATTCTCTACTACATTTTTGAGAATATACAGAAGTGTATTGTTCTGATTTGAATCAAAATTTGTTTTGTAGAAGTCAAGCAGTCCTTTAAGGTCATTTTTCGACAGGGCCTGAAGAAAAGATAAGAAGAGCAATCAAAAAACAATGACCATTTCCATTTATATCTGGATAAACATGATTGTGGATATATGTAGCAAATGGCATGAATTTAAATTCCAAATCTTCAAAGCATTCATCAGAAATACTAATTAAGTAATTAGTATTATTTATCACTGGTTTCTTTCATAACCTGAAAAGGATCCATAGTGGTTCAATGCCAGACTCACAATCAGTACGCTCCTGGTTCAAATCCCACCATGATGAACTTAGTTCAGCTACCATAATATCTTTGGGCAATTTCATTGCCTTTCATTTGCTGACATGATGTTATCTACTGATCATTAAATAAATCAACATGTAGACTATATTTGTGTTTGTAAAGCACAAATGCCCCCAATTCAGCCCTAAAAAATGCAATGAACAAACTCATCCAAACTGTTAACCAAAAAATCCAGTAAAGCAAGTGTAGCAAAATTCATTTGAAAGGCACAGTGATTTAATCAGGTCAGGTCATCCAAACATGCATATGAAGAACTTTACTGAATTCCACTGTAACAGATCAAGCAGTTTCTGGGTTAATAAAGTCAATGTCCAAAACTTATAAGTAACCATGTTTTAAAAAAAGCAAAAAAAGAAGAAACAGAATCACTTAAATGGTTTTTAAGACTAATTAGAGTATCAACATATAAATCATGTCACTCAGCTATGGATTAAGACAAGCCTAATATGTTTTACTTGTCTATGAATGTTATCTGGTTTTCATGCAATACAATAATTACACTAACAAGTCAAACAAGATCAGTTTGAAAAAGTTATCTTAATACTTTTGACATGTTACAATTTTACTATGTATAGTAAACAATATTATTTCTCAAAGAAAGTGGGTCAATGTGACATTTTTCTCTGTCACGATTTGTACTCTTCTTACATCTCCAGCATCAGCTGTAACCTTCCACATTTTTAATTCCTTTTTAGTCCAGCTGCAGTGTTTCCTACAGGTTTGACAAGAGCTATACCATGTTGCACAATGCCATAAAGAATATTTGAAGTTTTGTTTACAGACTAATAAAAGATGGTTTAGGTCAACTAAAGACATACCTCCATCCAAGCCTAATTTGAGATATACATGTACCTTTGCTCTAGCCCAATTTGAGTCATACCTCCACTCAAACCTAATTGGAGACATACCTCCACTCAAGGCCAATTTGAGATATACATTTGCTAAGGCCTAATTTGAGATATACATTTGCTCAAGCATAATTTGAGACAAACGTCTATTCAATCCTCATTTGTGACATACCTCCACTCAAGCCTAACTTGAGACATACATCCACTCAAGCCTATTTTAAGAATCTGAATTGATGTCTGCATTTGTTTGTCATTTAAAAATATTATGTCCTTGGTTGTTTTATAATATGGTTACACAGTTTTCTAACCTTTTGTATATGAACTTTTTTATTTTTGTCCAGGTTTATCTTTAAAAATGGACCAGCAGAATGGCCATTCCAACTGCATCACTTAATTCATTACATGCCATTCTTGACTGATGTGGTACATAAGGGATAATACAATTATTTTTTCTTAACAAAACTTAAATCTAATATTAGGCACAAAAAAGGTATGTTTCCTATTGCACTGGTTTCAAAATCAGGGTAAGTAAGTAGTTTTTTAATAAACCTTATATATATATATATATATATATATATATATATATATATATATATATATATATATATATATATATATATATATATATATATATAATGATTAGTATATATTATGTACAAAGTGCTTCAAGTACTGGAATAAACCAGCTCAATTTGATGCACAAATTAATTTCCTTAAATTTTTATATATTTTACATATTTTTTTTAACCCTGCAGAAAAGAGTACTAGGGTTGGCAATGAAAAACAGGGATGGTCAGCTGACCAGAAAGAGACAAGACATTGGGGGGAGGGCCTTATCATATATACTTGTTTGAAAGGTCTGTCCAACTGCAAACAATAAAGATTCTGATCAGCCATCAAAAAATGTGCCAGCAGATCAGGGTCTACGTTATTTATTCCACTGACTACTGCTAACAAACCGCATAGCTGCTAACCCTCAAGTACAAAAATACTGACAGCTTATGACAAAAATACAGATTATAAGGAAGAAATACTGATTTTTAAAACTTATGTAACTATTTACAACATCCACAACCAAAAGTAAAGTAACTTAATTATTTAATGTCAAAGATGCATGTGATGCACTCTTGCACCTTCTGAATGAGCACCCTGTTCCACTCAGGTACCCATTCAAAAGGTGCAAGAATACAACACACACTCAGACACAGGCTGTTTACAGGAGCTTTATCCACTTTGTTTTTTTCAATCATTATTGATTCCATTGTACCATCTTGCATTGATGATCTGAATTCTGTAATAACTTGCAATTTTACTGTGTGGAAAACGTGTGAAATAAATCACCTGCAAAACTAGTAACCAAGAAGGTTCCTTTCTAAAATAAATTAAGTAAACTGAATTTCAATCAAATTACATTAAGGTTCTCTCTGGCATTTATAAGCATTGCAAGTTTAGGTTGAGTTGTTGATGATGAAGCAGCAAGCTGATGTTTATTAGCTTTTCCATGCCCCATAGTGAAATCACAATTACACAATTTGCAAAACACAAGGTTGTCTCCTTTACTAGATGGTTTCACAAATCTAAGCAGGATGGCACAGTTGTCCTTCCAGTTCTGTTTTCATTTTTTTTGTTGGAGTAAATTCTGAAAATTTTGCTTTTCTATTCAACATGATTAGAAGTTGAATACTACTGGTACAGCAATAGCGGCAACTGTTTGTGCAATCCAATATGTTGGTCAAAAGGGCATGATAGCCTTGATTTCAAACGAAGCAATCATATTTTAGAACTCAAAAATACCTATATCCATGCCATACATTTACTTTCAGAACGGAACCGGGCACTCATTATAAACAGAAAATTGCAATGAAATGTTTAATTTGATTTTTTTATTACAAAAAAGATATTTAACATGAAAAATGTACAGCCTTATTTGGGTCCAAAGTAACGGACAAATACAGATAAAACCATGGCACTTGGCAGCTATGAAACACAGGTCTGACAGCCTACCTTATGTTTCAAACCATAACATTCAGCCAATAGCAGGGCATGATTCTGAATAGCATCAGCTGGGTCAAAGTGACCTTGACTTTTTCATCCCAAACAAATTAGATTATTGCACATAACCATTATTTTCCTTTGCCTTATTGTGACCTTGAATTTTGAGACTGCAAGATCTATACCTCACTTCCTTGCACATCACAGCCGTCCCATGTTTGATGATGGTATGTGGTGTTATTCAGAGTTTTGAAAGGTTATTTCCCTTATTTGAGGTACAATGATCTTGACCTTTGACCTTTTGCAATAATATATTTCTTTCTTGTTCCACATATGCTCCATCCATTAAGTTTACGTCGAGTAAAGTTTTTCTTCTTCTCTGAGTAACTTTGACAATGAACCTTTTACCTTTCACCCTCTCAATCTCTAATCCTCTTTACCTTTGGTGCAACTTATCTGCAAATTTTGTTCAACATGCAAAGTTGCTGTAAATAATACAGTTTCGCTTCTTTTAAAACTGACCTTGACCTATGACCTTTTTAACCAAAAAAATTATATTTTGTTTCCTTACCACTAACACAGTTTCCTTACCAATAACACATGCCATCCACAAAGCATGGACAAGATGTTAAGTCTAAGAGTATAGTTATTTTGTTCTATCCATTTTTCTTCTTTATGTAAATACAGCATTGAACACAGGACCATAAAATCAAAACTCCACACCCATCTCAACAATGTGCAAGACTTTTGAACAATTTGGCCATGGTATGTAGTTTAGGACTAAAGTAATTGTTTAAGAACCATTTGGATAAACTGGGTCAATGTGATCAACCTTGTAACCCCAAACTCAAGAGTGTTCTTCTAACCCCAATTGCAAAGACTTTAAGTTACTATGTAGGATGAAAATATCAACACAGGATGATGTGCCTCCTTCTCTTCCCCACCTCCCAAATCAATGCAGACATACAAAATAAATATCAGGATGTAGTCTGTATTCAGTGGCATATACGCATCATGTTTTTTGTCATAGTTTCAACATGGAATGTACATGGTAAGTATAAAGTCCTGACCTGTGGATGTTCCTTTGTGATGGTCGTCAGGAGAGGCAAGATGAGCCCAGCACAAGAAGTTGAGACCTGTGGCAATTTACGTATCATCTCAGGAATGTATTTGTTAATGGCTTCTGCATTACTCTTGTACATCCCATGCAAGGCACCTGTGGTAATAAAATAAAATATCACAATATGTTTCATTAGAACATTGTAAAGTCTAGTCTTCAGGCTCAATGTCCAATAAAAATTTTAATGTTCTAACAATTTGTTCATTTTCTTCAAGGCAGAACAAACCACAGAAGTCTAATTTCTCTGAGGTTGTTATTTCAACAATTTTTGGCATCTGATCACAAAGATAAGAAATCCCAAAGATCCAAGCCAGATCTGCCAGTAGCTTCTCGAGGGTCGGTGGTACTTTCCAGTGATTTCCCAGGTTTTTCTTCCACCATTAATACTGGCTGCCATGTATAGCCTATCGTATGCTGAAAAATGGCATTAGACTCTACAACAACAATAACAACCAAACCAGATCTGCGACTGCTTACCTAGCAGACCATGGTTACTAAATAATCCAGTCCAAACTAGATCTGACATTACATACCTAGCAGGCCATGGTAACAAAATAACCCAGTCCAAACTAGATCTGACATTACATACCTAGCAGGCCATGGTAACAAAATAATCCAGTCCAAACTAGATCTGACATTACTTACCTAGCAGTCCATGGTAACTAAATAACCCAGTCCAAACTAGATCTGACCTTACTTACCTAGCAGTCCATGGTAACTAAATAACCCAGTCCAAACTAGATATGACATTACTTACCTAGCAATCCATGGTAACTAAATAACCCAGTCCAAACTAGATCTGACATTACTTACCTAGCAGTCCATGGTAACTAAATAACCCAGACAAAACTACATCTGACATTACTTACCTAGCAGTCCATGGTAACTAAATAACCCAGTCCAAACTAGATCTGGCATTACTCACCTAGTAGTCCATGGTAAAAATATAACCCAGTCCAAACTACATCTGACACTACTTACCCAGCAGTCCATGGTAACAAAATTACCCAGTCCAAAGTTGACATTACTTACTTAGCAGTCCATGGTAACAAAATAACCCAGTCCAAACTAGATCTGACATTATTTACCTAGCAGTCCATGGTAACAAAATTACCCAATCCAGACCAGATCTGACATTACTTACCTAGCAGTCCATGGTAAAAAAAAAATAACCCAGTCCAAACTAGATCTGACATTACTTACCTAGCAGACCATGGTAAAAATATAACCCCGTCCAAACAAGATCTGACATTACTTACCTAACAGACCATGGTAACAAAATAACCCAGTCCAAACTAGATCTGACACTACTTACCCAGCAGACCATGGTTACTAAATAACTCAGTCCAAAGTAGATCTGACATTACTTACCTAGCAGTCCATGGTAACAAAATAACCCTGTCCAAACAAGATCTGACATTAATTACCTAGCGGTCCATGGTAATTAAATAACCCAGTCAAAACTAGATATGACATTACTTACCTAGCTGTCCATGGTAACTAAATAACCCAGTCCAAACTAGATCTGACATTACTTACCTAGCAGTCCATGGTAACTAAATAACCCAGACAAAACTACATCTGACATTACTTACCTAGCAGTCCATGGTAACTAAATAACCCAGACCAAACTAGATCTGGCATTACTTACCTAGTAGTCCATGGTAAAAATATAACCCAGTCCAAACTACATCTGACACTACTTACCCAGCAGTCCATGGTAACAAAATTACCCAGTCCAAAGTTGACATTACTTACTTAGCAGTCCATGGTAACAAAATAACCCAGTCCAAACTAGATCTGACATTACTTACCTAGCAGTCCATGGTAAAAAAAATAACCCAGTCCAAACTAGATCTGACATTATTTACCTAGCAGTCCATGATAACAAAATTACCCAATCCAAACTAGATCTGACATTACTTACCTAGCAGTCCATGGTAAAAAAAAATAACCCAGTCCAAACTAGATCTGACATTACTTACCTAGCAGACCATGGTAAAAATATAACCCAGTCCAAACAAGATTTGACATTACTTACCTAGCAGACCATGGTAACAAAATAACCCAGTCCAAACTAGATCTGACATTACTTACCCTGCAGACCATGGTTACTAAATAACCCAGTCCAAAGTAGATCTGACATTACTTACCTAGCAGTCCATGGTAACAAAATAACCCTGTCCAAACAAGATCTGACATTAATTACCTAGCGGTCCATGGTAATTAAATAACCCAGTCAAAACTAGATATGACATTACTTACCTAGCTGTCCATGGTAACTAAATAACCCAGTCCAAACTAGATCTGACATTACTTACCTAGCAGTCCATGGTAACTAAATAACCCAGACAAAACTACATCTGACATTACTTACCTAGCAGTCCATGGTAACTAAATAACCCAGACCAAACTAGATCTGGCATTACTTACCTAGTAGTCCATGGTAAAAATATAACCCAGTCCAAACTACATCTGACACTACTTACCCAGCAGTCCATGGTAACAAAATTACCCAGTCCAAAGTTGACATTACTTACTTAGCAGTCCATGGTAACAAAATAACCCAGTCCAAACTAGATCTGACATTACTTACCTAGCAGTCCATGGTAAAAAAAATAACCCAGTCCAAACTAGATCTTACATTATTTACCTAGCAGTCCATGGTAACAAAATTACCCAATCCAAACTAGATCTGACATTACTTACCTAGCAGTCCATGGTAAAAAAAAATAACCCAGTCCAAACTAGATCTGACATTACTTACCTAGCAGACCATGGTAAAAATATAACCCAGTCCAAACAAGATTTGACATTACTTACCTAGCAGACCATGGTAACAAAATAACCCAGTCCAAACTAGATCTGACATTACTTACCCTGCAGACCATGGTTACTAAATAACCCAGTCCAAAGTAGATCTGACATTACTTACCTAGCAGTCCATGGTAACAAAATAACCCAGTCCAAACAAGATCTGACATTAATTACCTAGCAGTCCATAGTATTTAAATAACCCAGTCAAAACTAGATCTCACATTACTTACCTAGCAGTCCATGGTAAAAAAAGAAAGCCAGTCCAAACTAGATCTGACGATACCTACTAGCAGTCCATGGTAAGTAAACAACCCAGTCCAAACAAGATCTGACATTACTTACCTAGCAGACCATGGTAACAAAATAAGCCAGTCAAAAGAAACATAATTATTATTTGGGGCCTAACTTTATCAGAGAAAGGACTATACTGAATAAGGGCCATTTTCTGCCCCCTCTCTAAATGGCCTTATATTATGTATATTGTACATATGAGATGGTTAACATTTATTTCTGACATCAGTTTTGTGTTCACATGTCCATTGCCATGGTTACAGGGTGTCAAAACACTATAAAAAAAGACATGAAAAGTAGTCATCTTTTCCAAGTTACTTCTCATAGAGACTGCTATACCATGCATTCACTCAGTTTCAAATTTGCAATATGCATTTTTATTATTGTGAGGGTTAAAATTCCAATTTTTATTAATGAAAAGGATTTTCTGCAATACAACTGGCTGTAAACAGTCACATGATACTAACCTGAAATTTTTTACATTTCGATAAATTCTGGGACTACTTTTGGTTTTTGTACTGTTTGCAATATAAATAAACATTGCAGACACATCATTGTGAAACTGTTGTTTTATCTTTTAAATGTTTAATTAGCAAATAAATATAAATTATACCCTTTTTAAACTTTTTCCAATATTCTTTGATTGAAATGCATAGTTTACTATACAATCTGGCATTCATCTGCTACTTAGTCAAGGAAAATGGCTTATTACTGTGATTTTTTTATGACAATTAGATGACGAGAAATTAATAGAAATTATCACAGCGGTTGAAGCAGATGGAGATGGATTTGACAATATTGTGATGAATGTGCTGAAAATTAAACAGAACAACAGAGATTGATAGATTCATCTCACAGAACACCCCATGACCTCCGTCACCCTAGCCATACACAAAAACAACTACATTAGCATGGGAACTGGACCAGTCAAATTTTAGGCCACTGAGGGATATAAACCATAATTCAAGAAATTATCTTAGGAGGACTTAAAAGCTATTGAAATAAATCAATACTCAGAGTCGACTAAACAAAACACAAAATGGTGTTTTTTCAATGGTAAATTTTTATAAAAAAATACATCTTAATTTTATTTGCTTATTTAAAAACGTGTGTGGGTGTTGGTGGCATGGTGTGAATATGACCACTTACAAAAAAATAAAAACAAATATTTATAAAAATTATTTATGAGACCATTATTCAAGTTAACTTTGTGAGTGATTAGGTAAAATTTACACATCGATAAATACCCAACCATGATCATTTAATCCTATAATAAAGCTCTATATATAAAGTTTAGTTTAGTTTCTAAAACTATTCCAAAATGGTCCATCATAGAAAAAAATAGAACATTGAACTTATATGTCAACTGAAAAGTGTTTCTAAAATATGTTGACAAAAAGGTATTTAATCATAAAAATACAAAAAATGTTCCTCAATAAAATAATGTTTACTATTATTGAATGAGTTTAATATTATTAAATTATTTAAATGATTGATATTATAGAATATGACTGCACTTGTTTGCCAAATACATGGGTTTGTTACCTTCACTGAAAATGACAAATGTTCTGTATGTACTTTTATCCTTATATTTTCACGGCTATATAACACACACACACTACTGTGTTTCTATCTTTAGAAGAAAAAAATTGTCTTCCACACCCTTGAGGTAGCCTATAGTCAAACTATACTCTATTTATAAGCTATATATTCATCCGTAAAGATAAAATATGGACATTAATAAGAAAGAAAACACTTTTGGTTCAGCACTTTTAATGAACTTCTGAAAAATGTGAAATACGTTTTAGAAGTAATGGCATTGGAGAATACAGGAAAGAAACAAACTATAGGTATTGTACTCTAGACCTTTTGCATCTTTTTTAAACAGCGCAGGAATACTGCATTGCACTGACAGCATACAGTTGTCCGTGAAATGAGAGGACGTACACGTTTATAAAGAACATATACCTATAATGAACAAATGGAAACACAATCATTTTATTATTCGTTTTACAGATGCTATTCTCCAGCACTTAGAGTTGGCACAGATGGTGATTTACATTGAGCAAGATTCAGGGATTTATTAGAATGAATGCAAATTTCAAAGACTTTTTGGAAAAAAGTTTGCAAATAAACGTGGATGAAAAACGAGTAGAAGTATTTTTTTACCTTTTCATTGTTCAAAATAACTATATATGACTATACTCTCTCTCCTCCTATGCACACGATGGCCTATATTCAGTTCTTTGTAGTGACTCAAAACTGGAGCCCTTGATGGGGGCAGTGAAGAAATTCAAAAACGTATAGCTAGTCACATTATTACATTGATTATTATAATCTGACATCAGAAATTCAGAAATGATTAGAAACATTTTAATGAATAAAATAACGTTATATGAATATGTGTTCATATATACCATTTAAGTAAAGCTAGTCACATTATTACATTGACTATTATAATTTGACAGCAGTTTCAAAGGCAAATTTTGTGCATAAATATTTTAAGTACTGCATACTATACATTAAGGCCGACATGCTTGTCCATATTTCTATGCAAAATTCATGCAGTTAACCAAAATAATAGCAAATCCTGATGACTGTAACATTCCCACTCATTCACCCACAATATGACTCCTGCCGTCTGTACAGCTGAGATGAGCAAATGATACTGTAATAGCCATTTTTTTGTGTATTTAACCTTGGACCCATCTTAGATTCACTGGGAGGTGACCAGACAGAACTTGCAATAACTGCACAGTCATTAGAGATAATAAAAATAAACTATTCTGGCCAACATGGACATAAAAAGTCAAATTATTAATGAGTATGTCTTAAAAATATACCTTTTTGTATTCATTTGAATGTTGTATGCACATTGCCAGATTACCCATTAGCATACCAAACACGTGCTTTAGGGTACCAGAAAAAATTAGCATTATTTGCTGATGATAAAACTGGATGAATTATATATGACTATTTCAATCTGCATGTATGAGTATTTTAATTTGAAATGGAGGCAGCACTGGCATTTTCCATCCTTTTTTAGCTTCTGATATTTGTTTTATTTTAAATTTCACATTTAGCAGTGAGAGTGGGGTACTAACTATAATATTTTCAGTGATAAAGGCCCTGGAAGATGTTAATCTGGCAATTGTTATGTATTATCATTCTCTCTTCCTCAGTATCACACAAATAAGATGCCGTAATAATGGAAACATCATGATGGATGACAATTCAAATTATACAAAATTATCATTTGTCATACAGACATAAAACGAGCCAGATAGCTACTGATGATAGTAGTGGTCACAGTGTAGAAAAACAACTCCTCATTTGATCCTTGTTTTCATACCCACATTCTGGAATAGATGATGCAACCTTAAGATGACTAGTTAGTGATGCTTTCTTTGTCAAATCATCATTTACACATCTTTTGCAGCCAATAGGAAACTAGATACATGGGCACACCCAACAACCTGAGTACCAACCTTGCAGATACAATACCAGCCTTTGATGGAGTTCATGGAATATTTCGGCTTGTATTGGATCCACAGCCAAAGGATTTTATTTTTGGAGTGGCAAGTCTGGATTTTTACATGTAACAGACCTGGAAAATCCATGTATGCCATAATCTCTTAGTGCCCATCCTTTGTGAGATGCTCGTTTGCATACTATGGAGCCTGTTTGACTTGATAAATGCTCATTGTGATGTCATGCAGGTAATCAAATGATATCCTGGGGAATTCATTCATTTTCCAAGTGGATGCATCCATCTTGAAGTACAATTTGTGCTTATTCAGCAAGTTGTTCTCTTGAACCAGGATCTAAACCTTATTCTGTTACAGGATTTGATTCATTTTCAAGCCAGAAAAGGTGGAAATAGTCATCATTGGATAAGGAAGAAGGAACATCAAAGTTAAGATATGACTTTATTTTACTAAACTCATGCACATTTTGTAAAAGTGATTTAATATATGTTCTTGAAAAGTTTTCAAATTCTTTTGTTGCAGTGATAGATCGCAGGGATTCATTGGTGAAGTAGGAGGTTTCCAAATGGAATTTACAACATCTACTATTTAACTTTATAAAAATACTACACTCTTCAAAAGGCTGGGTTATGGCATATATTGAGACATTAACAAGAGGATTTTGATGACCATGTGATATTTTACATACAACACAATGTCTGTGAGATCTTTATCACAATGAAATTTGAAGTTGAATTGATTGTGGGCCTTTTATGGCATCATTTGAAGTGTTTTTAGACCATTCACCAAATTGTCATATCTGACATAAAGTCTCATTTGTAGGGCACTGCTTTTCATACATCTGCAAGTATTAACTTTGGCAGTCATATTTAGTCAATAATGATACAAAGAGCCTGCAAATTCCATATAATCAGTTCTTGTAGGAATGGAGCCAGAAACAGATTTTATGAACATTATCTAAAAAGAAACAACTCGGCTTATTATGTATTAATTATCATAATTCTTTTTTCATATCATAAATTCTTGTGTCATCCATTATGCCATGTTAGTTACATCCCAATTTTTTTTATTTCACAATAGTTTTGGTTTGAATATATTTTATGCTTGATATGTTTCATGGTTAGTGTCAACCCCCCCCCATGTTTATTCCACTAGAAACAATAGGTAGATGGACATTCTTTTAGTATTATTATTAATGTCGTTATTATTATTATTATTATTATTATTATTATTATTATTATTATTATTATTATTATCATTATTATTACTAGTAGTAGTAGTAATATTAGCAGTAGTAGTATTCATAGTAGTGGTAATTTATATTCAAGCCGGATGTCCTTTGAATAAAATATTTTCATCTGTAAATGTTATTATATTTATGATTTTCTGTTAAAATCAGTAAGTGTATCAAGTTATGAGGTTATCATTTAATGAAATAAAGAAAATATGATATTGTAATAAATATGCAGTATTTAGATAAACAGACTGAACAAACTTGTTTATTTTTATTTTTGCTGGTTAGGGGGTAGGAATAATACCATTATCCTTTTCAATTAACAAATCATAAATCAATTTTCAAACTGCGCATTATTTTTTGTTGGTTTTCAAAACTGAGCATTACTAATTTTATTTCAAACCTGTAAATTGACAGCTGTTGATGTTATAAATATTAATTTTTTAAAAGAAAGAAGATAAAATAAAGGGAGATTTATAGATTTGAATTTGGTGCGACAATTTGGCACAATAATACAATACCGTTTGAGCTATTGAAGCTTTCTTTGTTCAATCAATATGATGCATATGAAACATTTGTTCCAAGCAGATTTATATAACTGCAGACAATCCTTTACTGTTTGCCCAGCTAATGCTTTAGTTTAAAGAATTTGTATTGTTACTATATGAAGAAAGACCCATTTAATAAAATTTAATGAAAAACTATGCTGGTTGTAACTGTTATTTCCATCTGGAAATTGACAGATTCATTAAAAGATTACATGTACAGATTTGTGCTGTAACAGTGAGTGAATTAAATAAAGCAAACTGTATCATGATGGAAATGAAGAAAAAAAGCCTGTTATTTATGCATAAAACAAAAATAATATGTATGTACTTATCCTATTATTTACAGGATGTTTTTGCAAAAACATTGGAAACATAAAAATATAATCCATTTAGTGTTCACTCCATGTAGTCTTTGTTTACATATAGTTCCAAATGCCCCCTTCAGTGCCTCTTAGAAAAATTGTCTTCACCAGCAATTTAGAAAGAATGAAGAAAGAGAGATAAAAATAAATGGATAACATTGTTTTTAAAATATCTGAACTGTTATTATTCCTGGAATTTCTTAAATATAATAATGAAGGAAATAATATAGCGCATCCTAAAAATGCAGGTCTAATTGCTGACGCATAGCGATATACAGGCAGCTAGAGAGCAACACGGAAAACAATGACACTGATACATAGACAGCAAAATTCAAGTATGTTTTTAATTTTTAGTGATTAGCGCAAATGTGCTCACATAAGTTAATATGAGAACCCAAAACTTTTCATGAAAAATTAATCAGTGTAAATACCTTGTCTGATCAAGCCTGCGCTTAGTTATTATTTCTGGTGTCAAGTTGCTCAAATGTAGCATTTTCTTTTAAATTTCTCATACCAGACCATGTTCAAAGGTCGTGTTTAGGTATGTAAAAGAAATTTATATGCATATTTAATGAAGAATAGGGTGATTTGTACATTGAAAAATACAATGAGACACAGAGTTGTGATATTTACAAGAATTTTTTCCCCATAAAATGTGGGTGGGAGAGAAAATGTCCCTTATTCAATATAGTCCTTTGTTTCAATATTGAAGGTAACTCTACTTTTTCATAAAAAATCTCAAATGGGATGGTTGATATGTTCAAGAAGGCAATGGAAATTTTGGTTGCTTTCATCATGTGACTTGGATAGACAAATATAATCTGCAATTTGTTTGGCTTTTGTCTGATCACAAGATAAATGAACTTGAGAAGAATCTCCAATGGGCAATCTGAAAGATTCTTACCTTTATGAAAATATGTTTGCTTACGTAAGTGCATGTTAACAGTCACATGGCAAATCCACAGACATTTGAGCTGAGTCAAATGACCAAAGCAACTGAAATTTTCAAATGAACAAACCATCTCATCTGATCAATTGCTGAATTTGATGGAATAACCAGATGTAGCCATGAAATTGTAAGTGGTGACAGGAGATATTTTTGTATTATTTCCCATGGATTTACAAGTTGTCAACTACAGTAACTGTTCTGGGAATATTCTGTACATGACCAAAGGCTCCTTCAACAGAATGTAACTTAAGAGCTGCAAGAAATGTCAGTAAGTGTTAAAAATGTACACTGATGTCTTGCCAACAGATTTGTCTGCATCAATCTCATGAATTTATGAAGAGGTGAGATCATACCTGAAGCCATCCATCAGTATCAGAACAGATTTGGGGGGGGGGGGTGTTTTCCTGACTACCGATTTAGTTGAAGGGCTGATAAATATTTCCAGCAATGCATGACTTTTATTCAGTAAAACCTAATAATCTCTGTTAATCATCAGCAATTCAAGCTGTGTCTTATTATCACATGGTAATAAGTATTAACTTAAGACATTGTGTGTAATGACTCTGTCCACATAATCATTATAAATCAAATCCTTATGTAAGTGAAAGCAGTCATCACTTGTATAACTAGCATGTCTGTTTTTCGATTATCTCCTACATCATTCACTGTATCAAAATCATCTGTAATCTGAGAAGTGTTAAAACCGGAGATTAAATGGCCAAACTTAATATGATTACAAAAAATGTATAAAACATATATTACTGGAGTGCATTCCCCATAAACCAAACAACAGTATGAAGTGCAAATTATTCTAACTTAAGAAGTTTTCAGGCTGAATAAAGACTCATAGACACATTACCAAGTATACTTAAAGATCTGTATTTGCTTGTATCACCCATACTATGTTTTGTGAAGAGGTCAAACTCTAGCTAATTTCAGTTGGTCAAGCATACCATCACTTGAAATAGAAAGGTTAACAATAAAAGCAACTGGAATTGTCCAAACAATGACACAATCTTTTACAAACTTTGCTGGGAAATTGTCAATACTGCCTCTTTTACATGCAGATCTTACTTAATTTGCACCCCCTCCCACAAAAAATTAAACCATACAGCATGTTGATGTAAAAGTTACTCATTTTGCAGCATATATAATCCTTCTTGGTATTAAAACAAAATGTAGTAAAGATGGAAAAAACTATTTTGTAATATTCAAATTTAAAAAACAAATCTTTGTAACTCAAGAAATATATTATGTATTTTTTACTTATTTTGTGACCATTTTCCATTTAAGAGAAGACATATTCAGCAAAAATGCTTAATAAAAGAGTACAAATATTTTTCTCTCCCATACAAAAGCCAAAAAAACTGAATTCACTAATTTGGAACAAAGTTTCATTGGTTCATATTTAAAACGACCAAAGCAACTGAAATTTTCAAAAGTCACAGAATTAAACAACCCCTAATATGTATGATTGCTTACTCATAAGTGTTATAAATACAACAAATTTATATAAGGACAGTGTAAAGATGCTTTAACTACAAGCATGACAAATGCATCTTAATACAGTTGGACATGTACACAGACACACAGACACCCCTGTGCACAGACACCCATATGACACAGAAACACTTCTAACAAAGGCACCCATGTAACACAGACACCCATGTGACACAGCCATCAATGTGCACACAGACACCCATGTGATTGTTCCAATGAGCTTTCACTGAGGCGGACTCACCAGAAATTGTATGCACAATTTACATTTCTTTATTTTCATATTTCTATTATCTGTAAGAGATATGCATATAAAACTACAGACATGTATGTATGTCCTTAAAATAATACAAGTACAGACATGTATGTATGTCCTTAAAATAACAAAAGTACAGATATGTATGTATGTCATTAAAATAATAAAAGTACAGGCATGTATGTATGTCCTTAAAATAATACAAGTACAGACATGTATGTACATCCTTATAATAATAAAAGTACAGACATGTATGTATGTCCTTAAAATAATAAAAGAACACACATGTATGTATGTCACTAAAAGAAGAATGGCTCTCATCTAAAGAAAAGGAGTAATCATTACCTTTAAGAAACCTTATATTTATTAAAATTTAAATTTCTTCAAAAACTTTGTTACAATGTTTTGAACATCTTTAGTTCAAATCCTATAAGAGACAATTTCTTCAAAGTTTGTCAAATTATAGAACTATAACCATGTCAGTGATTTTGTAACTATATGGCACATATTTTAAATTATTATAATCAGAGTTTAATGTTTGGCACTTCTGACAAATTTAATATTTGGTACATGTTATATCCAGAATTGTTTTAATGATATGTGCTATATTAAAATTTATATGTAATATGCATTCATTTAATTTTATTGGTATAATTTTTCACGTTCTTGCAAATAAAACAATATTATTGGTACTTACAAATAAGGGGACTGGGGAAGCAGTCCAATAATTTCAGTCTTCAAATTTGTGGTTTGTAGCAAACAAGAAATCCATGACAAATTGAAACCCTACAAAAATCAGTAATTTCACTGCATAACATGCAGAGTTTGACAAACCTCTTAGACATGTAATTCATTAACAAATGGACTTACCATACATTTCAGACCTTTCCTTCTCCAGGAAGAAGTACATAATGTCTGGTACACAGTCCTTTAGGAGTTGTGGGGCCTTCATTCCTATCCAGGTCATAATACCAAACCCTGCACTGGATATCATATCTATATCCTCCCCTTCCCTTGTCAGTCGAAAGATGTGAGGCATCAGGGGCTCAATATGGGACATGGGGCTGCTACCATCATGCTGAAATATAAAGGATGATTTCAGTCCAACACTATAGATACAGTTTGTGAATTTGTCAAGGATTTCACAATTTCTGGTTTGTGACTAATGTTATCTTTGTCACTACTTAAATAGGTCTACTGACCAAGGCATGTGTGTGTGTGTGTGATTTGGATTTTTAATGTAGCTTTAACAATTGTTAGTTATATCATTATGATGTCTGCAGTGTGGCAGTTTATAGTGAAGTCTAACACTGGGGCAGACATGTAGCATGATGTCCCACCCAGACACATTATCCTGACACCAGGCCAAACAGTCCTAACACTAACCTCTTAATGCTGAGCACCTAGCAAGGCAGCTGTTAGTACCATATTTTACAAGTCTTTGGTATGACTCAGCCAGGGTTCAAACCCGCAACCTCCTGCATCTGAGGTGGATGCTCCAACCATTAGGCCACCGGAGTGGTCTGACAAAGGTGTCTTTAAATACATAGTATGCAGGAGCCACAAGATGACTGGAAAGCATTACCCACATAAATACACAGTTACCAAGCTGCAACTGTCACAGACCCATTTTTGCTGTACTATCATATGTCCACTGATGATAATCTACAATTTGCATGCTACAAAAGATCTTATGTGAAAAGCTATCTGATGTGCCAGTGCATTATGTAATGGCAGATCTGGTTTTATAGTCACAATACTTTTTCCACATCAAACTGACATGCTTAAGCTTGAAACCCCAGAATCATATAAGATATATGTAATAAATGTATCTAATTGAAATTTAGCACTCAAGTACAGGAAGCAAAGATGAGAATATTCTAAAAGATGCATGAATCTAAATTTATTGTGACTAAAGTTACATGATCTCAAACCATCCAGACCTTGTGACTGAACTTAAAAAGCTTCAGGAATACGAAGCAGATCCCTGTTGTTCATTGCACACAATAACATTAGGCAGTTTTAATGTTGCATACCTAAATAGAGCTTGAAGTGATGCATGCATTACAGAAAGGGCACACTTCTCTACAATTTACTTCATAGTGCCTTGAACATTAAGAACTTCTCTCAAAAAATGACGATTTGAATCCAAGGACCATGAGACTTCTAAATCATGATGTATAACAGCAGAAATGGAACTCATTCAAATTCCCATGTTGCAACAAGTAGAATGGTTCCTGAGCTAGTTACAAATATCTGATGCAGTAAGTACAGATGTAATCTTGATGGAATAAGGGCAATAAACCCTTCACAAATACATCTGTAAGAAATGAGCAATTCATCTCTCTAATTGTATCAAGTTATGTGTAAGGTTTGCTGAGCTATGCCAGTTGCATGGAGTGTGAATGGACAGACAGACAGATAGACAGACTGATGAATAGATGGAGAGATGGAAAAGTGATTACAACTGGGCTCCTGCATCTTAATGTGGGATTCTAATAGACAGCTTCCTTAAATTAATATCTATTCCCAATTGATAGCTTATAGTGGTAGGACGTTTACTGCTACTAACAATTGCCAGTAATCTGACTAAAATCATTTATACATTGATAAGTCCATTTGATTTCTACAAAATTTTGCCTATCTTGTCTCTGATAATGTAGCCCATTCCTAAAGTCTGACATTTTTGTCAGGCTGACACCCTTATATATCATGGGAAAAATATCATGCGTACAATTACTGACTGTACTCATTTATAAGTCAGGTACAGCTGTGAACAACATCAACTTTGATCTGCATTTGCATAATGCACTGGCAGATCAGGATCTATCATGTTTGTTCCACTCATTATTCTTAACAAACTGCAAAGGCCCAAATCTGCTAGACTAAAGTGCATTATGTGATGGCAGTGTGTGCAGTCTGTAGTAAGACCTGACTTATAAGACAGAATAGATAGTACATGCGCTAAAGCAGGCATGAAAATACCACCCAAGGTATGAATTTTTGGTACATAACAAGGACTTCATATGATCTGCCTGAACCCTTACACTGTTAATAAGATGACAATATTCACTCCTGTACATATAGTAACTCAGCTGAAATTTATTATCATAGTAAAGCCTTGTGCATGCCCACAAATTAAAATCACATGGGTGGGATTTCTAAATCCCATGCCAAAATTATATTAAAATCCCTTGTGTGGTATTTCCCATCCCACACCAAAATGAACTAAGAACCCGATGAAAGAGATTTCCCTATCCCAAACCAAAAGCATGATGTAATGAAGTACAGTAATCCACCATAAATGCCAAGGCAAAATTTAGTTTTACCAACAATGAACCTGAACTTAAATCTCACAATTACAAAACCAATTCTTATTGGTACAAAGATATATGTACCGAGTGTCAATGAAATAAACTAAATAGAATGGAATGAACTGCAAAGCCTAAACCAATACTTAACAAGAAAGACCTTGACCTTCGAACCATACATTATCAGAACTGAGAGGGGTATTTCATGCAAAAAGGGGGACATATACAGACAAATTTGTAAGAATGCTTTATGCAGTGCTACAGGCATCATCTTGAAATGAAATGCAAGGAGACAAACATACTAATTTCATTGATTTCTGTCATCAAAAAATTAGGGTATCCTGAAATGAAAAGTAGTTTTCTTTTCAAACCTCAAGTCTGGAGGAGAAGAAATTACAAGATTTTCAACATGGCCACCATAGCTACTATAATGGATGTCTGACATTTTCTTTTGTGACCAACTATATATTTATAAGAAGTCTTTCTGTGAAAGCTCTCCATTTTGATTTGACTATTTGTACATGAAGAGTACTGATAACAATTTGTTCAAGCTGGCAACCATAGTGGCCATACTGGATGTCAAAGGGGCACCATTTTCATTCAGGACCAACTAAATCTTTAACAAAAACAGTGTCAATATAAAAACTTGATATGGGGAAGTAACAACAAGATTCTGAACATGGTCACCAATCTTGTATCAATGGATGACAATATGACAGACCATCAAATGAGCTCTTCTGGACTATTGCCAGCAAAGCTAAAATTGGGCACATTACTACTGCATCATTCTGGGTCTTGACACTTACCATCATGATAAAGCGCAAAATAACACCTAGGTAGATGACAAGAAACAAAGTGCTGGTATTGTTGTTTTCTGGATTGAGAAGGGTGTCCACATTTCCCTCCAGACAGCGCACTCCAATTGAAACAATTAACTTTAGGTACTCCTCTGGAATCTGGGTAGCAGTTCTGTGAAAGGAAACACTAACATTAGTCATTACTGATAGGTTCAATATTTACTTCAAGCCCTACCATGGCTACTTCTACATCATAAAAACTTGCCTAGTTTATAATAAAAAAGAATGCACATTTTTTCTTAGGCTTATTACTTTTATCGCTGGTGCAGATGATGTGCATAATGAACCACTACCATATTTAAAGTAAATTCTGACAAATAAATCATGGCTATGACTACCATCATGTGACCAATAATTTCCAGGTAAATTATTTTCAGTCATTCACCAAATGAAATTATGAGAAATAATGGTGATAAAATATCCCATTAATTATTACTTATTTTAGATATCATGTGCATGGTAATTGCTTATTTTAGATAGATAGCATGTGCAAGGTAATTACTTATTTCAGATAGATATCATGTGCATGGTAATTACCTATTTTAAATAGATATCATTGCATGGTAATTACTTATTTTAAATAGATGTCATGTGCATGGTAATTACTTATATTAAATCATTATAATGTCATAACAAATTTATCTTCATGCAAATTTGTATGCAAATATTGATACTGGGAAATTTTTACAAGCATCATATTTAAAAAAAACTGTCAAATACAAACTGAGGCTCATTACTTGTTGCCAATTGTGACTTTAAAAAAATCTTTTTGATATTTTTTTATGCATTTTAATTTTGTACAAATGTCTTTTGGAAATTATCAGTATTCTGGAATCACTTTTTTATACAACTTTTACAGAGGTTTCTTTTTCTCTAATGACTAACTCATAGCAAAATTTAACAAAAGTAAAACCCATGCAAGAATTATATACTGAACACATTCATAAATAAATCAAAACATGTATATTATTTTACCAAAACAATTTGCCAAAAATTTTGTGACACACTGAATCGAACCCATCATTAAAAAACAACAGATTTGTTCTTGCAAACCATGTAAATGGAACGGCACCTGAGATCTTCAGGACCTATTCAGGCCTTTTTCAACACAATACCAGTTGAGATCAATATCACATGGAAACCTTCTAGCACCAAAACCAAGAACAGAGCAATTTAAAAAGAGCTTCCAATACTCTGGCACAGTTCTGTGGAACAAGCTTCCACTACATGTAAAATCTGCTGAAAATATTAGAGTATTTAAGAAGAGATATCATGAGCATGTATGTGCTTCTAATAGATAATGGAATTTAGTATTTTAAAACTAAACATGTTAAAATAAAAAGCAATTATTGCTATCTTCATATAATGTGCATTGTTATACTATCCTTAAGAGGGCCTCAAGGAAGAATAGTCATTGACTAATGAGTCACTCTCTATAAATAAAGCATTATTGTTATTATTATTATTATTATTATTATTATTATTATTATTATTATTATTAATCCAAAACACAAAACAATGTCAAAAACTGCATGAATATCTATGGAAGTCATCTACATATACATACAAAAAAGAATTCAAATTTTCATTTGTATGACTCAAGTGATTTTGATGTCATAATGCTAACAAAGGTTTTGTGAAAAATGTCCAGGGCAAAAATGTGTTAAAAATGAGAATATTACTGTAATGGCCTGCATATCAAGTTCAAAATTATCTACATTTAAATAAAAGTAAGCCAAACATATTCCATTGATCTATCTCAAATGCTTTTTCTTAATTATCACGTTAATAGAATTTTGTAGGAAAAAAGCCTCAGTTTAAAATGTACCTAATATTGCATTCTCCACTCTCTTGACTGCACCCTACTGCCAAAAAGTATGTATCTCCTCCCTAGAGCCATGACAGGGGAAGATGTTCCCGGTAATGAAGCTAGCATCTGGCCTTTGAAGTGGAATGGACAAACACATTATCCATGATACATGACCATTGAAACCCGCAAAAAGATAGCTAGATGAGCACCTGCCAGGTTGTTGGGAAGAGGAAAATACTGCCTGAGAGAGTGAAACTCCCTGGGGCTAACCCATCCCTCCTTAGGAAAGTGGGCAGGGTTTGAAGACTGTCTCCCTTGGCCTCTCTGACTGCCCTGCATAGCTAACAAATGGAAGGGAGCTTTGAGCTGAGGCTGCTTCTTTGAGTGCTGAGACGGTGCCTGCTTGAAGAACTTTGGGAGAAAATCTCAAAGGGCAATCAAGGGGGAGGCGTGAACTTCTTGGAAGGTTTCAATGGGCCTAGAGTAACTGAAACAGACCTGTGTTGCTGGTCCTTCAAATTCTGTGATACTATGGAAGAGAGAAAAACTGAGTGTCTCCATCTCACCCAATGCAAAAAAAGGTTCTTAGTAGACCTTAGGCATCTCTAAGGTGACATCCCTATCGAGGTGAAGAAGCTCTGCTGTCTTGGTAACAGTCTCCAGCAAACATGATTCATCCTTCAAAAGACTGAAATGGGGCTGCCAAAAAGAGATCAGTATGTGAAGTGATCATCACTAGGGTGGAAGCCTTAAGCCCCAAGCCTCCAAGGATTTAACTTTTAACAGAGGGGACAGCCCAGGCCCTAGCTGATGTCCCTATTTGGTATGTGCCCAAGGTCATGGGAAACACTCATAGTCCCAAGAAAACATCTGTGTAAGCTCTCAGACCATTGCAGAGTGCATGAGCAGCAGATCAGAATCCTCTTGTCCACAGTACAAGATGGCTGAGTACACAAATCTGGAGGAAGGAGATGGTAAACTTCATTCACAACCTTACTGAAAGTCCAGACTTAGTCCCCCTCCAATACTAAACCAACTTCAGCAAAGGAGCAGGAGACTCCAATGGAAGGAGATATATCATAGCTGCCAATTCCTCTGGACATTATTGTCTTGAACTCAGTTCCAAACTGAGAGAGAACTGTCCTTCCAAGCATTTATATCTGGAGAGGAAGATGTCCTCTTTAGACAGATTGGATTGCTGATACCTTCTTGACCATCATGGAGGAGAGTGGCTGCTCACCTCCATTATGACCCGGCCGAGTTATACCAAAGACTTACAAAAATGGTACTAACAGCTGCCTTGCTTAGCGCTCAGCATTAAGAGGTTAGTGTTAGGACTGGTCGGCCTGGTGTCAGGATAATGTGACTGGGTGGGACATCGTGCTACATGTCTGCGGCATGATGCCCCAGTGCTAGACATCACCATAAACTGCCACACTGCAGACATCGTAGCAATATGGCTGAAAAATTGTTAAAGCTACGTTAAAAAAGTCCAAATCACACACACACACACACACACACCTCCAATATGTTGGGCAAGGCTGGAGGTGATGGAGCAGGTCAATGGCCTGTCATGTCCATCATACATTGAAACCAAGGGAGGGACATCCATTACATCACTGGATGGTGGATGAAGTCTAACTTTCTG
Organism: Sinohyriopsis cumingii; assembly: GCA_028554795.2. Taxonomy (NCBI): domain Eukaryota; kingdom Metazoa; phylum Mollusca; class Bivalvia; order Unionida; family Unionidae; genus Sinohyriopsis; species Sinohyriopsis cumingii. Next base: position 18,830,937 of record CM068827.1, on the reverse strand, counting down.
GTAAAGAGACGTAGGGTCCCATATCATGTAAGGATTAATTAGAAACAAAGAGAAGTGGGTGAATGTTGATCTGATGCCCATTCCTAGCTGAGTACATTGTGACTTCCTATCTCCTAAGAGATCAAACTTTAATATAGGGATGGAGGTGAACTCCCCAGTCCCTGTTCCCAGACCAATAATCAAAACAGTGCTCAAAGCCCAGTGACCAGCATCTGGTGATTAGTCAATGACTAATCTGGCAATGAAAATCTGACAGACATGCCCACTTCAGACCTACTGAAGCGAGATCATTGATCTTGCCTCACATGGTTTGCTTATCTCTACCACACAACATCAACCAAGCTGAGGCCTGACACTCTTAGGATTCTCCCTCTATCACATAAAGCAAGGATTGATCCATCACTGTCACTGGCGGCTTTGTAAGGGACATTGCAGATGCTTGGAATTCGTGAAATCTCTGAACCATGGAGGTCACGGTATGTTCCTGCTCCACAGGGGAGCTGACCTTTCCAACATGGAAAATGAACATTGGTCCATGACAGGGGAGGATAGGGGAATGAAGAGAGTCACTCTGAGATGTCCTTCAGTATGTGTGGTGAATTTCTGTAAAGTCATGCATTTATTCAAGTATCTGTCTCTACATGTACAATCAGTTCATGATGGGCATGTGGGGTGCATGTCCTGTGCCCACAGTTAACCACATCGAGAGACATATTAAGTACTGAAATAGAGAAAATCACCTGAGACCAAAAAACTGAGGAACCCAAGTAGGCAATGCTTTCCCCAGCATTAGAACTAGGAAGGGAGCTACAATGTACTGAAGCATCAGTGCTATGCAAGATACAAAAGTCATTCAAAATTAACAAAAGGAACATAGAAAATACAAAAATAAAACTGGAACTGAGGAGATAAACACCAATTTGATACAAAAAGGTATCAATATTTGTCTTGGATCAACATATTTTAGCAGTAGTTAATATTTATTGTGGCTTAAATCCCAGTTAGTGAACTGTACTATTTGGCAGAGTGTTATATGGTACCAAAAGTTATAAATAAGGATGTTGCAAACACCAGTCAGTCTTACTTCAACTGACATGAGGTTCATGTGAAATTATAATACATACTGTGTTTATAATTTGCAAATCTGCTTCGAAAAGTGGTAGGGAATGAAAACATTCTCTAAACTTTATCTAAAGCAATCATATTTGAAAAGATACATTTCTGCAATATAAATAGCAAATTCCAGTACTAAAGAAAATCAAAACCAGAAATATTATGAGACAGAATACTTATATCCAGGGGTCTCCATAAAACTATTGCTGTACTTACACTACTGCGGTACATTTGTATGATTATAATTTTATTATAACAGAAATGGTCATCCATTTCATACGAAAATTTTTTTTTGAATTTGTTTGTTATTGGGACTTAAATGTTACTCCTATGAATATTCTTAAATCTTACTAGTAAATTGTCTGTGATCACTATTGTTATTTAATAAAAGTTAATAAGACTGTTGGTTATTGTGACATGTCATGAAAAAGAGGGAACATATTAGGCATCTTTTTATTTCCTGACAAATTTAACATGTTAAGACTTGAATAAATCATTTTATTTTTCCTTCAGAGATTCTGTTATCTATATACTAGAATAGATATATAGTTTCTTGACATATAAGTAGTTAATATAAAAGTTATAATTTTATGGGGACTTTGTCCATTATCCGACAACTTTCAATATGCCACATCATTATATTGCAAGCAAGCAAGGTTTCAATTAAAGAATTATTGAAATACTTAAACAGAAAGTAACTCTCCAAATATAAGTGAGCTTACACTGGAAATTAAAACTGGGTCAGCATGTTATAATATGTTCTTGATTTATAAGTATAGCTTTAAACATACCAATCAGATGAACTAAAAATTTAAATAATACTATATATATATATATAGTCTTGTTGTATACATTAGGGAAGATGTAAATGCAGAAAGCTGACTTGACTTGGAGTCACATGAAATTGAGAGCATCTGGGTGGAAATGTCTCAAAATAATGCAGAGTCATTCCTAGTTGGTTTCATTTATAGGCCACCTTCCTCCAAAGCAATTTGGAATGATAATTTTTTGAAAAAAATGGAAAATGTTCTTGCACAAGAGAAAGAAACAAATATACTTAGCGATATAAATAAGGACCTTCTCAAAAATCAAATAAGGAACAACTGGATGGAATTTATTGAATCATTAGGCCTAGTCCAGCTGGAAAATGAGCCCACAAGGGTAATAGAAAATGCAAGCACTCTTATTGATCACATTTATACCAACCTACCAGACAATAGGGCTTGTGTTAATAAACTGAATATTGTTCTTAGTGACTACAATCCAACTTTTTGACAAGAAAGGTTAAATGCAAAAGAAATAAGAAAAATACACACAAAACGATTACTTACAGATTATTCAAAAATTTTAATGAAGAACAATTTCTCAATGACCTAATATAAAGTTACATGGAATATGATCCAAAATTTGGATGACATATATGAAGCCCTGAGGGTATGGACTGACTTATTTACAGATGTAGTCTCTAAGCATGCACCACTGAAAGTACATCGAGTAAAGACTGAAATTCAACCTAATTGTCTTACTACTGAAATCCTAGATGCTATGAAAACACAAGACTAATTCAATGCTATGGGAAACCATGCACAATGTAAAGTATGGAGAAATAAAATAAAAAGTATGATTAAAAAAAACTATAAAAAACTTATCATCAATTTTTTCTTGAAAACAAAATGAGCAAAACAAACTCCATTTGGAAAGTCTTCAATGAACTCACTGAAGGAACACACAAAGATCAGACAAATAAAATTCACTCACTTCTGGTAAATGACACCATAGTCACTGATGACACTGACACTGCAAATGTTTTCAATGATTTTTTTACCAACACTACCACAAAGTTAAAAGAATCAGTGATAGAAAACAACTTTAATGAACTGAAAAAGTTCTGCAGCAGCAAAATCTCTAAGGAGGTATGTTTCTCTATTCCACCAGTATAAAAAAACTTTGTTAAAAAATGTCAAAGTGAACTTGATACCAAGAAAGCTACAGGACTGGATCAGATTTCATCCATGACTCATTTAAACTTCTGCCTCTGCTATTGTAGATAGCATAACATTCATAATCAATTTAAGTATTGCAACTTCGTCTGTCCCCAAAATATGAAAAACTGCAAAGGTAACTCCTATTCACAAACCTGGTTCTAAGGATGACGCTGATAACTACTGACCAATCTCAATACTACCAAGCTTGTCAAAATTGATTGAAAAACATGTCCATCACTCATTCATGTCATATTTAACCAAACCTTTGCTGTTACACCCTAAGCAGTCAGGTTTTAGATAGAAACATTCATGTGAGACTGCCTTGATCTCCCTAACTGATAAATGGCTTCAAGCACTTGACCCAGGTAGAATAATAGGATCTGCATTTGTAAATTTCAGGAAAGCTATTGACATGGTTTTGAAGAAACTGAAAATCTACCAATGTGATGAAAACACAGATGGTTTACTTCATACGTGAGAGAATACAATATGTTCACATAAACAATGTTTGTCTGAACCTGGAACAATTAGATATGGAGTGCCACAAGACTCAATTCTATGTCCATTACTATTTATTTTATTTAATAATGACCTATCACTTTTACTAAGGGACTCAATATCATCTACAGATCTCTGTGCAGATGAAACAACATTGTCAGACATCCAAAATACAAAGCATGAACTCAAAATTTCTTTACAGAATGCCCTAAACAAACTGAAAAACTGGCACACATGCAATGGCATGGTTGTAAATACTGTTAAAACTAAAATATTATTTATTTCAACATGGCAAAATAGGAAAAATTTTGATAATGAACTGTGTCTGACATGGAAGGATACAAATTTGCAAAAGGTCTGTCGTGATAGACTACTTGGTGTTTTAGTAGATAATAATCTATCATGGACTGAAAATTTCAAACATATCAGTAAAAAAGTCAATTTAAGTTTATGGCTTCTCAGTAGGATAAGACATTTTCTCCCTGAAAGGCACAGAAAACTATTTTATAACAGTTACATACAACCCTATTTAGACTACTGTAATACAGTATGGGGTAATTCAAATAATAAAAACATAACAAAGCTGGCACATCTTCAAAAAAGAGCATTTGGGCTAATATCAATCCAGAAAAAAGGAAGGAACATTTAGCTGGTAAGTTAAAAATATTACCTATTAGAGACCAAATCTGTTTGAGAAAAGCCAAATTAATGTACAGGATATCCAATAATAGTGCTCCTGAATATTTACAATCACTATTCCAGTATAGGCTACCTGGCAATACTCCCCACCTGTGATCCATGTCTACCAAACAGTATAAAATTCCCAAACCAAATAAGGAGTTATTTTTTAAAAAATTCCAATACTCTGGAACTTAGATCTGAAATAGTATTCCAGATGAGATTAGAAATGCCCACTCTATTTCCTTCTTCTAAACCCAATATATCCAGTGGCTTCAGAGATGCAGCTAAAATAAATAAATTCCATTGTATGAGGGTCTCAAGGTAGCTTAGTTCTTAGCTAATTGTGTTACTCTCTTTAAATAAAGTCATTATTATTATTATTATTATTATTATTATTATTATTATTATTATTATTATTATTAATAATAATATTATTATTATTATTTCATCATTATTATTTTTATTATTATTATTATTATTATTATTATTATTATTGACAATTTATTTTATAAAAGAGCAGAAAATGTTATTGTTATAAATTCTGGTTATATTTTCTAGATTAAGCACTCACTGGTCTTTCTCCAATTTTTCCAATAATTGTCTAGTTTGATCCTGAATTCTTACTTCTTTGTTTTTATTTTTAGGAAGGATCCAGTAGACATTGTTCTTAACAATGTATAACATCTGGAGTTCAAAATATCAACTAAATGTATGCTGAGTCATGGGCTTTCATTGTCATGCATTCACCATAATGTGATGTTCTCCCTGTCAAGTTTCATAATGTTGCATAACACAATTAAAAAAATGTCTACTTTTTAAACACTGCATAGTTTGAGGATTAGGTGAAAGTCACCTAAGAAAGCCATGCAGTTAAAAAAAATGCCCTTCTAAGGCCATGGCAGAAAGAGTAGGGGCAACTGAGGTGGTGGTATTAGTTTAAAGTACGTTTGCACTAACATTGCACAGGCATGTAAATAAGGTAACGATTATTATGCCCAGGAAAGCATTTTCTGAATGCTCTCCTCATCTCTGCATCAGTGTATGAGAAGACTGAATGATTTCGGCACCAAGCCTCGAACCTGTGCTCCATATAATGATGTAAAAGACTTAATCCAAAACCAAAACCAAAACACAAAACTTTGTATTGGTGCAGGAAGCAAACTACAATTTAATGTAGCTTTCATGTCCACTCATATAAATAATTATATTTTAATGGTAAGGAAACAATATTATGCTGTTCACTAGTGACATCCATAAAACTGCTAAAGCAAAAACACTACACCCTCATTATAACACTGTCCATGGGAGCCACAGAAACTTTAAATGTTTGGTTTCATTGCCTTTAATATTCTTTGAAAAATAAATCATTCAATGAAATTTAATATAATTTAAGTTAGCTATTTATGAATCTTACTTTTTGGGTTTGGACAAATAATTTCATAATTATTAAGTCTTCACTAAAATAAAAACTTATTGGAACAATGCTGTAATGAAGGATTTTAAAGTGAATCCATGCTGCATCGTCAAAACTATGTGAATATGCCAAACTAAACATGACCATATGAGTTAATTTTGAAGACTAATAACCAATCAATTTATTATTACCATCGGCAATCTCCCTCATGCACAGTGCATTCTCCCTCATGCACAGTGCAATCTCCCTCATGCACAGTGCAATCTCAATCATGCACATTGCAATCTCCCTCATGCACAGTGCAATCTCCCTCATGCACAGTGCAATCTCCCTCATGCACAGTGCAATCTCACTCATGCACATTGCATTCTCACTCATGCACAGTGCAATCTCCCTCATGCACAGTGCAATCTCCCTCATGCACAGTATAATCTCCCACATGCACAGTGCAATCTTCCTCATATACAGTGCAATCTCCCTCATGCACAGTATAATCTCCCACATGCACAGTGCAATCTCCCTCATACACAGTGCAATCTTCCTCATGCACATTGCATTCTCACTCATGCATAGTACAATCTCACTCATGCACAGTGCAATCTTCCTCATGTACAGTGCAATCTCCCTCATGCACAGTGCAATCTGCCTCATACATAGTGCAATCTCTCTCATGCACAGTCCCTCATGCACAGTGCAATCTGCCTCATACAGTCCCTCATGCACAGTGCAATCTGCCTCATGCACAGTGCAATCTCTCTCATGCACATTGCAATCTCCCTCATGCACAGTGCAATCTCCATTATGCATGGTACAATCTCCATCATACATAGTGCAATCTCCCTCATGCATAGTGCAATCTGCCTTACACACAGTGCAAGCAATCAACTCGATTTTATTTAAAGTATTCTAGTGAAAACCTCATGTTAATCTAACTTTCTGTATAGAAGCAGAGATAAAACAATTTTCAAGATGACGGTAGTATCAACCATATTGGATTTGACATCATTAGTAGTCATATGGTGAAAACTCAATGGCAATCTATCTGTCCAGGAGGATTAGCAATGGCAAGATTTTCAAGATTGAATGGCTAAGCAGCAGTATTTTCATTTAGGACCAAATAAACGATGGGATAAATGTGTAAGTGTGCATGTGTATGTAAAGTTCCATGTAGTTTAGGAGGATTAGCAATGACAGACTTTTGCTAATGGAAGGATGGATGACAGACAACAGATAACAGATGGATGACAGACAGCATATAACAGATGGATGAAAGAAAACATAACAGATCGACAACAGACCATCCTATAAGTTCTTCTGATCCAAGACTAAAAGTCTAAAAATAAAATTTTACCCAATAATCATTTTCCTTCTCCAAATAAACCAATTGGCAAAGTGTGAAACAATAAGATTCATTCTAAATTTTATAAAACTTGTATTTATCTTATAATACTTGTATTTATCTTATAATACTATACTTGTAGACATTCAGGCACTGCTGCAGTATGCCCACAACAGAAGAGTGGTAGTAAGTTTGATCATAGGGAAAATCTGGATTCTTCAAAACTTTATCCATGCGTCTGAAGACTTCTCCTATCAACTCAGGATGACCCTGTGAAGTGTATAAAATGCTGAGTACAATCTTCCTTTATGACTTCTTTGATATCATGGTCAACACAGCTATGTCAAACATTGTTTCTCCATATCAAAACATGCTGCATGCAAAATATGTCATGATGGCATATTTATTCAGACATTGAACAATGTTCTCTCCACAAGTAAGGAGTTTTAATGAAACAACAATGTCATATTATGATATCATAAATATATAGATACACTACTCCAGTAGAGAGTTTTGATGAATTAACAATTTCATATTATGATATCATAAATATATAGATACAGGACTCCAGTAAGGAGTTTTGATGAATTAACAATTTCATGTTAGGATATCATAAATATATAGATACACTACTCCAGTAAGGCGTTTTGATGAAATAACAATTTCATATTATGATATCATAAATATATAGATACAGGACTCCAGTAAGGAGTTTTGATGAATTAACAATTTCATATTATGATATCATAAATATATAGATACAGGACTCCAGTAAGGAGTTTTGATGAATTAACAATTTCATATTATGATATCATAAATATATAGATACAGGACTCCAATAAGGAGTTTTGATGAATTAACAATTTCATATTATGATATCATAAATATATAGATACAGGACTCCAGTAAGGAGTTTTGATATATTAACAATTCCATATTATTATATCATAAATATATAGATACACTACTCCAGCAAGGAGTTTTGATGAATTAACAATTTCATATTATGATATCATAAATATATAGATACAGGACTCCAGTAAGGAGTTTTGATGAATTAACAATTTCATATTATGATATCATAAATATATAGATACACTACTACAGTAAGGAGTTTTGATGAAATAACAATTTCATATTATGATATCATAAATATATAGATACAGGACTCCAGTAAGGAGTTTTGATGAATTAACAATTTCATGTTAGGATATCATAAATATATAGATACAGGACTCCAGTAAGGAGTTTTGATGAATTAACAATGTCATATTATGATATCATAAATATATAGATACAGGACTCCAGTAAGGAGTTTTGATGAATTAACAATTTCATGTTAGGATATCATAAATATATAGATACACTACTACAGTAAGGAGTTTTGATGAAATAACAATTTCATATTATGATATCATAAATATATAGATACAGGACTCCAGTAAGGAGTTTTGATGAATTAACAATTTCATATTATGATATCATAAATATATAGATACAGGACTCCAGTAAGGAGTTTTGATGAATTAACAATTTCATGTTAGGATATCATAAATATATAGATACACTACTACTGTAAGGAGTTTTGATGAAATAACAGTTTCATATTATGATATCATAAATATATAGATACAGGACTCCAGTAAGGAGTTTTGATGAATTAACAATTTCATGTTAGGATATCATAAATATATAGATACAGGACTCCAGTAAGGAGTTTTGATGAATTAACAATGTCATATTATGATATCATAAATATATAGATACACTACTACAGTAAGGAGTTTTGATGAAATAACAATTTCATATTATGATATCATAAATATACAGATATAGTACTCCCTCATTATAATGCTTTCTATGGGAGTCATATGCACTCCCTCATTATAATGCTGTCTATGGGAGTCATGTGCATACCACCTTATAATGAGATCACCTTAAAATGAATTACAATATTGCATTATATTAATACTACACTGAATACACAATACCTGCCTTATAACTGGAAATGTGTTATAATGATGGGTGCTACAATAAGAGAGTAATGCATATACTTTATTCAGGCAACCAAACTGTTGTAAATTATTTGAACACACATATTTTCTAAGGATGTTAAGTATCTATTGTCACCTACTAAATCTCCATGAAATCCAAAGCTCCATTGGAATTTTAAAAAAAAATAATTGTTAATAGTTCCATGTTTGAGCCTTAGCTATTTAATATTAATGTATTTTGCATCAATAAATATTATCTACTGACTATAGAACATCACATGTCTAATAACCATGACTTTCGAATACACTTGAGTCATTTGACTAAGCTTTATTGCTGTTTACTGAATAATGCCATCATTTTTTACTGTGTGATAAACATGAAATGCAATAAATGTTTTAAGATTTTTCATACTAAAGCTCTGTAACTTTTAAATCTAGGTAACTATGTGCCCTAGTTGCCTTGTATCTGATTTCCTTATTCTCTGCATGATATCTTACTATCTGTCCTAATGTCTTTCTATCTGTCCTAGTGTCTTTCTATCTGTCCTAGTGTCTTTCTATATGTCTTTGTATATTTCTATCTTTCCTAGTGTCTTTATATCTGTCCTAGTGTCTTTCTATCCATCTTAGTGTCTTTCTATCTGTCCTAGTGTCTTTCTATCTGTTCTAGTGTCTTTCTATCTGTCCTTGTGTCTTACTATCTGTCTTAGTATTTTTCTATCTGTCCTAGTGTCTTTCTGTCTGTCCTTGTGTCTTTCTATCTGTCTTAGTGTCTTTCTATGCATCTTAGTGTCTTTCTATCTGTTCTTGTGTCTTTCTATCTGTCCTTGTGTCTTTCTGTCTGTCCCATGTCTTTCCATCTGTCCATACATACCAACTTATTCATGTGTCTCACCTTAAAATCAAAAAAATCAGACACCACAGCTCCGTTTAGAATATCCCTCTTTTCTACAGGGTCTGTCTCAAGGCAGTGGAATACACACTGGATCAGATCTGGGGTCACCTGACTATTCAGCTTACTCTTCCTGAAACAAAGACTGACAATAAGATTGTGATGTTTTTTTTAACCCTGCCTTCTGGAATGTTTTGTTTTCAATGAACATTTTGGTGGCCATTTTTCAACTCGACTCACAAAAGGAAATTGAGGAAAAATTATCTCTGCGGTCAGAATATGGACAATTTATCTCCACAGGGGTTTGTTAGGTCATGTATATGTTATGTTTTTATATGTCCTATATAACAATATCATCATATGATAAATGGCATAAAACTAAATGACAAGAACAGCAACGAGAAGTAAAAGTAAGGGTATTGCTCAGTTTATAAAGGGTGTGTAAGGTGGGGTTGAGGGGGGCAGTAAACTGGTTGCATGTATTCCACCCTATATACAAGCATGGCTTAAATTTTAACTTACAGAAGTAAATACACTCACCTCTCTTCACAGAAGAAAGTGAACATAAACTGGACCCCAAACTGACAGAAGTTTATCCAACCGCTGCATATTTATGTGGTAAATATATGACGCAATTCTGACTCAAAATGAAATTTATTTACATATTATGTAGTCTACTGTTCCAAGTCAAGTACCGCAAATATCCAGTCACAAATACATTACAGTAAATATGGGAATTTCTGCATCCAGTAATCCTTCTTTCACATGAATATTGCAATAATAAAATGTTTAGCTGTGAAATTGACATGTTATGTTACGTAAACATCAATTGTCTACGGCATTCTAACAGGGTACTGCATCAAAAAATGCAACATCAAGCGCACTGGACATTCTGTGTTGAAAAATGGTTTTGTCTGTCTAAAATGTTCTGTTTATTTTGAAGGCTACTTGTTCTTTGACTTATAGATTGTAAGAAAAGTATAATCTACTTTTAAATGTTAATACTAGTTCAACTTTGTTTGGGACTATTTTGTAGGCACATCAAATGAAAGGTGCAATGTCTGTCAGAATGAAAGGAATTATTCATTCTTCTTTCTATCTAAATAATTTCCACTGAAATAAAAACTATGTGATGAAAAGAATATCAAAATCATAGGTAATGATTTAATATTAAATTTATGAAAGTCACTGAATAATGTCCAGCTATCGTGAGCCTTGGCAAGCAAATGCTGGACTGTATTCAACTAATTTCATAAATTCAGTATTTAAATAAATAAATAATTAAATAATTACCCAATTGAGATTCTGTTTTTTCCATGGCTTGCCATTGAAAATAATACACTTTTTATTAGATAATACAAACTCCTGCTTGTCAAACCATGACACAGGGGTCATCGCTCAGTGACCAAAATATATTATAACAATAGTAATGCAAACGGCACATTATATGCCCATTTGATGACCTTTTCCTTAATAATGACTTTGTTGTTTGAGCTAATGACTGACTATTGAATAATAATGTGTGGACCTGGGTTAAGTTTCATCACACTTTAAGTAGGGATTAAAAAGTGTCACCCTGGATAAGTTCAGAAGCCTCTGACTTGGCATTATTTCTTGTTGTAACCTTGACCTTGTGGCAGTGGGGCATGACTAAATAAGCAAGACACTATCAAGTCCAGATGAAAGGCTCAAGTTTCATTAAAATATCTTCTTCAGTTCAAAAGTTGTACAAACATATGGATAGAGGTCACCAATTTGTATTTCCATTAGGATGACCTTGACCTCAAAGCATGGCTGTGGTATATGACACACTGTCTAGAAATGATACAGAACTGGCTAAAGTTTCATTAAAATAACTACAGTGGTTCTAAGAACAATGTTGCAAGTCAGAGTTACTATTACCCTTGCTGTGACCTTCACATTGAGGCATGGCTAGAATATGTGTCACACCATCTAGACATAATATACCAGTGTCTAAAGCATCATTCAATTATCTTCATTGTTTTAAAAGTTATAATCTGGACAAGCACTCGTATCAAAGAACTGCATTTTCCCTTCTAACATCCCTGAGGCAGAGGGTGTTGCATGACTCACCACCTAGTCATGATTTATAATTCTGCAATGTTTCATGGCATTATCTTCAGTGGTTCAAAACTTATACTCTGAAAAGGAAACAAGTAATGAATTACACTTTACCTTGCTATGAGTTTGCCACTGTGCCACTGAAGTTAGTATGTGACATAATGCCTATATATTTGGCCAAAGTTTCATTAAAGTATCTTCAATGGTTTATAGTTTTACAATGGACCAGAACAGAAGTCACAGAATTATACTTTCCCTTGACCCTGAGGCAGTGGGTATATGACACACCATATATATATATATATATATTTATATATATATATATATATATATATATATATATATATATATATATATATATATATATATATATATATATATATATATACATACATACATACATACATACATACATACATACATACATACATACATACATACATACATACATACATACATACATACATACATACATACATACATACATACATACATACATACATACATACATACATACATACATACATACATACATACATACATACATACATACATACATATATATATATATATATATATATATATATATATATATATATATATATATATATATGCTTACACAACACACAACCAAGTCACCATAGATAATTAGATAATTAGCCAAAGTTTCAAGAAAATTTTTCTTTAGTACTTTGAAAGTTATATTCGAAACAAGGATACAAGTCAAAGATCTACATTTTATTCCTGTCACAACCACGCAATTTTTTATATATATTACTGGGTTGCTGAGCCATTTTGTACAAAGTATGTGTTTTGCTTGGTTGCCTTGCTATCTGTGATCATATTTATGAATGAGTCGGTTAATTTAAGGTAGTTTAATTATCTTACATAAACAATAACATTTGTAACAGTGTTCGATTGATCAACTGAAATGATTAACCGGACAAATGACTGTGACCGCTACATTTTAAGTATGTAGGATTTGCATGCCTTTTAGTTTTAACTTTTCTTTTATTCCACATTCTTTATTTGATTCAAAAGACACAATTAACATGATAATACAAAGAGACCAGCTTTTAATTCAGTGCAACAATAAGAAAAATACTTCCGCAAGTCAGCTATATCAAAACACAGTCGGCACTTAATTAGATTCTCAGAGAATTGCTTGCAGACATGGTTGTTACAGGAGATTGACACATTTTACCTTTAAATACACACTGCATTTATGATGATTACACTTAAGAGGAACTAAAAGAGAGAATTAAAACACAAATTTAATTGAATAAAATTATTTAATTGTCATTTAAATATTGATGTACAGCAGATACAAAGTACATGTACAGCAGATACTAGTCATAAGTGACATTTTCTTTGATCAAAATTTCCTTTAGTATCCGTAATTATGGTATACTAAGAATTTCATTTGGAAAGAAAATGTAACCAATTATATGTGTTCTTTTTAAAAGTTGATAACTTCAAAATGTTGACTAAAATTTCCAGGTTTCGTTTTCAACTATAAAATGAACAACATATCAACGTTTCAGTTACCAATTTTGATTGTGATTTTTTTCAAGTTCAAGAAATAGGGATGAATTTCTTTGGTATTTTCTGGTTTAAAAAATGGGATCCATGCCTGACCCTGCATTATAAGTGGGTTCATGAGTTATCAGGGCATGAGTTATTGAGGGAGTGGTGTGTAATCATGGATGACATAACATTTAGTACCAAAGTTATAAATATAATTTACTTCATTATAGTATGGTTCCCATTATAAGGCATCAATAGTCATGGATTACATTACATTTAGAAGCAGTACAAAAGTTGTAAGTATCATTTACTTCATTACAATTTACTCTCTCAATAAGGCAGTTAACTCTATTACTCCCATCAACATCATTATAATGAGGGAGTATAGTATTTCACTAAATGATAGCTACTTGGCTAGCTCTGCTTGCAAGGATCATAATGAAAGACAGGCATAGAAAACAATATTCAACTATATTTAAACAATCAATGAAATAATGTCATTTTAATTTTCCATATTATTTTTTAACGTTTTAATGCCAAAATTGAATATATTAGTTACCAAAGTCTCAAGTATTACTTATGGTGCCATGTCATCAGATCATTATGTTGTTGTTGTTGTTGTTGTTGGGTTTAACGCCATTTTTCAGCACGCGATTGGCTATACATGGCGGCCAGTATTAATGGTGGAGGAAGAACCCGGGAAAACCCGGGAAAGAACCACCAACCCACGAGAAGCTACTGGCAAGCTTTCTCACATACCCACATTAGCCGAATCCGAGACTCGAACCCACGCAGACAGCGGTGAGATGGCAGTGATCCGTAACGAAGAACGCTTTAGACCATTCGGCCACTCGGGGCCCCCAGATCATTATGACAGCAATAACTAAATGTCATCAGGATATAATAACAACCACTGGCTTGAGGGTATTTCAAAATTGGTCTTTTTTCAGCATGTGATGGAAGGGTTGAAGGTTTTCTAGCAGAAAGGCTAAAGCATGTACCATACTGTAAATATGACATTCAGTTCTGCCATCCCATCATGCACCAACACACCTGATGATGCATTGTCAAATACTGTTATTTCATTTATTTTCATGGTTTTGGAGAAAGCAGCATTTTAATCAGTGCAGAAATTCATGAATTGTAGGAAGGCACCTTACAATTTCCAAAGAATGGTCATTGTTTGTTTGATTTTTACATTCCATGTCTGTAGGAACCACAAAATCCAGAAAAATAAGTATCCAATAAAAAAGCATATTCATAATGCAGATCTAGGCATACAATGTCTTCTGTTCATTGTGCTTTATAATCATATATATACTACCATATCTCACACAAACCTGAGACAGTCCAGAAGATACTCAAGAAAACTTGCATAATTACTGACTGTATCCTTCACGGACCCTTCCTCATCAGCCTCCATGTCTTGCAAGGGAAAACTGCCTATGATTTGGATCATCTCTTTTGCCTCCCTCACATGGTCCTGTCATCATGACAACCCAAAAAAAGGAAAAAGGTCAAAAGATCTTTCACATTACTAGGCCAGAAAATTAGGTATTAACTTGTATTCAAATATGAAGATGAAAGAGATTCAAGGACCACATAACTCAAGTTTAATTGTCATACGTATATAAGAGAAATGTCTGCATTGTTAAAGTTGCCTATATTATGCAGCAGGCTTTACTAGAATATTTTAAGAAACTAACCCCTTTTGAAAACTATCTCCCAACCTTTATATCCTGTAGAATTTATCTATTTTACTACAGTTCGAACAAAATTACTCCCAACTATAAAGGTATATTTAGCATGCATAGCTCTAGCTCACAACTGGATTCATCCTAGATTTTGATGATGTAAATCTATTTACCACGTTTTACTGAAATTGGATAAAGTCTGTAGCAAAGTACACATATAAAGCTCAGCACAATAATATTAATAGGTTTCACTTGTTATACAACCTGTTTTAGACCAAGATGATACAAGCTGTTTTAGACCAAGATGATACAAGCTGTTTTAGACCAAAATGATACAACCTGTTTTAGACCAAAATGATACAACCTGTTTTACATCAAGATGATACAAGCTGTTTTAGACCAATATGATACAAGTTGTTTTACATCAAGATGATACAAGCTGTTTTAGACCAATATGATACAAGTTGTTTTACATCAAGATGATACAAGCTGTTTTAGGCCATGATGATACAAGCTATTTTACTTCAAGATGATACAACTTGTTTTAGACCAAGATGATACAAGCTGTTTTAGACCAAAATGATACAAGCTGTTTTAGACCAAAATGATACAACCTGTTGTAGACCAAGATGATACAACCTGTTTTAGAGCAAGATGATACAAGGTTATTTACCAAGTTTAAGCAAAATCCAACCTAAATTTGGTCAAAATCCAAACCAAATTGAGTCTTTAGAGTGGTAACAAGCTTGGCCAATCAAATACAAGATTACCTCATAAGTATGACTGTGCAGATCTAGCTCATAATCAAACCCAATCAACATCTTGATGACATTAGACTATTTAACAACTGTGAATCATAAACACAGTCAATAAAGTGTTTACAAGCTCAGTCAATCAGATACAAGATCACCCCATTATTATGTGTGGATCTCAATTATTATGAAACATGTGTGATCAAGATGATACAAGACCCTCTTCCAAATTTGATTAAAATCATATCAGAAATATGTTCTCCAGATTGTAAGAATCTCTTGAAATCTGATTCATGATATGTGTGGCTCTTAGTCAGTATCAAACTTGTCCATGATATACATGGATCTCACTCATTATGAAACTCATCTGAGATATTATTCATATAAGCCTATGTTCCAAGTTTGATCAAATATGGCCACAAAAGCTTATAAGATGCAAGATCACCTGATTAATTTGTACTGATCTCACTCACAAACTTCATAAGTTCCAGTATTTTTCAAAAACTGATCACTTCTAAAGGCTTGCAGGGATTATAGGCTATGCTGTATATCTACTTACCTCCAAAACCATGCACCTCCTAAAATGAAGAATTACAACAGATGTGCTTCCATAAACATGGCCAATTTTACATTTCACAAAAATCAAATCTTTACATGTTCTTTTACGGAGTTTTATTGAGTTTAAATTACAATCAAGACATCATGGCCTGACCTTAGCAAATCATGAAAATTCATAAACTAAAGGACCCAAGTGCTTCAAGCTATTTTGTTACTTTCACCATAGACATGTCCTTTGAGTTTATCACTGTAGGGATATTATTAAAAAATTGAATAGTAAATCACAAGCAGAAGTGCTTACTTAGCAGCAATGATACAAAGTGATCTTGCTCGTAAAGAAACCTGTCTTGGATCATGATGATATAAGCCCATATTGCTCATAAAGAAACCTGTCTTGGATCATGATGATATAAGCCTGTCTTGGATCATGATGATATAAGCCTGTCTTGGATCATGATGATATAAGCCTGTCTTGAATCATGATGATATAAGCCTGTCTTGGATCATGATGATATAAGCCTGTCTTGAATCATGATGATATAAGCCTGTCTTGGATCATGATGATATAAGCCTGTCTTGGATCATGATGATATAAGCCCATATTGCTCACCATCAGATCAAAAACATGTCCTCCAGAGTGGCGGCATTCTCAGCAACCCCATTAATATGCATGACTCTTGCTCAGTGCCAAACTTGTCCAAGATATACATGGATCTCACTTATTATTGAACTAATATGAGATATTGATGACATAAGCTTATATTTCAAGTTTGATCAATTTAATTTGACCAGAAATATGGCCTCAAGAGAAGATATTTTTGTGTTATCTCACTCATTAACAAAATAGTCCAATATCATGATGATATAAGCTTAAATTCAGCGTACCATTGGTGAGACACTGGATGATGATCTATGACACTTGAGAGTGACTGAGTGTATAGAATGAAGAGAACTGGTCCAAGAACAGACCCCTGTGGAACACTATGGAACACCACAACATAGATCAAACTGGGCTGGAGTGTATTCCATTTGCAGATACAATTTGCGTCCTGTTGACCAAGTAGGACTTGAACCACAGTAAGGCTGTATCGTGAATGCCAAATACATGCTTGAGATGATGAAGTAATATATCATGGTCTATTGTGTCAAATGCTGCAGACAAATCAAGGAGGGTGAGGAATGTAATCTTTCCGCTATCCAAAGCAGAGAGAATGTCATTAACTACTTTTAGAAGAGTAGTTTCAGTACTGTGGCAAGGGCGATATGCAGATTGTAAATTGCTAAAAGACTGTTTGAATTCAGATGAGATACGAGCTGGGATAGAACAACCTTTCCTAAGATTTTTTATATGAATGGGAGATTAGAAACTGGGCGGTAGTTCTTTAAATCATTATGGTCTAGTGTTGGTTTCTTGAGCAGAGGCTTTACAATGGCAGTTTTGAAAAATGATGGGAATTACCCAGATGAGAGAAAGGCCAATTGATTTGGGAGTAGCAATAACAAGATTTTCAAAATGGCCACTGTGGTGGCTAATGAATATCTGAGCAGCACCATTTTCATTTATAACCAACTGGGCATAAAAAAGTCATTTATAACCAACCGGGCATCATAAAAGGTCATTTATAACCAACTGGGTAATATAAAAAGTGATTTACAACCAACTGGACATCATAAAAAGTCATTTAGTAAAAACCTCAAATTGATAAGACCGTCCATTCAGGAGGAATGGTGATAACAAGATTTTTGTGAGGCTGCTGTAGTGGCTATAGTGGATGTGCAAGTGGAACACTATTGATCTAGGACCAACTAGACATCATAAGAAGTCTTTTGCTGAAAACCCAATGGCAATATTACTTTTCATTCAGGAGGAGTAGTGATAACAATTTATTCAGGATGACAGCTGTGGTGGCCTTACTGGATGTCTCAGCTGCACCATTTTTCATTTAGGACCAGCTTCACTATGGGATGAACCAGTCCACTTAGGACCAGAACTGTTCCACTTGTGCAATGACTTTACTAATAATACATGCCAAGTAATCAGATTAAGAATTGTTAAACAATGGCTGACATATTTACACAGAAATGCAGTGAACTGTTGTAATCTGTTGAGTTTAAGATATTTATTATTATATATAGGCACAATATTCATTATCATAACAAAAAAAGTTATCAGAAGTAGTTAATGATTGTTTAAAGAATCCTGGATTAAAAATCGGCCAACATTTGGTGGAGGTGAAATAAATATGGAGAGAATGATAAAAAAAAATTATTTTTGCAGAAACACTTGCATAAGTATTGATTTTATTGGTCTTGTTTAATTGTTATCATGTTTTTTAAGTTATTTTAATATGAATATTTAATGCAACTCTTATCTTTCTTGGGGTCAATTAATGTTAAAATGCTAAAACTTAAATGCTAAAAAACCCAAAGATGAAAAATATTAGATGCTCAACAAAGTTTAAGTACAGATGAGTAACAAAAGGTCCTGAAGTTGCATTGTGTGTTTCATGCAAAATAGATTTTAAGACAGTATATAAAAGAAGTGATATCACAAGACATATGCAGACACCACCGCATAGGGGAAATCTGAAACATAAAACAAATGAGAGCCTGTCAAGTGTGATACTTTATATTCACAATGAATGTTATCAGTGCACAATTAGGCATGACATCAATGGACAACTATGTATCTCATCAGTGGACAACTTGGCATGTCAAGAGTGGACAACAAGGAATGTTATCAGCAGACAACTAGGTATGTCATCAGTGGGCAACTAGGCATGTCAACAGTGGATGACTAGGCATGTCATCAGTAGACATCTTAGCATGTCAAGAGTGGACAACATGGTATGTCAAGAGTAGACAACTAGGCATGTCATCAGTGGACAACTAGGCATATCATCAGTAGACAACTAGGCATGTCAACAGTGGACAACATGGTATGTCATCAGTAGAGAACTAGGCATGTCATCAGTGGACAACTAGGCATGTCAAGAGTGGACAGCTAGGCATGTCATCAGTGGACAACTAGGCATGCCATCAGTGGACAACATGGTATGTCAAGAGTAGACAACTAGGCATGTCATCAGTGGACAACTAGGTATGTCAAGAGTGGACAACTAGGCATGTCATCAGTGGACAACTAGGTATGTCAACAGTGGACAACTAGGCATGTCATCAGTGGACAACTAGGCAAGTCAACAGTGGATGACTAGGCACGACTTCAGTGCACAACTAGGCATGTCAACAGTGGACAACTAGGCATGTCATCAGTGGACAACTAGGCATGTCATCAGTATACAACTAGGCATGTCATCAGTGGACAACAAGGCATGTCATCAGTATACAACTAGGCATGTCATCAGTATACAACTAGGCATGTCATCAGTGGACAACTAGGCATGTCATCAGTATACAACTAGGCATGTCATCAGTGGACAACTAGGCATGTCATCAGTATACAACTAAGCATGTCATCAGTGGACAACTAGGCATGTCATCAGTATACAACTAGGCATGTCATCAGTGGACAACTAGGCATGTCATCAGTGGACAACTAGGCATGTCATCAGTATACAACTAGGCAGTGAAGTGAAGCAACTAAAACTACTTGAGGAGGATATAATAGAACTTTGCAGGGAACAAACAACTTTTCTTTCCATTTCATTGACAATACCCATACCCATATTAATCAATTATTATTGCAACATTTTGTAAGCAAACCTCAATCTGAAACAGTAAACACCACAATGATCCTCTTCATTAAACAGTATGCCAACAAGAAATTTGGTTATTATGAACTTCATTAGCATAATATGATCACAAATGTAACCACTGATTCATACAGCTTGATCCAGGAGTTACTTCTATTCCTGGCTTACCTTCCATTCCACCACTTTGGCTTTTGTCAGTGATTTTTCATAGGAAATTGTTCTTGCTCTGTTTATGAGATCTTTCCTGCCTGTCTTTAGATAGGCTATCATCAGCTGCATCCAATGTCCACCATTCCGCTGAGATGACCTGAAATATTTGTATATCACTGTCAATAAGCTTACTTTCAAGACCATAAAATTTCCCAGTTTGACCAAATAAACCCAGACATATAGATACATATTCACAGAAAATGGATGCAACCCAACACAATCTGAATCCAACTTTAATGCAAAACTAAATAAAGACATGATGAACTGACAGACAGACTAGAGTAATATTACTTGCATCAAGTACTGTTGTGGTGGGGATTTAAATACATGAAGACATGATGAACTGACAGACAGACTAGAGTAACATTACTTGCATCAAGCAGTGTTGTGGTGGGGATTTAAATACATGAAGACTGGTATCACACTAACATCAGAAAATTCAAAATTTTTATCTCTTATCTCCTGATTTTTAACAACTCCCAAATCTGTCACTTGAATACTTTGCATATTCTAAATAACTTGCTCAAGGTTATTTATCATGTTCAATTTCAAGTTTAAAAAGCATGCATTTATTCACATTTTTTACAAAGTTAAAAGCTTGTGCCATGAAAATGAATGGACCCATCATCATCAAAGTCCAGACATTTTACCATGAAAATGAAAGGACCCATCATCATCAAAGTCCAGACATTTTACCCCTATGAATCTAATTCACGTGTAAAACAGAGAATGTGATTGATCTCATCACACACAAAACCTTCTATATTTTGGAGAGTCTGAAAATCTTTATAACTCAATCAATCTCCAAATATTTGATTGGTCGACTAAATAATTGGATAGAAGTCCTGGGGCAGAACATTTTTTTCTTGTGCTTACATACTTTCAGAAACAACATTGTAACTGGAAGTGCCTACAACCTCAACTGGAGCCCAGAAACTGACAGAAAATGTGTTTCTGTTGTTTTTGATGGTTTAATTGCACCTGAAGCACAATGATGGCTACACCATGTCAGGGAACAGAAGCAAAGTCTCCTGGACATGCTAAGACAATCTGGGGCTGACCTGGTTGGGTACAGAACCCATGACCCATGGACTGAGTCTCTACCAACATTGTTACCATGACTCCATGAAGGCAAAAGAAACATACTGTTCCAAGACATCTGAACCCTAAAACCTGATAGCTTAAACTAGATGGAATCAAATTGGCCATCTCTGCATACATAAATGGTTATCATAGTTGTCATATTATTATTATTATTATTATTATCATTATTATCATTATTATTATTATTATTATTATTATTATTATTATCATTTACTATTACCACTTCTACTTCAAAAATAGTTTACTATGATTCTTATTATTATTATTATTATTATTATTATTATTATTAGCATATTTACTACTGCTACTGCCACAAATTTTATTATTATTATTTTTATTATTATTATTACTATTATTATTTGTATTGTTGTTGTTTTTGTTGCTGCTGCTGTTAGTATTTAGCTACACAGTGAAAATAATGCCAAGTCAATTATATACATCAAAGATAAAATTTATGAGACAAGTCTACACAGATTGAACTCATAACCTGAATCCTTCCCTCTTATGTAACTAAATTCCTATTGATGGATCTGATCACTTCAAATGTAGAAAGCAACATGCATATTTAGATATAGGTAGCTTGAAATATTACAAATTGTTTTGTAACTGCACCATTACCAATTTTTGGTGTACAACACACACACAAATATATATATATATATATATATATATATATATATATATATATATATATATATATATATATATATATATATATATATATATATATATATATATATATATATATATATATATATATATATATATATATATAGATAGATAGATAGATAGATAGATAGATAGAGAGAGAGAGAGAGATACTCACTGATTGGGAATTTTAAGTAGAATATCATGGCATTCTCTTATGATAGGTTCACTGTAACTGGTCACTGGTTTGACTTTGCATACCTCTATCATGGCTTTTGCACAGCAGTCAAACGTCATCTCTGGGTTCTTCAGCTGAATAAACATGCATACACACATGTGAATTCTAGGTTCACACTAGGGATCACCAACACCAACAAAGGCAACACACAACCATACAGAAATTTCTCATGGATTCCATATGGAATATTTATGGAATCCATATGGAAGAGATATGGACTGAAAAACTTATGGAATCAGACAATTTATTTCATATCAATTCCATAAGTACTTCATAGCAGGTGAAAATTCCATATGGAATAAAGTTGCAACTTTAATCCACAAGCACTTTTTTCCATATGGAAAGCAGGCTTATGTATTGTAGCATCATGGAAAATACTCTCTGAAGAATTGATAACCTAAAGTATCTGATTCAAATAGAAATATTGGTGGGAGTTGGAGTACATGTATATGTCAGTGTAGCTGATGTGGAAGGATGAATATATACTCATATAAATTTGAAGAAACATATGTTTGTCAGTTTTCTTTAATTTATCTCCACAGATGTTTAAAAACAAAGACATGACCAAAAAAGTAGAGAAAATGTAAACATGATCAGAAAATTAATATTGGTAGTACAAGCATAGATAAATCTTTGGACTTAGAAAATTTGGTGCAAGATGGATTTTGGGCTTGATCTGATGTTTATTCTGAAGAGTAATTTTGTTGGCTTCCTATTAAAATATGCTCTACAAAAATCATACCCTAGTGAAAATGTGACTTAAATTTCAGCAAAATCAATGAACATTTCTTGACATTCACTCAAATGTCCTTGTTCACTAAAATTATGGTATTTTAGGAGATTTTAACAAAGTTTCTGAAAATATCAGTGAAATTTTGTGATTGAAATTTCACTGACTCTGCCAACATTTTTGAAAATATCAGTGGGAATTTGTGATTGAAATTTCACTGAGAGTTTGTCAAAAATTCTAAAAATATAGTGATATTTTGTGATTGTAATATCACTGACATTTTAGTAAAAAATATTAATAAGATATAAGAAAATTTATTTTTTGTTTCTTGTACAATTTGAATGATTTTCAGCAGCATTTATATACCCTGTTTCTGATGGCTGTAATTGTATTGTTTATTTTGGGCACAATAATTTCTTTCCACATCTTTCTGTATTATATTTCTTTATCAAATTTTGTTATTGTTGTTGCTGTATTTTTTATAACTTAAACTGGATTTAACTGCCCTCAAACAAGTTTTCTTGTTTTCTGTTTTAAATCAGAATTTCGCTTTTCTCCTGACCTGAATCTGATTTTCCTCGATATAGACCCTTTTTTAATATCATCTCCAAAACTTTTTTTTAAATAATGCTCTATCCAGTCCCATTCCGCAATGAGCTTTCTAATAAGTATTTGTAACATTTATTATTTACAGGATGATCATTGTAAAGAGCTTTCTGATTGGTCAAAATTTTGTACATGCCCAATGAATTGTTGCGTAACAGAAACTGATGGGAATGCCAAACATGGTGATTCAAGTGGGATACGAGTTTGAATAACCATTTGAAAAATGTGCGGCAATGAGAATAGCTTGAATGCAAAGTCGATGGGAACGTAATTGGTCAGTCTGTATGAAAACTGAACGCCAGGACTAGCATTTTGCTTTTTGTGCCATAAACAGCTCTACAGTAGTGGCTAACATGCTAAATAGGACAAGGAATTGAACCAGGATGATTTTGAAGTTATATAACTCAAAACTGATTAACTTCCAGGATGAATTTAAGGAGGGCAACGTATACATCACTGGTAGGAATTATTGCGAAATACCCATGTCTATCAAAGATCATCATATCTTTGCGGAATTTTCTTGGCCCACACATAGAATCATCATTCAATATCGTGAGGCTTTATTGTGTATATTAAAATATTCTAGGTGTGTTGGAATTCAGTGTAAAATAAGAGTACTTATCTAATGATAAATGTTTGTCACGGCTGCTTATGGAACAAGGACTAATTCAAAAGACCACAACAGCATGATAGTTTGTACATTAATCAAAAAATCAAGCTGCAGTACAAGTGACATGGCAGGCTTCTAGCATTTCTTCTTTTCATGTCTCAAATGGATGCTTTTCTGTAATTTTGCATTGTTTTCACAGTTGAATTTTTCAATGCAGATTAATATTTTATATTTTATATATGTTTATGTGTTCACAGATGCCTGTGCATATATTCCAGGCTTGATACTTTGACTTTTAAAATCACTTAATTATTTAGTGTCAAGCCAGATTCTTCACATCATGTTGTATATGCTGTAAATATTGTACATAACAGATAGAAGGCCTCGAGGTAGATTAGTTCTGTAATTAATTAGGTTACCTTCTCTAAATAAAGTCATTATTATTATTATTATTATTATTATTATTATTATTATTATTAACTCTGTTAAAAAATTCATGCAAACTTAATATCACCTCGGTTAATAATGTCCTGTTTAATTCATATTCATTATTAACCTGAAACCTTCTGAAATGTATGAAAAACTTCTGAAACTTCATTAAAATACTATATAATGATCAATATTTTAGTGAAATCTCACAAAAGTTTTAGTCAAATATTTGTGAAATCTCACCAGAGTTTTCAGTGAAATGAAAAAGACTTAAGTGATGCCATCATGGATTAGGCTTTGAATCCGAGAAAGAAAATGAGGACAAGAAAAACCTAAATCTTATTTGATAATGTCTGTCAAAATAAAATTTATGATCCATTTTAATAATTATGGTGAATATTTATCATTGATTCCCAATAATGTCTAAGAATTATTATGCAGTTTAATAGAAATCTGAAGCAGATTTTTTTATGGTTTAAACAGAAAGCGCTTAAAAAACCCGTCTGAAATCCGCCTTAAGCATGCCTGGAAAATTTCGTACGTGATAAACTATTACCAAATACCATATGAACTATTTACAAATTCCATATGGACCATTTACAAATTCCATATGGTATATTTGCCAATTCCATACAGACTATTCACAAATTCCATATGGATTATTGCCAAATTCCATGTGGATTTTTAATTTTATTCCATATGGACAACCTACAGATCTCATGGACTAATTAGCATATTCCATGAGATTTTCCATACGGAGTACGTATGGAATTCATAACATTTCCATATGGATACACTGAAAACCATAAGAGTGCTTCAACTATAGAATAAAAATGTCCATATGGATATTTCTGTAAAAGTATGTATGGATTCCCTATCCAATCCATGTGGAAAATTTTGTACGGGATGTGAATTTTAGGTTTATGCATGGAATCACCAAAATCAGCAAAGGCAATACACATACATATATACATGTGAATTTTAGGTTCACAATTGGAATCACCAAAATCAGTGATGGCAATAAACAGTACACATGTGAATTCTAGGTTAACACTAGGGATCACCAAACTCAGCAATGGTAATAAACATGCATATACACGTGTAAATTCTAGGTTCACAACTGAGATAATCAAAATCAACAATGGCAATAAACATACATGTACACATGTAAATTCTAGGTTCACACTTTAATGGACCACCAAAATCAACAATGGCAATCGATTGCCATAAGTGGCCACTATTTTGATCAGAAAGTTTTCATTTGGCATGTGGTAGAAAATCTTCAACTATATTTGCTTTAATCACTCATATCTCAAACTGATAGCTACATATCCAGTGATAGATAACACTGATTCTTCTCACTGTCATCATACTGTATCAAGTTACAAAATAACTGCCACTGCACCTGAAGATAAATCTGTAGTAACAAACAATGTGTTAAGTCCATCTTATGTCCAAACTGGGAACATGTTATAAACACACAAAGAAAAAATATATTTTCAGTCATTACTTTATCTTTGCTGTATGGTAGTGACCAAAATTGATAAGAGTGTTACTTTATATAAAACAATACAACTTGCTGTTCCTTAAGTTTAATCAAACCATCAAAAGTCCACAATCATATTTATACCAACACACTGCAGATGTATGCCAATGACCTATATCAGCACCTCTCAATAATCCCGAATCTGTGCCATAAATGTGACCCATTAGCCTTCTTGCAGTCATCATGGTCAGGTAGAAAGCTAATTCAATTACTACATAGCAGGATATTTTCATTGAGATATAATTTAGCCATCCACAAAGGGACATAACTGTAGATGTTAGACAACTCCAGTTATTTTATGGAACTGAAACTGTATGGATGGTGTTTCATTTATGGTGAGTGAATAACATATAACTGGCTTGTAACTCTTGTCAAAGATATTTCTTTTTAATGAAAGTATTTATGTAAGCTACACTTAAGGCTTGTAACTCTTGTCAAAGATATTTCTTTTTAATGAAAGTATTTATGTAAGCTACACTTAAGGCTTGTAACTCTTGTCAAAGATATTTCTTTTTAATGAAAGTATTTATGTAAGCTACACTTAAGGCTTGTAACTCTTGTCAAAGATATTTCTTTTTAATGAAAGTATTTATGTAAGCTACACTTAAGGCTTGTAACTCTTGTCAAAGATATTTCTTTTTAATGAAAGTATTTATGTAAGCTATACTTAATTTCTGAATGAATGTGTCCATGGTTCTGTTTTATGAAATATTACAAAAATGAAAAAAATCATTGAAAATGTTAATGTTATATATATATATATATATATATATATATATATATATATATATATATATATATATATATATATATATATATATATATATATATATATATATATATATATATATATATATATATACATATATATATATATATATATATACATATATATATATATATATATATATATATATATATATATATATATATATATATATATATATATATATATATATATATATATATATATATATATATATATATATATATATATATATATATATATATACATATATTTATCAGTGGAGCCTCATTAATCCGGACACATTCGTTCCCAGCAAATATGTCCGGATTAACGAGTTTTCCCGATAATTGAATCATGCACATATTTTATTTTACGATATCATCACACCGTATATATGTACATGTATATGCTAGCTTTAAATGTAATGTACTGTATATTCAATAATGGTTGAAATAAATTAATGAACACATCTATTAATTTGTGTTTATTTCACATTATTATAACATGTGCTTGTACGTACATATACAGTAAATAGAAGTTTAGACAATTAACACATCGAACACATCACACTATGTTCATGTACATGTATGTACTGTACATACATTTATTATGTCAATTTCCTGAAGAAGTCTGTAACCTTTGTTTGCCTGGATTCTTTGAAGCCCTATACTGTCCACAGCTTAAAAATGTCAACTGTATTTGCACAGCAAACAATAAATTGTGATTGTTACATACAACTGGTAAACAACAAAGAGGCTTAATGACACTTTTAATTTATTTACCATATGTTATGTCAAAAAGCGTGGACGATTTGATCCCAGTGTGTTTATTTAATTATTAACACCCCGTCGACAACTAGCTAAAACAGACATTGTTTATACAATCGCTGGTTACAATATGGTCACGCTACTTAGTTATTGATAGTGGCCATAGATTCTCAAGGGCTTCACTACTGTGTTTTATGTATTATTCTTCTGAATGTATTTTCACATACGATTTTTTGAATTTTCTTATTTTTGGACAGATTATTTCCGGATTATCGAGACAAGTTTTAATGTAATTTTACACTTTGGTCCCCGATTTTGATTTCCAGATCCGGAACGCGGATTTCTTGATTAACGGAACAAATTAACGTTTAGGAATTCTTTTCCCGTTGAATTATGTCCGGATAGCGAGGTTTCCGGATAAACGGAGTCCAGATTAACGTATATACATGTATATATGTGTATATATATAAAGAGATAGAGAGAGAAAGAGAGAGAGAGATACACACACAAAAGAAATTAACATAGCTTGTGTGATGTTGAACCTAACATCAGAGGAATCAGGAACAATGCAACAGTATAAGACATTTATGCTCTATGAAATATTCACAAAAGTTTCCACAGAATATAGTGTCTTGCTTTAATCAAAATTATTTTATGCACACAAAGTATTTTACATTGTCTTGCACAAAGTCTTAAACATTAAGTTGATGCTGACACCACCAATGAACAACATCAAGCTAGCTATATCTCGCATTTTTATTTGTAAAAAAGTGATACAAATTTATGAACAGAATCCATCAAAGTTTATCAATGCTTTAGCCATAACCTTGACAAAAGTTTCAATTGGATCTGAGAACTGGCTGACATCAGTAGATCAAAAAAGGCAAGAAATGATTCCCATACTATATGGAAGTTTGGTATAATTTTGTTAATGGGTTTTAAAGGTAATGATGTCAGGTTGCTACCTTTCAAATTTTAGTCCAGTTCTATTGAGAGGTTTTAGAAATGCTGAATTTTAAGCAGCTATAGACATACTTGATGTAAGATTGACATCATGTGTACAAATGGAAATATCTGTCCAACAAAGTGAAATTCCCTTGGGTGGTTTTTAAGAGGTCATGTTGAGGCTTTTATGTTATTAACAACTGTAGCTTTGTTTCAAGACAAATCATCATTTTTTAAAACAATTCTGAAAGGTTTTGATGCCTGAAAATAGTTGTTAAAGGTCTTTTGGCCAACTATTTAAATACCTTCACAGATATCTGCACATGGAAATATTTGATGTAATAAAATGAAATTGTATGAAGCTCAGTGCATCTTAAATTCCATTAAATTTGCATGGCTAAAACTACAAAAACAGGAAGTGTATGCTTATGAATTAGCTAGTTCTTTCAGTAAAAAATGAACACATCTGTAGTTGATTATCAAAAGCATATCAAAAATGTGTGTGTCAGTCAGTCAATTCATGAACTTGCCACCAAGTACACTTTCCATATTGGGTATTTTGGCCTAGGAAAATATTGACAAATTTGACTGCTAGAGGTGTGGCTCTAATTTAGCACTGTTTAGTTTCGCTGAGTCAAGAATTCTGAGTAAGATACAATAGAACATTATGTGAAGAAAATTTTTGGATGTCTTCATGTTTCTACAATTTTTCCATCCAACAAAAAGCCACAAAAAGCTTCAAGCCAAAAATACCCCAAACCATGGAATACTTCCAGGCCCTAACTAATCCTTGCCCCCTCTAACAATTTACACTAAATGTCAAAACTGCCTCAGTGACATTCGTTAAAAATGACGTCTTTGATCTGAAATTATTCGGAAAATAATAATTATTTTAATTGTAAATTGTTCATTTGTTAGCTTTAAAAAAATTTTTTATATTTCATTACATGCTATTGTAATGAACATTGTATGCTGGACTTGGCCTTTTCCGAAATTGAGTTTATTTCTGCTTGACCTGATTGACTTTTTTAAAAAAGTTTTATTTCATTTATGTCAACAACAAATACATAGCTAAATTATTCTCTATGTGTATGAGCTTAATATCAGGATTATTATTCAGGTAAACAAGAAGGAGTAAATATGTTGATTTAGGTCAGGGTTTTGGAGATTCCTAAGTGAATTTTACAGATCGATGTGTTGTAAATAAACAAGGCTCATTATATCATTCTAGAAGGTTATTTTCCATTAGGTATTGTTTTTTTAAAAATAGAAAATGCAAATTGTGACCTGAGGTCAAGTAGAGAACTATATAATCTTGTGATTGTGAGGATTCAGTAAGCCATGCTTAACATCTAGCACTTTTAAGTTGTATTATCTGTTGTGACCAGGAATTTTCGGCTGGAATCTTTTTTTTCTACATTAAATTATTGAAATTAAGTGATTATTTTCTCTGGAAATATAAAAGTGCTCTGATAAAATTCTTGGATAAAGGAATTCACTGGAATTTATACTGAATTCAAACCTGGAATTATATTTCTGTGATTCAAAAAAAAAATGTTGACACAATAGCAATTAAATAGCTATCACAGATATGTCATTGACTTCAGTTTTATATTTCTTTGGGACTTGTTCTGAATTTTATTCAGGACTTTAAATTACTAGGACTTGTGTCTAACTAACTTCTAGGATTATTTTGGAATTTAATTCACAAAACCATACGTTCTTTTTTCTCATTTTACTTTGTATTCTAGGGAAATAAAATCATTTGTTAAATTTTACAAAGCTTGTTGTCATTAACTCTTTTCTGTTACTTATTTTAAGAGCACAGACTCATAAAAATAGTCACATTTAGATAAAACTAATACATTATACTGAATACATCACACAATATAAAAGTGACTTTTCAAACTTCATAAGGTTATTTCCATGGCAACTGATATTTTTATTGATCTAGAATAAATGAACCAAGTAAAGAATACAATATTTTGATGACCTAAAGAAAAACTAAACAAACAAGAAAACAAAATATGGAATATCTAATTACATGTTATATTTCTGAACTATACAGGTCACAGAAGTGAAGGAACACATCCTTATTCTATACTATTCCCCAGTCTACAATTAGTGAAGAAATACATGTGCAAATCGTCCATACCACGATAAAGGAAACTATATTGCTGATTTACAATATACTTGTAGTTATAATGTGAAACAACTGACCAAATGAGCTAGGTGGTTTATTTCTGTCAAGGAAGATTATCAGCACTGACTGACATGGCACCCAGTCTGGCAGGTAAATGCAGAATTATACACAGAAAAACAAAATTTCAAAGTGTACAGTAACACAAGTACATATATGGGGTTAGTTAGTTTTTGCTCATCACTGTTATTACAGGTCTTTTTATGACCCTTTCTACACAAGTTTCAAGCAATATCTTCCTCGCTATGTGGCAATCTCATTTTATGAAAGTATCATATTATGGTGTCAAGAATAATGAAATTATTGAGTAAAATAAATTCCCTCATAATGATACATTCATAAATCATCCTATTATTTGCATATATATCTAGTGTGTCAGTGGCTCCTTTGCTGTCAACATAACCAGAAGGGTGTGGATTCAGCTCTTATCATCTGATTAGTCATGGTGAAGTTGCCCTGGCTGGCTGAGGTGTTGTATCCCTCAGCTAGGCGATTTACTTGCCTTAGTATAATATAACCTTCATGAACTGTGTTGTGCCATAAAATACCCAAAAATAAAGTACACGTCTATATTTACCTTCTCCTGTTTATTTTTCTTCTGCAATCTAATTAGGCTCCTAAGTTGTGGTATTAGCGTTTTGCAAACCTTCTTGACTAGGCAGCAAAATATGTGAAATTGGGGATAAAAAAAGATATAAAAATAAACTCTACACACAAACAACTTGCCAAAAGGGTCATAATTAACTCTGATGAGAAATTTATAAAACCTGCATCAGAATTATAAAGGAAAAATAAATTTGTTCTTCAACCAAAGCAGATGCAAGTAAAAGTTCAACATTACCTATTTTTACAGAAGGTGACAAGATTCACTCATTTTCCATAGTACATGGCACATAACACTAGGTTATCATTTTCTAACGAATGCAGTAATAGAAACGCTGATTTCATGGTATAAGAAACTATCAATATGATGCTGCATAAAGGCCTCTATGCAACCTAGTAAGTGGTGTTTAGGTAAAGATGCCAGCAAATCGAAGGTTTACAGTGAGGGCGTTCCAGTAAAATATACCTGTAATGTAGGGAAGACACAGTCAATGTGGAGTAGTCACCCTTAATTGCAATTTCAATTTGTTTGTCATTTTGATATAAACTCTACCATGGCATGTATTTAAAACTCTCTCTGCCTTGGGTACCATGCATGTTTACATGGAACAGCCTAAGAGTCATTCGTTACAGTGGGTGCCAATTTTCATGATCATGTGAGAAATGACAATGTTGTTGGAACATAAATCCATGGATATCCCCCTCCCCAATTTCCTCGGACTATAAATTTGAGCTTGTATTAGCTACTCAATCCATGACAACTAATTTCCTGCCAAGAAGTGTAAACCGATAGTGTCATTTTAAAACTAATTATAAAACTCCTGTTAGGAGTCTGTACCTGAAATTATATTTCAACCAATCACAAATGACATTATATCTGAAAGCTCATTTCTAACTGGTTGATAATGGAAGCTCAGTCTGAGAGTTATATGAATACCACACCTGGAAACTTTTTGTTCACAGCTGCTAAAGTATAGAGCCTGCTAGAAATAATTCATCTATTAAGCAGATTTATTTCTACCTTTTCTATCTTCATCTCTCTGAAAAGTGGAATTCGGAATATGCGTGTCACTTCCTCGCTGTTCATGCAATTCTTGGACTTGCAGATTTCCAGGAAAAATGCCAGTAATTCCTCCAACATTTCCTCAATCAGTCCAGTTTCTCTGAAATAGTACATTTAGATACACAAACTGACACATTTTGTATCAAGAATAGCCTATGTAAAACACATATCCCCTCTGAAGACAAAAAACCAATGTTAAAAAATGTCTGAACTTCCAAGCTTGCAAAAGGGATCTAAAGTAACAAAGTTCAAGTCAAGTACCTATGGTTGTAAATATGCATTCCAAACTTCACTTGTCTACATCAAAGCTTGCATGACAATGTGCAAACAAGGTTTACAGGCATAAAGTGCAAGACCTGAAACTTTGACAATTATCAAAAAGTCATCCACACAATCATGTCAGTCATATTACATTTATGTGACATGGACTATACTAAAAGTGCAAACATGTCCATAATGAAACTTAATTTCTCTACATCAAATAGATTTTTAATTTTTGTGCCAACAAACTTTCTGGGGCATACAGACAAAACCAACTCAAGATGACCCCTTTGTGGACAAGAAGACCCCTTTGGGGACAAGAAGAGCCCTTTTAAACAAGTAAAACAGTCTAGACTTATTCATCAAACTTTGATTCATTCAACTTCATTCATTCAAAGGTGCATTGGAATAATGCCTACCCTAAAATAACATGTGTGCATACCATTATATCTGGTAAAATTTACTTTAGACCAATGTTGCTTAATTCATTTCTCTTTATTTCCATCCTTTTCACATACTATAAAGTGATTCCTCCTGACACAAAGTATATATATATATATATAGATATATATATATATATATATATATATATATATATATATATATATATATATATATATATATATATATATAGCACCTTGCCTTGATTACACATATAATGTAACTTGGTATAAAGAGATTTTGTCTTTCACAAAGTCCACTCCTATGGCATCCTATATATAGTGTACATGTAATAAATTTGGAGTATGCTCATTTGGTTATAGCATCCCATTTTAAGGAATTCTTACATTTTTGTGATAACTTGTCTGATTATTGGAATTGGTGCAATATAAATATTCCTTTGCCCAAATTAATTAGCCAATCACTAGAAGCAAATGCCATGGAGTAAAGTGTTAGTGAATTTCCATGATGCCGTGGTTCACTAGTAGTGAATTCAGGTCAAAATCGAATGAGTGTCCCTGGAATAACAAAGTCCTTACTAAAATCTAGTGGTGTACATTGATGGTGTGACTGCAGTGGCAGTATTTATGGTAGGAAACCAGTAAATTACACAATGGAATAAATAAAAAGGGACTCTGCAGATACCGTTTATGTTGCCATAGTGGCAAATGTGATGCAGTTGTACTGGTGAAATGTGCCTGGAAGTCATAGTTTGACTGGCCTATGGTGGCATAGTTAAAATAGTCTTAATGTATTAACAGATAGTTGTATAGTTTCTATGGCATGAATTACTGATGGTACGGATACCTAACAAAGAGAAACCATGCAGATGTGCGGTTGATAGATATTTGACAGGTTGTGAGATCTGTGGTCTTGTATTGATTATAGTAAAATTTATGTACAGAATGGATATGTTGGGCTTTCTAATTTATAACTGAAGTTGTATGGAAGTCTGTGGAAATTTGGGGTAAACGTATGACTTCTAGCGGGAATCGCACCAGGGTTTGACAATAGCCTGGTCAAGTAAAGACCCTTGGCATGTAACATGTATAATTTAACTTGGTATAAAGCGATTTTGTCTTTTACACTTTTCTGGCATCCTATATATAGCATCATATCAATGGACAACTACTACAAAGGTATCAATGGAAACCAGGGCTAGCAACTACAGGTGCACTGCAAAGGACCCATCTCCCTACAACTCAGCAATCTGGTTGGCAGAGTCTTAAACAGAAAAGCTGCTGATGGAAACCCAGTCTCTGGAGAAGAAGGGTATTCTGGGGTCAGACCAGGTCAGCTGCCTCATTTGTGTCCTTCAGGTACATACCAGGTTCCCATTTTCTTTTGGATTATTTAGCCATTGATGTCTTAAAAATGCAGTTGAAAGCAGCAGAAACAAAGAAATGAACACATTAAAATCTATGACAGAAAAGCCACAACAGCATACATACCATTTCCACTTTTTAGTTACTGGATGTCAAGATGACACAATACTGTGTTTCTCAACAATAGGCTTTTATCATCTTGATAAATATCAGCTGTAGCAACAACCTGTACTTATCAAAATGGCAAAACCTAACATCTCAGAAACACACAAGCCATAAGCATAATCTTATTATCTACCTATCTGCTTGGATTACTTAGTTAATATATTGGCATACTGGAAGATATCTTAATGTGCTGAATTTAGAAATCAACAAGTATTCATGTTATTTCCATCCAAACCCCACTATATGATCACTCTCAAATTGTAAATTTTAACAGTTTTTGCACTAATATACTGACTGTACTAATGTCATAGAGGGGTAGTTTTAAACACAAATTTGCTGGTGCCAAGGGATTTCTTGCTGTATAAAGTAGATGGATACCTGTTAGGAGGAGGAGGGGCATGGTTGTTCAAAAGGGGACCACTGAATTGATTTCACAATCCACTACTTATTCATGCAAGGAAGATGAAGACATTTTATCTTTTCTCTCCTCTTAATTTCTGAAGTACAGACAATTTCTTAACTTATATAATTTCTGAGCTAAAAAAATGTATAAGTATGTGGCGATAGGTCAATAAAGATCTAGACTGAGAATCTCCTGCATGTTGTAGCTAATCTCCTGCATTTTGTAGCTAATCTCCTGCATTTTGTACCAGATCTTCTGCATCCTGTTTTGTTTTGTTTGATTTGATAGTTCTTGACACAGCACAGCAACACAAGTAAATTATTTATAGCACAGGCAACTAGAATGAAGTCTGTTGCCCAAGGACACACCACAGTAGCTGACCAAGGTTGGTCAAATTGTAAGATTTTAATCCATACCTCTTTCAGTCACTAACCACTGAGCCACTGCAGCTCCCACCAGAATTTGTAACTCATCTCCTTCATTTTGTAACTAATCTCCTGTACTTGCTCTCGACAATTATCACATGTTTCAAGGTTTAAATTGTTAAAGTTTTGAAACAATTACCTCTTTTGTAAAAGAAAAACAATCTTTGTGGTCTTAAAATATCTAATACATTTTCCATGATTTTTGATGCCATTGCATCAGAATAATCACAATGATTTCTTTCATAGCCAACTTACAATGCAGACTTAATCAGTAACCTTAGAGCATCTCTGTCCCAAGCTTCTCCTTTGCTGCCAACTACAAATTTCTCACCAAGAATTATCTCACGCATAACACCAAGATATTTCCTGAGCACTGCTACATCATTTATTCCCTGGAAAAAATATATAAAAAAAAACAAAGTTCAATAATTTTATTTTAAAACATAAAACTCTTGATTATTCAAACTCATTCAGAGATACAATTAAAAATGTATCGAATATAAATGTATCAAATTATAAGACAGCAGATCTAGGTCAATATTATTTGCTTTACACATGATTTCAAGAAATTAGAGTAGACAAGGACCTACCTACACATAACAAGACTGCAGATCTTGGTCAATATTATTTGCTTTGCACATGATTTCAAGAAATTAGACAAGGACCTACCTAAGCATAATGAGACTGCAGATCTTGGTCAATATTATTTGCTTTACACATGATTTCAAGAAATTACAGTAGACAAGGACCTACCTACACATAACGAGACTGCAGATCTCGGTCAATATCATTTGCTTTACACATGATTTTAAGAAATTAGAGTAGACAAGGACCTACCTACACATAATGAGACTGCAGATCTTGGTCAATATTATTTGCTTTACACATGATTTCAAGAAATTACAGTAGACAAGGACCTACCTACGCATAATGAGACTGCAGATCTTGGTCAATATTATTTGCTTTACACATGATTTCAAGAAATTACAGTAGACAAGGACCTACCTACGCATAATGAGACTGCAGATCTTGGTCAATATTATTTGCTTTACACATGATTTTAAGAAATTAGAGTAGACAAGGACCTACCTACAAATAATGAGACTGCAGATCTTGGTCAATATTATTTGCTTTACACATGATTTCAAGAAATTACAGTAGACAAGGACCTACCTACGCATAATGAGACTGCAGGTCTTGGTCAATATTATTTGCTTTACACATGATTTCAAGAAATTAGTATAGACAAGGACCTACCTAAGCATAATGAGACTGCACATCTTGGTCAATATTATTTGCTTTACACATGATTTCAAGAAATTAGAGTAGACAAGGACCTACCTACGCATAATGAGACTGCAGATCTTGGTCAATATTATTTGCTTTACACATGATTTTAAGAAATTAGAGCAGACAAGGATCTACCTACGCATAATGAGACTGCAGATCTTGGTCAATATTATTTGCTTTGCACATGATTTCAAGAAATTAGAGTAGACAAGGACCTACCTACACATAAGGAGACTGCAGATCTTGGTCAATATTATTTGCTTTACACATGATTTTAAGAAATTAGAGTAGACAAGGACCTACCTACACATAATGAGACTGCAGATCTTGGTCAATATTATTTGCTTTACACATGATTTCAAGAAATTAGAGTAGACAAGGACCTACCTGCGCATAAGGAGACTGCAGATCTTGGTCAATATTATTTGCTTTACACATGATTTCAAGAAATTAGAGTAGACAAGGACCTACCTACACATAAGGAGACTGCAGATCTTGGTCAATATTATTTGCTTTGCACATGATTTTAAGAAATTAGAGTAGACAAGGACCTACCTACACATAATGAGACTGCAGATCTTAGTCAATATTATTTGCTTTACACATGATTTTAAGAAATTAGAGTAGACAAGGACCTACCTACACATAATGAGACTGCAGATCTTGGTCAATATTATTTGCTTTACACATGATTTCAAGAAATTAGTATAGACAAGGACCTACATACGCATAGTGAGACTGCACATCTTGGTCAATATTATTTGCTTTGCACATGATTTTAAGAAATTAGAGTAGACAAGGATCTACCTATGCATAATGAGACTGCAGATCTTGGTCAATATTATTTGCTTTACACATGATTTTAAGAAATTAGAGTAGACAAGGATCTACCTACACATAATGAGACTGCAGATCTTGGTCAATATTATTTGCTTTACACATGATTTCAAGAAATTAGTATAGACAAGGACCTACCTACGCATAGTGAGACTGCAGATCTTGGTCAATATTATTTGCTTTGCACATGATTTTAAGAAATTAGAGTAGACAAGGATCTACCTACGCATAATGAGACTGCAGATCTTGGTCAATATTATTTGCTTTACACATGATTTCAAGAAATTAGAGTAGACAAGGATCTACCTACACATTATAAGGCAGCTGATCTTGATCTATGCTTTTGTCACATGGTGTATGTAAGGCAATAGTAATAATATCGTGTATATAAGGCAACAGTAAATACTAACTGTTGGAATAACTCAATGTTATAGATGGGTAAATAATAATTGTTGGAATAACTCAATGTTACAGATGGGTAAATACTAACTTT
Source organism: Sinohyriopsis cumingii (assembly GCA_028554795.2). Taxonomy (NCBI): domain Eukaryota; kingdom Metazoa; phylum Mollusca; class Bivalvia; order Unionida; family Unionidae; genus Sinohyriopsis; species Sinohyriopsis cumingii. Next base: position 18,792,608 of record CM068827.1, on the reverse strand, counting down.
TGGAATAACTCAATGTTACAGATGGGTAAATACTAACTATTGGAATAACTCGATGTTAGAGATGGGTAAATACTAGCTGTTGGAATAACTCAATGTTACAGATGGGTAAATACTAACATTTGGAATAACTCAATGTTACAGATGGGTAAATACTAACTTTTGGAATAACTCAATGTTACAGATGGGTAAATACTAACTATTGGAATAACTCAATGTTATAGATGGGTAAATAATAATTGTTGGAATAACTCAATGTTACAGATGGGTAAATACTAACTTTTGGAATAACTCAATGTTACAGATGGGTAAATACTAACTATTGGAATAACTCGATGTTAGAGATGGGTAAATACTAGCTGTTGGAATAACTCAATGTTACAGATGGGTAAATACTAACATTTGGAATAACTCAATGTTACAGATGGGTAAATACTAACTTTTGGAATAACTCAATGTTACAGATGGGTAAATACTAGCTGTTGGAATAACTCAATGTTACAGATGGGTAAATACTAGCTGTTGGAATAACTCAATGTTACAGATGGGTAAATATAAGCTGTAGATAGATTGGAATAATTCAATTTCAGACATGAGTAAATACTAACTATAGATAGATTGAAATACCTCAGTTTCATACAAGGGAAAACAGTAAATGTAGACAGATTGGAATAACTCAGTTTCATACATGGGTAAATACTAACTGTAGCTAGACTGGAAATAACTCAGTTTTAGACATGGGTAAATACTAACTGTAGACAGATTGGAATAACTCAGTTACATACATGGATACATACTAACTTTTAATTAGATTGGAATAACTCAATTTCATACATGGGTAAATACTAACTGTAGACAGATTGGAATAACTCAATTTCATACATGGGTAAATACTAACTGTAGACAGATTGGAATAACTCAATTTCATACATGGGTAAATACTAACTGTAGACAGACTGGAATAACTCAGTTTCATACATGGGTAAATACTAACTGTAGATAGATTGGAATAACTCAGTTTCATACATGGGTAAATACTAACTGTAGACAGATTGGAATAACTCAGTTTCAGACATGGGTAAATACTAGCTGTTGGAATAACTCAATGTTACAGATGGGTAAATACTAGCTGTTGGAATAACTCAATGTTACAGATGGGTAAATATAAGCTGTAGATAGATTGGAATAATTCAATTTCAGACATGGGTAAATACTAACTATAGATAGATTGAAATACCTCAGTTTCATACAAGGGAAAACAGTAAATGTAGACAGATTGGAATAACTCAGTTTCATACATGGGTAAATACTAACTGTAGCTAGACTGGAATAACTCAGTTTTAGACATGGGTAAATACTAACTGTAGACAGATTGGAATAACTCAATTACATACATGGATAAATACTAACTTTTAATTAGATTGGAATAACTCAATTTCATACATGGGTAAATACTAACTATAGACAGATTGGAATAACTCAATTTCATACATGGGTAAATACTAACTGTAGACAGATTGGAATAACTCAGTTTCATACATGGGTAAATACTAACTGTAGACAGATTGGAATAACTCAGTTTCATACATGGGTAAATACTAACTGTAGATAGATTGGAATAACTCAGTTTCATACATGGGTAAATACTAACTGTAGACAGATTGGAATAACTCAGTTTCAGACATGGGTAAATACTAGCTGTTGGAATAACTCAATGTTACAGATGGGTAAATACTAGCTGTTGGAATAACTCAATGTTACAGATGGGTAAATATAAGCTGTAGATAGATTGGAATAATTCAATTTCAGACATGGGTAAATACTAACTATAGATAGATTGAAATACCTCAGTTTCATACAAGGGAAAACAGTAAATGTAGACAGATTGGAATAACTCAGTTTCATACATGGGTAAATACTAACTGTAGCTAGACTGGAATAACTCAGTTTTAGACATGGGTAAATACTAACTGTAGACAGATTGGAATAACTCAATTACATACATGGATAAATACTAACTTTTAATTAGATTGGAATAACTCAATTTCATACATGGGTAAATACTAACTGTAGACAGATTGGAATAACTCAATTTCATACATGGGTAAATACTAACTGTAGACAGATTGGAATAACTCAATTTCATACATGGGTAAATACTAACTGTAGACAGATTGGAATAACTCAGTTTCAGACATGGGTAAATACTAACTGTAGACAGATTGGAATAACTCAATTTCATACATGGGTAAATACTAACTGTAGACAGATTGGAATAACTCAGTTTCATACATGGGTAAATACTAACTGTAGATAGATTGAAATAACTCAGTTTCATACATGGGTAAATACTAACTGTAGACAGATTGGAATAACTCAGTTTCAGACATGGGTAAATACTAGCTGTTGGAATAACTCAATGTTACAGATGGGTAAATACTAGCTGTTGGAATAACTCAATGTTACAGATGGGTAAATATAAGCTGTAGATAGATTGGAATAATTCAATTTCAGACATGAGTAAATACTAACTATAGATAGATTGAAATACCTCAGTTTCATACAAGGGAAAACAGTAAATGTAGACAGATTGGAATAACTCAGTTTCATACATGGGTAAATACTAACTGTAGCTAGACTGGAATAACTCAGTTTTAGACATGGGTAAATACTAACTGCAGATAGACTGGAATAACTCAGTTACATACATGGATAAATACTAACTGTAGATAGATTGGAATAACTCAATTACATACATGGGTAAATACTAACTGTAGATAGATTGGAATAACTCAATTTCATACATGGGTAAATACTAACTGCAGATTGGAATAACTCAATTTCATATATGGGTAAATACCATCTGTAGATACATAAATTGATATGCAGTGATTTTTATTTCTTACCTGTAGAGGATTGCGGTCTTCAGATCTATACTCCATCCTTGAACATAGATATTGCATATGTGACACTGCCAAATCTGATTTCAATTCCCCTATCAGTTTTCCATAGAAGAAATACAAATCCAGAAACTCCAACTGTGCCTCTTTGTACTGCTCATCACTAAAACAAACAAAATAAAGTTTTGACAATTCAAACATCAATCACTCAAATACTTGGCATTTCTCCAATGATCCGATTAGTCTCCATGGAAAACATTTCTCTATATCAACTGGTGTCAGAGAGGATTTATACCTCTAGAAGTTTTCTTCCAGGTGAATATATCAAATTCTCCCTCATTAAAACACCACTGTTATGGTCCATTACTGCTATCCACATTATGATCTGAATCAATTATATAGAAAGTATATTGAAAATTAGATGAATTTTTGCTAGTGCAGAGAGAGGAGAATAAACAAAACACCAGCTAAATGTTTAGTAATAATATTATTTTATATAAATATAATGTATTTTTCACATCATATTATTTGTGCATTTAACTTTGTCAAATAATAACACTTAAAGAAGGAAATAAAGATATAATACTAAGTTTCACATTGTTTTCTTTCAACTCATGCCATCAAACATGATAGACCAATAAAAGAAGTGGTTTAATTTCAGTTACAGGACCCACAGCAATACTGTGTTTGAAGAAAAATCACATAATGAGGAATATTATAATGAGGTAGAGCTGTTCATGTTGATGATGGAGTCAAAAATCTACAGATATAACCTGGAACCCAACTCATCTTTACAGTTTCATTTTAATATTAATTTAAATATTAAGTTTATATATCCAATATTTATAATTTAGTATACATATTTGTAGCATATCTTAAATTTTAAAACATGATAACTGTTACATCATTAAGATTTCATTTTAATCCAGGCTATTAATTAAAACCCTGTTGGAAACTGTCATAAGGAAGTTTCTATCCACAGAAAATTGTCCTAACAATTAACCTTCACTTGTTTCTCATTAACGGTGCAATTCTTGATTTCTGAAGTATGGTATACAGATCAAAGAGATTCAAGTTTTGCAGGTCGACATTGAGATGCAGATTCTAACAAGTCTATTGACCAAGAGTATGAGATACATGTTATTCATATGATTATATTTGGATGGGAGTGAAACTGGCATTAAACCAGAGACAACCAGTGTCAACAGACAATGCATGAATTTCAACACATCTTCTGGGTGATGTTATAAGTGAGCAAAACACAGTCTTGAGTGTGAGGTCCTGAAAGGAAGTCTCATTCAATGGTTCATAGTGGGTTTTGATTAAAGACCATAAAACACAAGATAAATTCCATCTGGGCATAAGACATCAGGAGACAGGTCTAAATTCCATCTGGGCATAAGACATCAGGAGACAGGTCTAAATTCCATCTGGGCATAAGACATCAGGAGACCGGCAACTGAGATCAACAAGGTGTGAATCTGAATCCAGTAGAAACCAGTTTAACAGGAGGAGATCAATTAAGATCCAAAATTTCCTGCTTTTCTGGTGACCAGGAAGATATAGCAGTAAAATGATTGGTAGTGCAAACTTCATTTACTGCCTTATCAAAGGTCAAATTTTCTTCCTTCTTATCCAATTGAGAGGTGCTGAAAAGCCTAATTTGAGGCATCAAATGAGCTGCTAAATTTTACCTCTAATTTTCTGGAGTCACTGAGGATAGAAAGGACATCATCATGTAGTACACTCTGAGCAGAAGAGTGTCTGGACATCAGTGTAAGTGATATAGGAGCAGTATTTACCATTTCCCATATCTCATCATGGTGAGTAGGAGCTCTATGTGTCCAAGAAGTTCCAAGAGGAAGAACAGACTGCTTATCTTTCCTGATGATGTTATGCCTCTAACCATCTTGGTAGATGCCTTGGACATGAACCGCAGCATCATCTCAATCCCAGGTTCTAGGCTACATCAGCTTGAGGGGAAACAAGGAACCAATTACCCTGTGGTGGAAGACCACACATCCCTATAAGGATATCTCTGCATAACAGGAAAGTTGGACATACCTATCAGATCGTCCTAGTCTGGACCCACAGGGCATAATTCCAATGCTATAAAGGGTGTGATGCTAGAATGGGCAAAGGGGGGACTCAGTCCAATCCTTATCCCCCATATCGTGAGGCCTCTGATTAATGGAAGTCAACGACTGGTACAAGATGATCAGTGACCAGTTACTGATTATACATAAAACTCACCTGCTTGTATATAGTGTATGCTATATACACACCAGTGTTTTTGCACAAAGTAAACAGTGGTTCACTGATGATGAAAAATCCTGGGTTTTTTCTTTATAATTAATATCTTCAATTTTAAACCTTTATTGTTTCCTAGGAGCAATGCAGATATACACAATAACAATGTGATTCGAGTCACGCAAATAGTTATTAATATGGGACACAAAGTATTGTTATAGCTGACAGGATTGTAACATTCGACAAAACAGGTGTACAACAGTTGACCACACATCATTTTGACAGTTCACAGTATTGTGACCGTTGACTAGACAGTATTGTGACAGCTGACCATGCAGCACTGCAACAGTTGGCAATACTAAAACAGTTGAGCACATAGCACTGTTTCAGTTGATGGCTGACAACTCATTCTATCAGCTGATGGCTGATAGTATCACTTAATGGCTGACTACACAATACTGTATCACTTAATGGCTGACTACACAATACTGTATCACTTAATGGCTGACTACACAGCATAATATCACTCGATGGCAGACTGCACAGCATTCATGGTTTCCACACTTTTCTAAAGATAAATTTCCAGGTCATTTCCAGGGTTTTTCCAGGATGAAATCAATTGCTTTCAAGGTTCACCTATGACCATTAGTGAATGGAATTAAAGAACATTTTAGATTGTAAAACCTGCATTTTCTAAATCTAAAGATGTTTCTCTTCAAGACTCTCCAAAACATCTAAGTCAGAAATGATGATCGTGTACAAAACCACAAAATGTATCACACAAAACAAGTTTGATTATATTCCTATAAATTGGCATGTAAAGTCATTTCAATGTACAGAATAAAAATTCTAACATTATTTTGCTGACCTGCATTATGTTGCCAAGTGGTAACAACATAATGAACATAAATTAGTTTTGTTTCCTTTCAAACCTTTTTATTCTCAAGAATTCTGCAGCAATCTCTCTCTCTCTCTCTCTATATATATATATATGTGTGTGTGTGTGTGTGTGTGTGTGTGTGCATCTTATAGAAAGTAAACATTTCCTATTACAGTATATATAAAAAACAATAAATGCAAATAATTAAAATCTTGTCTTGTAATGAAAAGAGTTTAACCCTAACATTATCTGTGCCAATCAAATCCCATGTTAGATTTTTCAAACAACCTAATCTCCTCAAGACGATATGGTTAAAAATCCATCATTTAAAAAACATTTTCACACAGGATGATTTAAATTTTGACAAAAGACCTTCAAAATTATATACTGTTGTATAAACAAGGACTGAATTTTCTGTAAAATCAACTTGTCTTCTTGTAATTTGTTAAACCAGTCCCCAAGCCTGTATTGATACAGGGGCTCGTATCTTGTTTTTATATGTAATACAAGGGATGACAATTTCTCATTTCAGCTCTGAGATTCAGCAATTTGGACAACAAATTTGGCTTAAAATAAGCAGCAGTCCATTTTTTAATCTGGGTTTCCTCCAAACATTCCCACCCCATTTTTCATATTTGGACATTTACGTTGGGGTGTGAGGTCATTGCAATTGCATATAAAAAATTTGGAATTTGCCACCACCGTGCATAGCGACATAAGGTAGTCGCTTACTAGTGGGCCTAGCAAATTTAAACTTATGTTATATCGACTCATACCTGCATGAATTTTTCAATGCAGGATGATATTTTATGTTTTATATATGTTTATGTTTTCACTGATGCCTGTGCATGTGTTCCAGGCTTGATAATTTGAATTTTAAAATTACTTAATTATTTAGTGTCAAGCCAAATTCTTCACATCATGTTGTATATACTGTATATATTGTACATAACAGATAGAAGGCCTCAAGGTAGATTAGTTCTGTAACTAACTGAGTTACCTTCTGTAAATAAAGTCTTTATTATTATTATTATTATTATTATTATTATTATCATTATAGAAATGGCAAGTATTATAAACATCATATCTTTAATACACTGAGAGACTAGACGAAACTATGGCATAGATGAAAAATGACCCTGTACTCACCATTTGCATTATTAGTCACATGACTTCACAAATCTCAAATGATGACATCCGAAGTCCAATAGTCACATGATATCAACAACAAACTCCTTTTTAATGTTGTTGTGCAGAAATTCAATTATATTAAATGAAAGTCAGATACTTTTTGTAAAAACAAGCAAATCTGGCCAGTGTGATTTATCAAGCAGAGAGCACATGTCAACGTGGTAGTCACGTGATTCAACAAAACTCCAGAAGTTGTTCTCAGAATATATAAATACAGAGAATTTTGTGTTCTTTCATTTTTGCATTTTTATTACAACCAGCATATGACTTTCATTTAATATTTTTTTTTTCTCTACAATATTTGAAAATGTGGGTTGTTAGATTTGTGTACTCATGCAACTAGCAATGCAAATCACGAGTACCAGGTAACATTTCATCAATGCTGTAGTTTTATCTTGTCTTTCAGTAGATTAAAGACATAATGATTTTAATACTAACAATTTATGAGAAAATAAGTAATTTTCATATCGATTTCATGCATGTTTCACTCAATCTAACAATGTTAAAGTTTGCTCAGCCATCTGGTATGCAGCTATGCTTTGACACGATCATGTTGGCCTCTTGTGATGCTAGACTGGTTTTCATACCTTATATGTAATGAAAGATACAGATATCAAGCTGAGTTTGAAAATAAAAGTCTTCTAGACAAATCTAATCAACTGAGCATTTGGATTCACTCAGCATATATGTTTATTGCAAGTACCAAAATGACCCATACTGCACCCTATGAATACTCTGGTTAGAACTCAATAAATCTAACTCATGATCAGTTTAGTTACGACTCAATTATGTGATTGTTTCAGGTATCAAGTGGGGTGGCGGAAAATTTCTGTGTTTTTCCAGACTTTCATCAATATTTGCAAAATTCAAGGACTTTTTACAGTCAGGAAAATTTGTATTATTTCTCCCAACTTTTGCCCGATTTCATGGTAGCGTGTGAACCCTCAGTATTGTATCAGTTGATGACTGACTACACAGCATTGTATCAGTTGATGGCAGACTGCACATCATCAGTTGATGACTGACTACACAGTATTGTATCAGTTGATGGCAGACTGCACATTATATCAGTTGATGGCTGACTACACAACACCACTTGTTGGCTATCTACACATCACTGTAACAGGTGAAAGCTGACTACACAGTAATGTATCAGTTGATGGTTGACTACACAGCACTGTATTACTTGATGGCTGACTATACTGTAATGTTTTGATGATTGACTACACAGCACTCTATCACTTGATGGCTGACTTCACAGTACTGTATCAGCTGAAGGCTAAATACACAGCAGTTGATGACTGACTACAGAGCATAGTATTGTTCAATGGCAGACTATATAGCACTACATCACTTTATGACTGACTACACAGTACTGTATCAGTTGATGGCTGACTACACAGTACTGTATCAGTTGATGGCTGACTACACAGTACTGTATCAGTTGATGGCTGACTACATAGCACTGTATCAGTTGATGGCTGACTACACAGTACTGTATTACTTGATGGCTGACTACACAGTATTGTATCAGCTGAAGGCTAAATACACAGCAGTTGATGACTGACTACAGAGCATAGTATTGCTCAATGGCAGACTATATAGCACTACATCACTTTATGACTAACTACACAGTACTGTATCAGTTGATGGCTGACTACATAGTACTGTATCACTTGATGGCTGACTACACAGCATTGTATTAGCTGATGACTGACTACACAGCATTGTATCACTTGATGGCTGACCACACAGCACTGTATCACTTGATGGTTGACTTCACAGTACTGTGTCAGTTGATAGCTAACTACACAGCATTATCAGCTGATGACGGACTATACAGCATTATCAGTTGATGACGGACTATACAGCATAGTATCACTAAATGGCTGACTCCAGTATTGTAACATCACCACTGAGCATTAAAACCCAAAATATGTTAGCAATAAAGTCCAGAAAGAGGCTGACCATCATTTATAAGAAATGACAGATGTCAGGACAAAAAGCTGATCCTCAAAATATTTAACTCTAAGTATTCAGGACACAATATTTGATGTAAGTGAAATTTGCTATGCTTACACTGTTTACCATTTTAAAAAATCTTGACATTTATACAGCTTCATTTAAAAGCCCCCCAATACATGTTTGCACTATTCAGAACTCAAAATGATCACTAGCATGCAGTCAAAATATGAATTTGCTATTCAAATCTTTGATATTTTTAGGTGCATAAGATATACACAAGCAATTTTTTTCTAGTGCCAGTTGTTTCGTCTTATTTTAGTGACAGTGACCTTGGTGATTTTTTTGGGACATATCTGTCAAATGTCAAAATGAACAGGAATCTAATTGTAATCTAACAAATGAAACTGTCATCATGTAATTTGACATCTAAAACAAAGAGGTTTTCTTTCAGGTCAGTGTAGTAGACTTGCTAGCTGAAAATTTAATAGAAATGTCACTAATGAAAAGGTTTAAAACTTAAAACTAAGCACAAACTGATAGTGGCATTTCTAGAGCTGACATCTGGTGATTGTTTAAGTGTTTCTGGTAAAATGTTGTACAACTATTTTGGATGTTGTCAAATGTTTCTAGAATTCTGAATATCTAAATTTATTTCACGCTTCATTTCTGATGGTCAAGTGGGGTTTATGATTAATTTGCATAACTAGTCAAATATTCATTATGATCTATTACTGGTGCAACAAGTATAATATCAAACAATCAATGATTGACAAAGTCATAAAATCCAAACAACCAATGACTGAAGGAGACATAAAATGCAAACAATCAATGACTGATGGAGTCATAATATCAAACAATCAATGATTGATGAAGTCATGATATCAAAGTGCAGTCTGGCAATTCACACCCATTCACCTGGTGTTCAAACACAATATAACAAATATGATGCTGACTTAACATGGCAGTTAACATCTCATAAATGGATGTCACCTGCATGCCTTAATGTCAATATTTTAACTATTAGGCATGCATAGTCAAAACCATTTGGACTTGGGTTGTAACTCTACCTCAAGTAGACTCTGAAAGGGTTTTGAGTGTGTGTGTGTGTGTGTGTGTGTGTGTGTGTGATTAGGATTTTTAACATAGCTTTAACAATGTTTCAGTCATATTGCTAAGATGTCTGCAGTGTGGCAGTTTATAGTGATGTTTAGCACTGGGACATCATGCCACAGACATGTAGCATGATGTCCCACCCAGTCACATTATCCTGACACCAGGCCGACCAGTCCTAACACTAACCTCTTAATGCTGAGTGCCTAGCAAGGCAGCTTTTAGTACCATTTTTGTAAGTCTTTGGTATGACTCGGCTGGGGTTCGAACCCATGACCTACCACTTCCGAGGCAGACACTCTAACCACTTGGCCACCGGGGTGGTCTGAAAAGATTTTGAATTTCTTTGTCAAATACTGTCCAGTAATCAATACCATTTTGACTTGGGTTGTAACTCTACCTGAAGTAGACCCTGAAAAAGGTTTGAATTTCTGTGTTAAATACTCTCCAGTAAGTCAACACCACTTTGATTCAGGTTGTAACTCTACCTGAAGTAGACCCCAAAAAGGTTTTGAATTTCCGTGTCGAACACTGTCAAGAAAGTCAACACCATTTTGACTTGGATTGTAACTCTACCTGAAGTAGACCCTGAAAAGGTTTAGAATTTCTGTGTTAAATACTGTCCAGTAAGTCAACACCATTTTAACTCAGGTTGTAACTCTACCTGAAGTAGACCCTGAAAAGGTTTTGAATTTCCGTGTCGACCACTGTCAAGAAAGTCAACACCATTTTGACTTGGATTGTAACTCTACCTGAAGTAGACCCTGAAAAGGTTTAGAATTTCTGTGTTAAATACTGTCCAGTAAGTCAACACCATTTTAACTCAGGTTGTAACTCTACCTGAAGTAGACCCTGAAAAGGTTTTGAATTTCTGTGTCAAATACTGTCCAATAAGTATCTTCAGGAAAGTCCTCATCATAGTGGAATTCTTTCTTCAATGTTCTCACCACTCGTATCAATTTGTCGCCCTTGAGTTTCTGCAAGAACAATTAAGGTACAGTAAAAGGGATAAATTAAACATGTAAAAGGGATCATTTAAATATGTAATAGGGATAAATTAAACATGCAAAAGTGATAAATTAACAAGACTTAGAAAGTCAACGCTTGACTGTATATTCATGAACCCCATAAGTGCTTTTTTGATCACATAAAAAGACTTTGGTCACATATCTAATCAGTCTTGGCAGAACAGAAATAGAAGCATCAAACATCCAGGTGGGTACATAGTACTATGGGTGGACATGTGATCACTAACGCATTTATAGGGCACATTCAAAAAAAACAACACTCAAATGTAGACTTGGCAAGTCTAGTTTAATTTAACAGTTGCATTTCCCTAATAGATTGTTTTTGATCCCACAAGATTTCAGAGAAAGGCTTCCATTTAATATAAAGAAGATATTTACAACATTAAAAGAACAAAGAAAACTTCTATGTTGCTTTCACTGTATAACACATAATACATTACATCAACAATTTGAAGTCTGGGATGCAGACAAAGCCTTTCTACCAAATTCACTCTTGTCTGTGATAGACTTAGTATAAAATTTCCTTAAAATACAGTCACTAATGCAGCATTAGTGCTTTGAGCCTGAAACATTTACGTATCAATACCAGAAATTTTCAGAAGTCTTTATCCAGGCTGAAACAATCCTTTGGTAATTTTCTGATAGGGGGACTGCATGCTGATTAATACCCTGGTAAAAATGTGACAGAAATTTGGGTGAAATTCATGGAAATGTCATGTTTTCACCAAAATGATGGTATTTCACCAAATTTCAGTGAAATTTTGTGACTGAAATTTCAATGAAATTTCACCGAGACTTTGCCAAAATTTCTGAAAATATTGGTGTGATTGTGTGATTGAAATTTCACAGATCTTGCCAAAATTTCTGAAAATGTATCAGTGAGATTTTGTGATTGTAATATCACTGAAATATCAATGAAGAAATATCAGTGAGAAACAGTACTTTACTTATATAAAAAAAATGAACCTTTATTGCATTTTAATATAATTTATTTTTTGTTTCTTGTACATTTGTAATGATCTTCAGCAAAACGTATATTTCCAATTTCTGGTAGCTCTAATTTTATTGTTGATTTTTGGAACAATAACTTCTTTTCACATCTTTCCTTGTTATTTTTCTCTTTTTTGTTTAACTTTAATTGGATTTAACTGCCCTCAGACAACAAGATTGTTTTTCATTTTAAAGCAGAATTCCACTTTTCTTCTGACCTCAATTCAACTTTCCCAGATATGGACAGATGTTCAGATTTTTTCCTAAACTATCTTTTAAATAAATTTGTCTGTCTGGTCCCATTCTGCAATGATCATTATAACAGTATTCATTCCGTATATTCATTCCGTATATATGGGGCCCCGAGTGGCCGAGTGGTCTAAAGCGCTCTCCATTACAGATCACTGCCATCTCACCTCTGTCTGCGTGGGTTCAAGTCTAGGATTCGGCCAATGTGGATATGTGAGAAAGCTTGCCAGTGGCTTCTCATGGGTCGGTGGTTCTTCCTGGGGTCTTCCTCCACCATTAATACTGGCCGCCATGCATAGCCTATCATGTGCTGAAAAATGGCATTAAACCCTAGAACAACAACATTCTGTATATTATTTAGCATATTATCACTGTAAAGAGATTTCTAATTGGTCAAACGTTTGTACTTGCCTAATGAATCTTCATGTAACTGAAACTGATGGGATAAGAATGCTTGCCAAACATGGTGAGTGGGACATGAGTTTGAATAATGGTTTGAAAAATGTGCAGGGTCTGACAATGAAAACAAAGCTAATGGGAACATAATTTGTCCATCTGTAGGAAATGAACACCAAGACTAGCATTTTGCAATTGTTGCCATGAAGATCTGAACTACTATTACAAACTCTACAGTAGCAGTTAAAGTATTAAATGGGAAGGAATTGAAAAAGGATGATTTCAAAGTTATATAACTTCAAACTGATTCACTTCCAGAATTTAAGGAGGGACACAGGTGGGGAAATGATTATATTGTTGCCAGATAACCATGTCTATCAAAGATGGTCATATCTTTGTGGAGTTGTTTTTATGGCCCACAACATAATCAGTTTTTCAGTGTCCTGAGTGATAATATTGTTTATATTAGCAAAATATTCCAGTTGTGTTAGATTCTGAGTAAAGTCAGTCGCTTCCCTGCTTACAGGTTGATGGCTCATTCAAGTGATAACAACAGTATCACAATTTTGTACATTCAAAAGTTGAGTCAACAATACAACTTTCATATCTTGACAATGTCATATAACTATAACAGCTGTATAATTTGTTTCATTTATATTGAAAAATTACACTGGTTAATAAAGTGCTGTATAGTTCGTATCCATTATTTCATTTAAAACCTTTTTAATGTCTGTGAAAAATTACTGAAACTTCATTAAGATACTATATAAATTACACAGTAACTCTGAACTTTCACTAGTTTGAACTTCATTGGTAATTCAGTGAAATTTCCATGAAAGTTTTAGTCAAAATTTTTGTGAACTCACACCAAATTTTAGATAAAATCTCATCAAATTTTCAATGACATTTTAGTAAGATCTCACCAAAATTTCAGAGAAACTTTTGGTCCAATTTGTTTTAAATCTCATCAAAATTCAGTGAAATCTTATTAATATTTTGACCAAAACTTTCAGTAAAATTTAATGAAATTTCACTGAAATACCAGTAAAATTTCAGTCACATTTTTAGTAGAGTAATTGTGTTTCATAAGTCTGAAGACCCTTAGTCCATTGCAAGTTAAAATTGTAAACATATACCAATATACAACAATGTTTCTTCATAAGAATGTGTTTGTCAATGAATGAACTCAGCAAACATGATTTATTAAACCTTGGATCAAGATTCATGAACTCTGGGATATGTCATTCTGATGTATAAACCAACTATCATGTGTTATTTGGAAGCCACATCTGTTGAAATTCAATTCATTGCAACAGCCAAAATAAATTGTATATTTATTACTGGGAGATGCAAATTCTGACATCTATATTTAAGAATAGCTTCCTTTTGAAGTAGGTATACTTTCTAGTACTTGTGATCTTGAGAATATTGTGTATTATGTTATTTCTTTTCCTTACCACTCATGTCAAGTGCGGATAAAACTTCATTTCTTGCTGACACAAGGTGGAATTATGTGCTGTTGTTAATTCATTTGATTGCTACAGAGTCTGATTTTACAGTTTGAAAAATAAATCAGAAACAAGATTTGTTTTGACCTACATACCCTTTTTAAGGAATTCATTTCTCTTGTCTCCAAAAACCATACTCTCAGTGGACATAAGTCATGTGTCAAAGCCATACTCTCAGTGGACGTAAGTTATGTGTCAAAGCCATACTCTCAGTGGACAAAAGTTATGTGTCAAAGCAATACTCTCAGTGGACATAAGTTATGTGTCAAAGCCATACTCTCAGTGGACATAAGTTATGTGCCAAAGTACAAAATATCAGTATAGGTGGATATAATAAGTTGTTGGGTTTTTCCTTGCAATTTGGAATCACAATACTAAGTTGGAATTTAATCAGAAATATATTTTTGGTTATTTCATTCAAAAGATTCATTTTTTCACAAATGTTAGGCACCATCTACTGATAGTATGGCACCCAGCTGGGCACACCTAGGCTCTCCTGGAAACAATCTCTATGCATTTATGTGTTCTGCTTTCTTCATTTATATACACTGCTCACAGCCTGCTTCATCTACCAACCCTTCATTTCACATCATATAATGACAATCAGGCATTTCCTTGTAATCAATATCATTGTCAGTTTCATATTTGTATTGCAGATATGATATGAATCTATTATTCAAAGCAAGTTTTCACAAATAGGAAACAAAATATTTATATTTTAAGTTTTTTCCCATACCCTCATCTATCTAGTATTCATTTATCTGACCTTTTATACATGTATATGTCTGCTTCGCTCTTCAAATTATATCTGCATTCAAATCCTTCCTTTCTTTCTTCATCTACAGATCTATCTACATGTACCAGTATGATATTTGCATATATCTTTTTGATAATTTTGATTACTGACATATTGTTTTAAGGTGAAAACATAAGTAACAAGTAGTTCAATATTTGTAATTTAAATATTGAGTAATTTCCTTCAAACATCCTATACTTTATTTTGCTATATTATCTTTTATACTTTAGTTGTGATATTTTGTTATCATATGTTGGGGCAAACCTTAATCCATCAAGCGGAAAGTTCAATTTTCCAATATCAGATTGCCATGGCATGATGAATATTATTAAATCTGTAAAGCATTGCTTAAGCACTTCTGGCAACCCAGGTCAAATAGTAAGATCATAATGTACACACTACACTATGTAAATTAGGAAAATTCAATTAATACTCCACCAAATAGGCAAATTTAATTCATACACAGTCAAATAGGCAAATTCTATCCATACTCCATCAAGTAGGTAAATTCAGTTTATACTAACCATATATTTCTTATATCCTTGATCATATCTATGTCTTATTATTATATTATACAAGAAATGTGATGCATATTTTCCTCAGAAATTTTGACAATGTTACTGAAAAAAAGACCAGATCATTATATTATATGTATGTTATATGTAATGCATGTTATATGTAATGTTATATGTAATGCATGTTATATGTAATGCATGTTATATATAATGTATGTTATATGTAATGCATGTTATATGTAATGCATATTATATGTAATGTATATGTAATGTGTTATATGCAATGTATGTTATATGTAATTTATGTTATATGTAATGTATTATATTTATAGGTTACTGCATTTGTATGGGAAAATATGAACGAGTTTTGGGATGGAATACTGCACGAACTTGTGAGTGCAGTATATCCTTCTGACAAAATAAGTTCATATTTTCCCATACAAAATGCAGTAACCTTTTTATTATATGCTCATTTTTTTATTCAGCCTAAGGTTTAATTATATAAACAAAATACACTACAAGAAACAACGTAAACGAATGAATGCCATATTCCAAACTAAATATACAAGCGCAGATTTGTCATTATACAATGACATCATTATTAATGTGCACATAACTCCGCCCAGATAAATTTGAACATAGAATCGCGCTCGACATAACTTTCGAAAGAAAATGGCGTATCTAGTTAAAATTGAAATCTGCAGTCATATTGTGAATGAATGCGCATTGCAACAATTTTTCCATTTGATCTGGAATGAATATATTTTGGTATTTTGTTTTGATTCAATGAAAGTTTGTGATTTTGGACTGGGTTCATCTTTGCAAATTTATATACATGAAATACATCGGATTGAAGAGGCGTGGGAAAAGCGTGTTTTTGTCTGCAAATGTGTTTCTGTTTCTGTCAATGAATGTTTGAAATCATAACTTGGCAAAAATATGAAGTCTTTCAACTGGAATTATCAAAAAGGCACTATGGAATTTAATACTTATTTCATTTTGAGTGCAGTAAGGAGGATGCAATTGCACTTATCATCGAAATTACAGCATAATTTCGAAATGTGTAATCCAGAGTGAAAACCTATGACATGGCTCATGTAATTCAGATTTGCAGAATTAAGAAAAAACATTTTGAGGAAATTCAGGATGTAAAACTGAAAGTATATTTTATTTTGCCATTCTTATCACCAGATAAAGAAGACAGTATATGTCTTGTCACTTGTATGTTATTTGTAAGGACCTAATCTTCCGTCTTTTATAAAATGTAGCTAGCCTAAATCCGTAACATTGTATCAATGCGGAATGTGCCAAAACAGCTGGGCTTTTTTGCAGTCCACGAAACATGTTTTAGCTCCTTCAGAAACAAATTTAAACAACCACAATGTAAACAGCCTCTTACGCAAGTGTATATGATTTGTT
The DNA here is from genome assembly GCA_028554795.2 of Sinohyriopsis cumingii. Lineage (NCBI taxonomy): Eukaryota > Metazoa > Mollusca > Bivalvia > Unionida > Unionidae > Sinohyriopsis > Sinohyriopsis cumingii. The sequence goes on along the minus strand of CM068827.1, from coordinate 18,775,414 downwards.
TACAAATCAAAGTGCTGGCGTCTGCATCATTGTTTGTTTACAATAGAAAGTAGTTCCTTTATTCATGTGAATGCTATATGTGTATTGTCGCGCACGTTCGGTATTGGGGAATACTGAAAGATTCTGACAACGTAAAGTTAACGGGGAAAAAAATGAGCATATAATAAGTAATGTTTTTTGTCAGTGTTCATGTTGTGGTAACTTTACCATTAATACTATTATTAAACTGTTGTACTTATAACTTTCAGAATTTAGAAGAGTTGACAAACAGACATGGGAGCTCCTGTGGTGCAAAATTTCTCATTACATGTCTGCTCCACAAAAACCAGTTACAAGCTTTTTGTCTGTCACTGGACACGATTTAATAGGATACTATATTAATTTGAAAGGCACAACACACTCTACCACAAGCTTCACAGACAAAGCTCTCCTGTTTATATGTTCATTACAAGATAAATTCTTGAACTTTAACTGGCACATTACTGGGGTTTATTAGGACATTATCATTTTCTTCATCGCTCTGGCACACTTTACTTGCTACCTGTCTGTGGTCATTATACTTATTCCAGCAGGCACAATTTCCACATGCAGCAGCCATATGACATCACATCACATCCTAAGAACTACTAAACCTACCATGACATTAACAGTCCCCATTAATAACATTGTCATGGCAGTCAGACTAGAGTATACTGGCTTATGGTGAGACTGCTTTGTAATGATCAACATAATACTTACAATTATATTACTGAATAAGGAAATGGAGCCATGACATTATAATGAAGGTTCTTATAGTGAGGGAGTGTAACACTTTCAAATTTAGAAACTGTTATCTGGAAGTGGTGTCTGGTTTGTGTATGATAAGTACAAAGACCTGCTTTGTAAAACTGTAGAAATATTGGGATGGACAAACAAGAGTGCTGTCTGGTTTGTGTATGATAAGTACAAAGACCTGTCTGTAGAACTGTAGAAACAATGGGATGGACAAGCAAGAGTGCTGTCTGGTTTGTGTATGATAAGTACAAAGACCTGCCTTGTAAAACTGTAGAAACATTGGGATGCACAAGCAAGAGTGCTGTCTGGTTTGTGTATGATAAGTACAAAGACCTGCCTTATAAAACTGTAGAAACATTGGGATGGACAAGCAAGAGTGCTGTCTGGTTTGTGTATGATAAGTACAAAGACCTGCCTTGCACAACTGTAGAAACAATGGGATGGACAAGCAAGAGAGCTGTCTGGTTTGTGTATGATAAGTACAAAGACCTGCCTTATAAAACTGTAGAAACATTGGGATGGACAAGCAAGAGTGCTGTCTGGTTTGTGTATGATAAGTACAAAGACCTGCCTTGCACAACTGTAAAAATATTAGGATGGACAAGCAAGAGTGCTGTCTGGTTTGTGTATGATAAGTACAAAGACCTACATTCCACAACTGTAGAAACAATGGGATGGACAAGCAAGAGCACTGTCTGGTTTGTGTATGTTAAGTACAAAGACCTGCCTGTAGAACTGTAGAAACATTGGGATGGACAAGCAAGAGTGCTGTCTGGTTTGTGTATGATAAGTACAAAGACCTGCCTTGCACAACTGTAGAAACAATGGGATGGACAAGCAAGAGTGCTGTCTGGTTTGTGTATGATAAGTACAAAGACCTGCCTTGTAAAACTGTAGAAACATTGGGATGGACAAGCAAGAGTGCTGTCTGGTTTGTGTATGATAAGTACAAAGACCTGCCCATAAAACTGTAGAAACATTGGGATGCACAAGCAAGAGTGCTGTCTGGTTTGTGTATGATAAGTACAAAGACCTGCTTTGTAAAACTGTAGAAATATTGGGATGGACAAGCAAGAGTGCTGTCTGGTTTGTGTATGATAAGTACAAAGACCTGCCCGTAAAATTGTAGAAACATTGGGATGGACAAGCAAGAGTGCTGTCTGGTTTGTGTATGATAAGTACAAAGACCTGCCTTGCACAACAGTAGAAACATTGGGAAGGACAAGCAAGAGTGCTGTCTGGTTTGTGTATGATAAGTACAAAGACCTGCCTTGCACAACTGTAGAAACAATGGGATGGACAAGCAAGAGTGCTGTCTGGTTTGTGTATGATAAGTACAAAGACCTGCCTGCAGAACTGTAGAAACATTGGGATGGACAAACAAGAGTGCTGTCTGGTTTGTGTATGATAAGTGCAAAGACCTGCCTGTAAAACCGTAGAAACATTGGGATGGACAAGCAAGAGTGCTGTCTGGTTTGTGTATGATAAGTACAAAGACCTGCTTTGTAAAACTGTAGAAACACTGGGATGGACAAGCAAGAGTGCTGTCTGGTTTGTGTATGATAAGTACAATGACCTGCCTGCAGAACTGTAGAAACATTGGGATGGACAAACAAGAGTGCTGTCTGGTTTGTGTATGACAAGTGCAAAGACCTGCCTGTAAAACCGTAGAAACATTGGGATGGACAAGCAAGAGTGCTGTCTGGTTTGTGTATGATAAGTACAAAGACCTGCTTTGTAAAACTGTAGAAACACTGGGATGGACAAGCAAGAGTGCTGTCTGGTTTGTGTATGATAAGTACAAAGACCTGCCTTGCACAACTGTAGAAATATTGGGATGGACAAGCAAGAGTGCTGTCTGGTTTGCGTATGATAAGTACAAAGACCTGCCTGTAGAACTGTAGAAACAATGGGATGGACAAGCAAGAGTGCTGTCTGGTTTGTGTATGATAAGTACAAAGACCTACTTTGTAAAACTGTAGAAACACTGGGATGGACAAGCTAGAGTACTGTCTGGTTTGTGTATGATAAGTACAAAGACCTGCCTTGCACAACTGTAGAAATATTGGGATGGACAAGCAAGAGTGCTGTCTGGTTTGTGTATGATAAGTACAAAGACCTGCCTTGTAAACTGTAGAAATATTGGGATGGACAAGCAAGAATGCTGTCTGGTTTGTGTATGATAAGTACAAAGACCTGCCTTGCAAAACTGTAGAAACATTGGGATGGACAAGCAAGAGTGCTGTCTGGTTTGTGTATGATAAGTACAAAGACCTGCCTGTAGAACTGTAGAAATATTGGGATGGACAATCAAGAGTGCTGTCTGGTTTGTGTATGATAAGTACAAAGACCTGCCCGTAAAACTGTAGAAATATTGGGATGGACAAGCAAGAGTGCTGTCTGGTTTGTGTATGATAAGTACAAAGACCTGCCTTGTAAAACTGTAGAAATATTGGGATGGACAAGCAAGAGTGCTGTCTGGTTTGTGTATGATAAGTACAAAGACCTGCCTTGTAAAACTGTAGAAACATTGGGATGGACAAGCAAGAGGCCCAAGAGAACCTGATACAGCTTACATAATTTTTGTAACTTAAGAGTTGACCTTCTCACTAAGTAGTCTTGACAATCTGACATAAACTATTTTCTACACTTTAAACTATAATGTGTATTTTACCTATTCTAACACAGACTGAAAATATCAATTGCAATCATAAGGCATTATTAATATACATGCTGAACTCATCCAAGATCTTGATGAGATAAAACCATTTCCCAAGTTTTAGTGAAACTGGGTGAAAGACAGCTTCAAGCTTTCAAGAGATAATGCCAATTTAACTCAATATCATCTTGTCACAGTGATCACACATATGAAAAAATGTAAATATATGAGTCACATGATAACTTCTTTGCCCCCTAACTCAATCAATGTTGTTTGTGGGTGGCAGTGAGTAAGTAGCAGGTAGGTAGGTAGATCTAGGGCCAACCAGAATGAAATGTCTCTTACACCTTTCAGCATCTACTTCTAAAATGGGTACAGGTAATGCAGCGCATGCATCTTGAATAATGATTGGTCAAATTATTTTGTACACATCCAGCATGCACTAAGCATGCACACTATTTCTCAGATGGACTAGACATTAAAAAATATGGTGATGCACAGTCAAATTTACAAACTATTGTTGCAGGCAAAACACCATTTTTCAGCACATGAAATGCTATACATTGCAGCCAGTATATCTGGTACAGGAAGAATACTGAAAGTTTACCACAACAAATGTGAAGTTACCAGCATGCTTTCTCACATACCAACTTAGGCCAAGCCTGAGAATTAAACACAAAGGGACAAAGGTGAGTTCTCAGTGATTTATAAAGGTGAGCACCTTAGACAACTCAGGCATCTGGAGTACCCAATTTACACCTGGAGTACCCAAATTTACACCTGGAGTACCCAAATTTACAAGTCACGTTGGTCCAGTTTTAAGATATAACTTGCTAAGATTGCCTGGGAATGAAAATTCTAACTTTGAACCACTAGCCATGCAAGGATGATAATGGAAAAATGATGATCAACATTTGAATTTCTGTTATTTTTTTATGTAAAATTATGTTACCTAAACATTAAATGAAATTTCACAACAATGTTTTAGTCATTGGATAAGAGAGCTGTTCTTGAATGCAAAATCAGTAGGAGCTTGAGTGGAAAGAAGAATCAGAAGGCCTGAAATTATTTATAAAGGAAAATAAATAACTGGTAATTCCAAGTTTTATTTTAATTTTTAAAAAACTAGCATTCTGTCCAATTTTGGTAGAATGCAAAAAAATATCTGCACTTACCGAGAAATATTCCTTGAAATCTGAATGTATCAAGACTTCATGTATCTCAAGGTGGATGGAGCCTGGACCTATGATAATTAGACCTGACCAAAAGTCAAGGAGACAGTCATTTGTCTCTTCACGCACTGCATCATTGTCATCTGCCAGTTTGCTGTAAACATTTATAAAACATAATGTATTATATGCATCAGATCTATTCCAGAAATTAATGTATTGGTGCCTGTATAGATATAGTATGAACTGTACTGCATTAAAGTCATACCAATAATGTCATTTACATAATAGGAATACTGATACTAGCATATGAATTAGATAAATCACATTCCAAAAAGTATCAACTCCCAAAGTCAATCTTGTTCAACCAAACCTGATACGGCTCCATGAGATCTCTGCCAAATGCCTTGCAATATCTGGAGTAGAAATAACAAACTTGTTACAAATGGACTGGCAGACAGGCGGACAACGGCTGATTTACCTTCCCATAAGCTCCAGTGAACTATGAGCAGTTAAGCTAAAAATCAGTACAGGTTCTGTTGCATTTTCTAAAAACACTTGCATTTGAATCCAATGACTGGAAATTTATGTGCAAGTGACTTGACCTGAGAATCATGTCATGCAATATTTTACAAATGAGAGTTCACCCATACAGATTCACTTTTAGTACTGAATGAAACTTCTGTGCTATATTTGAGCTAGTTATACTTTCAAGTAAAAGTCCTCCTCTCTCCTGAACCCCCCATGTCAAGTTTAAATGGTAATCATTGCATGGTCTGTGCTTAAAGTGAAACAGAAAAGGTTGTGACATGCATGAGGAATATTGAGAAATGCAAAACTGCTTTAATATTTGTGGTCACACTTAGAAATCAAATAAGTGTCATAAACATTTAAGTGTGTTGATTTCCAATTACCAGGAATTTACACTGTGGAGGATGATACATTTTAGAGCCTCACAGCCAAACATATCTCTCATGATTTACCATACCAGTATCCATATCTCTCTCATCTTTTCATAGGAAAGGTCAAGAAACATCTGAGTTTATAATTGTCTATAATGCTAAAGGTAATTATCAAAGAGATGTACATGTATAAACTATGGCTTTCCTCTTTTTTCTATTCAAGGTGTTCCTACATTAAATAAAGTTCCCTATATATTTCATTCATTTTTATACATCTTTTTTAATTTCAGATAGAACTAGACTATGGTACTTATTTTAGGCACAAACCTGGACAAAGAGTCTCTTGAAGAGACTGATGCTTTACTGTTTGAAAAGAATATCCAGAAATTAAAAACAAGCCCATTTCTTTTTTTACATGCTGAGTGCTGCATTTGCAGTCCAGAAATCATTAGAAGATTTTTGGTGGAAGCCCCATAAAAATATGACTATCCATTCAGAGACAAACTTTTCAAAATGGCCATCATGGTGATCCTACTGGATAAGAGTTTGGCATCATTTGCGTCAATCGGATATCATACAAAGTCTTTTGATGAAAACTATATATCAATATGGCCATAAATTCTCTACAAGTGGCAATATAAAAACTTTCAAAAATGTCATCATCATGGCCATAGTGAGCATTTCATTGGTACCATTTTCACTTGAGAGCAATAAGTCCTAATTAATACTCTTATGAAAAAAACCCAATGTCAATCTGACATTCTGTTCATAAGTAGTAGTTTTAACATGGTTTCCAACATGAATGCAAAATGGTATTTACCCTGGCTGTCAACTAAGCAGCACCATTTTCATTTCAGGCCAACTAAACATCAAAAGAAAATCTTTTACTGAAACACCATGTCGATATGACCGTCCATGTAGGAGGAGAAGTAACAACAATATTTTTATAATGGTTACCCAAGTGGCCACACTGAATATCCACGTGACACCACTTTCATTTAGAACCTGCTAGAAATCTTAAAAATCTTCTGGCAGAAACCCCAGGTCAGAGTGCCTTTTTGTTCCGGATGAATAGCATTAACAAGGTTTTCACAATGGCTGCTGCGGTGGTCACACTGCATGTCAGATCAGCACCATTTTCTTTAGGACTAACTAGACATCATAAGATGTCTTTGGCAAAAACCCTATTACCATTTATTCAGTGATAAGATATGAAGTGACTGGAAATTTAAGTGAACCTAGCCATCACATTTCTTTGCTTCATTGGGACCCCAGGTGGCTGAGTGGTATACGGTGCTTGCCTTTACTGATTACTGACATCTCACACCTGGGTTAGAGTCTCAGGCATGGCCAATGTGGATATGTATAAAAGCTTCCCAGTAACTTCCTATGGGTCAGTAAGGTTCTTCTTCCTGTGGTTTTGCCTCCACCAGAACTATGCTGGCAGCCATGTCTTGCCTATCATATGCTGAAACAAGGCATTAAACCCAAAAAACAAACAAACTGTTGTCTTTGTCATCCATGCAAAAGCCAAGAGGCTAAACTTGAACTTGTTTCTTTTCTTTGAATGGTGCTTTCTGTGGAATGTAAGTAACAATGTCTATTGGTTGTACCATTTTGTCAATTCCAGAAATTTAAGCTGATCATTATAAACTTGGGAAGCTGCTTCTCCATAATGATCCCTATCTATAACACAAAGTGCATTATGAATACTTCCAATTGTCAGTATTTCATCATATATTGTTATTTACACTATTGAGAGTGTTTCTAAAAGAAAATTTAACAAAATATATCACTTCTAAATAAAATCTGCAAATTTATGATGCTGATTCCAAATATCTGAGCACTTAGACCACCATTTTCAGTTATAAAATGAGTGATATATCAAGGTTTTATTTACTGCAAATAAGGTCCTATTATTACCTGTTCCTGCATTATAAGTAAGTTGTGAGTTATCCAGACAAGCTAAAATGAGGTTACAGTGTGAATATATGTACACGAACATGTCTACCTAATTTCATTTGTCCATCTGGAGTAGTGTATGTTAACATGGTTTTCTTGAAAAAGTAAAAATTCATAAAGCAGCTACAATGGACTGAAGATCTACCCATATCATTTTCACATAAATACAAATCAACCTGCCAGATTTCATTAGTTTAGCTCATGTGCTAACATGGTACACTGCTTCACCTTAGCTCCTGTGGATAACTCATGAACCCATTGATAATGTGGGGCAGGTGTGGATCCCATTTCATCTAATAGAACAATATGCCTATCAACAGGCCCCTTTTTTCCATTGCACAAATAAAATTGTGATCAAAATTGGTAAATAAAAACTCAGTATTATAGTATGTTGCTTATGTTATCATTGAAATTATGTTTAGTGTGAGGAAACTTGGAATCAAACATCACAAAAGTCAAAACTTGATCAGCGTAAATATTGGTCAACGCTAACTGGTGGCAAAAGAAAAAAATAAACACCAATGAAAGAAATCTTATCAAGTTAAATTTATTTCAGTTTTGTTCTGTTTTTGTTTAACTCAGTTTCAAAGTAATCAGTATAACTGTAATATGACCTCTCATATGCCAGCATGATAAGAATCATCAACCATCCCATCCAATGCTCATGAGTACTTCTGTGAGAATCTAATTAAGTGACATCTGTCCTTTGTTCTGTAATTTATAAAAATTGTGTCTACATTATTACAATCAATTATAAATATACCTGCTTTGTTTTAGCATGTTAAACACATCCTTTGTATCAAATTTAGGATGGCAGATTAAAAACATGTAAAAGGCATGCAAATACTACCTGCATAGGTACTTGTGGTCACTATCATGTGTCAACTCATATTAGCTGACCAATCAAACACAGTTTTAAATATTATGTAATTAACATCATTAAAGTACATGTACAAATTATCAGTAATTTATCCTAATAAATTGCAAATTAGATCATGGAGAGTAAGGGAAACAACTGTATAATCAATGAATGACAAGCTTAGTAAGACAGACAGGGTTCATAATGGAGAAGCAAGATCAAAAGATTTCAGTGAAATTAAAACTCACAAGTAACTCTGAGGCAAGCTCACAAATGAGCATAAATTTCAGTAATACTTGCCTTAGGCTGATCCCAACAATGGACTCAAACAAAAACACTCATGGACAACAGATGGTATGTAATAAGCCATGTACACCTGGTTCACACAGCAATGTTAATCAGATGTTATGATGTCTGGAACAATCCTCAAGGCCCAGGCAGAAAAAATGTCAAAACTTTTGATAATGACTCAATTTTCCAGGTGAGCCATGCATGGCTTTGGTGATTCCAGTGCTTACACATGACAAAACAAAATTGTGTTGTCAGGAGAAATATGTTCAGCATATACATTCAGCAAATCATCGGGTAGCATGCAATTATCCAAACTAGTATCAAGGGAAATTCAATCACAAGGGATATGTGGAAGACCATGTTTAAAGTTGTGATGAGTCTGGTCTCTTCTATCAAATGATGCCAGAAGAAGAAAAAAAACTTTAGCTAAAAAAAAATACATTCCAAAATATAGGGATTCATGCATATAAAAGAGAGAATGACACTTTTGTTTTGTTTGCACAATACATGGTTTTATTTGTGTCAATAGAAACAGCGTCGTTGCTTGGATGACTACAAGGGGATATAAGGATTTGTTTTTCAAGATGTCTGTTTCAAGCATCATAAACCACCTGTGATCCGCATGTAGAGACTCAGAGAAGAAAGCTCTAATGCTATTAGAACACTGTACAGCCAACCCAACCCCAGTGGAAAACAATTCCATCTGCAGTACATCTAGTGTCCAGAGTGATCCTGATTTCTTCCCGACATCTTTTGGGGTTCTTCCTCCACCAAATGTACTGGCTGCCATGTATAACCTATAGTGTACTGAAAAATACTGCTAAACCCACATAAACAACCAACCAATGACCAACCAGCCAACCTTCCCTCTCTGAGCAGGAAGTACTTCAATCTTTCTATGTTGCCATAAGGTGGCTGAAGACCCAAAGTCTTATTGCAGAAAAAAAAATCAAGTATCTATGATATCCAAGAGACTTTTGCTCAGCAAAGGGATAACACACAAAATTAACTGATTTTCTTCCTTCAAAACGTGGACTGAGATTTCTTAAGCTTATCAAAGTCAATAAATAGTGGTGTATTTGGTTTTGTGTGTTCACTTTTTACATCTTGTCTAAATTCATTTTATATTTTAATCCAAGTAATCATATCTATCTATCTAGTGACAGAAGAACAAAAAATCAAAAACACAAGTTGTGATTTTGCTGTTTCTCTTAATTAAAGTTTATTTTTAAAAAAAAATATTTTTTTGTTCCAAATGATACTAAAATGTAGCCAATTCATATGCAAACAGAAGTGACATAATATACCATGTATTTGCTAGTGCCGACATGAAGACTACTAAAACCTATTGGAATAATATTTGCAATGAGCTTTTTTTCAAGACTGTTTATCTTGAAAATAAAGTTATTCCAAAAGTAAACCTGACAACTTCATTATAAAAGGTTATTTATTCCTAACTATTCCCAATACAATTTCAAAATGAGTATTCAAGAATGAATCTCCCCCAAATCCTCACCCTTGATCAAATCAAATCAACGTTCCCTTTTCTCTGTTGATCTCCATCCCTTTCTGAGTTTTTCAAAGGTACATCAGTAACTCACTGTGTCACACCCTTGCTTATGTTGTGGCCTATAGTTGTTGGACCCCATTTTGCTTAAGCTATTGAGGGAGATGTATTACTGGGACTTTCTGTCCAACAAGTCCATAAGTTCACAAATGTGTAAAAATCTGACAAACTGCTGTAATGGTCTAAAACTCTACTCAGACATCTACATACGGATTTACATATGTTATAAAACTTGAATCTGTCTACATCAAGTAGTTATTTAACAATCTTGCTAATAAACTTAGATTGTTGGGCATCATGGATGAACTGTAATGTAATTTTTAAATCAAAAGATATCTGGATTATAGCATACAAAAATTTCCAATGAAAAAGTATGTCCAGAAATTGATAGTTGGATCAGTAGTTCATATTAATCAACCCAAATTATTCCCTCTGATGAGTTACAATAATAATGAAACTGGTCAGGGACAGGGGGTGACTAGAACACCCCAGCAGATGGGAGGGACTGCCTTCACATCCTACCAGTCAATATCTTCCAAATACTCAAAATAACTTTGCTCAGAGTAAGTGCAAAGAATAAACATATTTATAAAGATCTGATAAGAAACAAAACACAAGATCCGGATGGTAGTCCATGCAGCTAAGGTGTGCAATTGGGGGAAATGAATGGACCCATGTGTGTGTGTCTAAGTAAGAGAACATATTTACAAATCAGGATCAAAAATAAGTTTAAGGTAATGTCCCATATACATCCTCAGGTGGTGATGTAGGGAAACATGTAAAATCCTGACAAATTATGTTCAATAATAAACACCAAAAAATTAACAGATGGACACAACTAATCAAGATGCCTCCACCAAAAGGATATTAATAATAATACACAAATAAATTTACAAACCACATTTTATAACATAACCATTCCCAACCTGAAAATGTTGAGTATTATCCTGAGAGCTCTTGTTGCCAAGTAACATCCAGGTGATCCTCTTGATGGCAGTCCTTTAACACAGACTTTCTCCTTGAGTATCTTCAGTGCATTCTTTGCTTCAGCCAGACTGCATGTTTCATACCACTTGTCTTGGTAGTCTACAAGTACGTGATCTGGATTGTCTTGATCTCTTTCATATGTTTCTCTTACATTCAAAAAGTTGATGGATTTGTAATGGTCTACTATCGATGGAATTGTATCTGTAAGGGGAAGAAATATAGATGTTAATTTAAGACTGGAGCATTATGGTGTATTAGAGGCATGCAACTCTTTGATCATGATTACAAATCTGCATATACATATATCTTCATAAATCTATGCAAAAGACGTCTTTATTAATATTTGAAAAATGATACAGAATTAACAAAATCATGATTTGTCTTGGGTATGATATACTGTAAATTCATTGTATTTTGTTGGGTATGAATTTTCATGGCTTTTAGGCTGCTCAAACATCGAATTTAAAGACTCAGTGAACAATGCTCCTATTCAGACTCCAAATTTAGAACCTCAATGAACAATGTTCCTACTCAAACATCAAAAATTTAAAGGCTCAATGAACAATGTTCCTACTATGAAAACAACAGCACCTTTTCCACAAGCGAAAATATGATTTTTCAAATAAAATCATGTAACTGGCTTTTAGGCTGCTCAGACATAAAATTTCAAGGCTCAATGAACAATGTTCCTACTCAAACATAAAAAATTTCAAGGATCTACAAATAATGTTACTACTGTGAAAACAACAGCACCTTTTCCACAAACGAAAATTCGATTTTTCAAATAAAATCAAGTAACTGACACTTAAATGCAGTTACAGTATACATAACTCATAAAGAGCTAACTTTATATAAGTCCACTTTGATTTCTGTTGATAGATGAATTTAGTCATGTAATCACATGATTTCAAGAGACTGCTGTGGTGGTCTAGTGGTTAGAGGGTCTGCCTTGGATGTGAGAGGTTCAAACCCTGGCCGAGTCATACCCAAAAATTATTAAAATGGTACTAGCAGTTTCTTTACCTTTGACACAATAGTGTTGGTTACAAAAACTTAAAATTATCATTGTACATATGTCCTTATGATGCTTATAGAAAAGGAACAGGTTTTTTTAGGATGACAAATGAGATTTTTTTTCAGAAATGCAAAACAGCCAACAAACACAGGAATGATGCAATGCATAGATTTTTATATCACAAGTCATGGGCAGCTGGGATGTAGAGATTTAATTTGAACCCTGAATACTTTATAAATGTGCAATTACAAATTTATACATCACAATTTTTTGACATTTCAATTCAAATCGCTGGTGTCATATCTGCAGCATCAATGAGAATTAAATGATGGTTTGCTTTGATTTTTTATGGCACAGCACCATAAGGCTATTGGAGCACAGTTACCCTTGCTGATCCAATAGTAAATGAATCCAGTCCAACCAATGAGTTGCCATGACTCCAGCCTCCATTAGTCACCTCTTATGATACTTGATGATACTAGTATATGCCCCATAATAATATTTGCAAGTCAGGCATACTACATGCATGATATTAGTAGTTGTTAGAGGCATGCTACCAGTACATGCCTGATAATAGCAGTTGTAAGTCACACTGATCTCATCTGGTTGCAAGTCAGGCACACAAACCACAAAGCTACCATGGGTAGGCATACTACTTGCCAGATAATAGTAGTTGTAAGTCAGACACACTACAAACGACAAAGCTACCATGGGTAGACATGCTACTTGCCAGATAATAGTAGCTGTAAGTCAGACATACTACAAACGACAAAGCTACCATGGGTAGACATACTACTTGCCAGATAATAGTAGCTGTAAGTCAGACATACTACTTCCCAGATAACAGTAGTTGCAATTCAAGCATACTACTTGCCAGATAATAGTAGTTGCAAGTCAGGCATACTACTTGCCAGATAACAGCAGTCGTAAGTCAGGCATACTACTTGCCAGATAACAGTAGTTGCAATGCAAGCATACTACTTGCCAGATGGCAGTAGTTGCAATTCAGACATACTAGTTGCCAGATAACAGAAGTTGTAAGTCAGGCATACTACTTGACAGATAACAGCAGTCGTAAGTCAGGCATACTACTTGCCAGATAACAGTAGTTGCAATTCAAGCATACTACTTGCCAGATAGCAGTAGTTGCAATTCAGACATACTAGTTGCCAGATAACAGAAGTTGTAAGTCAGGCATACTACTTGACCGATAATGCCTTGGAAATATACATGACCTTTAGTAATCTTTATAAGTCATTATAAAATCTGCCATTTTTCAGTTTCATATACAGATATCCTTTCATCATCTAGTGATTAACCTATTTGTTAAATTCCAATTGTAACTTTACATAATTTCTTGGATGACAAACACAAGGCTGGAGATGGGCATTTTTCTCGGGCCAACAGAAATTAGTAGTTTCAATAAAAATAAAAAAAATGTCAAAGAGACTGAGAGATTCATAGAAGAATTGTGGAATGGGACACTCCCATGGGCTTAAAAATGAGAAAACAATGGGACATTATTAGCTTTATGCAAAGGGTGTCATAACTGTGGAAGGAAAACAACCATGGCAGCCCATGGAACACCATATCTTCCTTGATTCCTACTAGCTGCATACAAAACTGAAGAATAGAAAGGTAAAAGCATTTAGAATTGTTACCTTGGTAACATCACAAACATTCACAACTGTCATTAATCAAAATTATAATTGTTATCAACTGCACTTAATATTTCTTTTTAGCTATTACAATACTAAATATTCACAATGAATGAGCGTTAGCAATCTGATAACATACTGGTGACACACTAATACATGCATAATGTCCTGAATTATTGCATTGAGAAAAAAGAATCATTGATGGGACTCTTAGTCTTAGGACTGGGACTGCAACTTTTTCCAGAGACAGGGCAGTGAACTACAACTTTCAAAATCCAATCGAGAACTCTGACAAAACAAATATTTCCAAAAGGTTTTCATCCCCATCAACTCAAATCACAAGCATAAGCTCCATTTTCAATAATCCAATAAGGACCACAACTATTTTGTACTTCTATTGCTACAACAAATACAGCAAAATAAAATGAGAATCCTTGGAAGTGACTAACACTCTTTTGGCAAAAACAATTTCCAGAAATTCAAGATAAGACAATTTCTTTCTTTTCACCACTGAGTGTTGAAACCATTCCTGCTATTCTTCAGCAATAAGCAATAACTGTTTTACAAGACCTTCAAATCAGCTGCTGTGGTTCACATACTGGCTGTCAGCTTGGTACCATTTTCATTTAGGACAAAGTGGACATCATTTTAATTTAGTAGTCATATGGTGAAAACTCCATGTCATAATAATAATCCATTCATGGGAAGCATTGACAGTAAGATTTTTAAGATTGTTGACATGGCAACCATATTGGATGTATGACATCTACCATATTCATTTAAGACTATATTATATAGTCTTACAGTGCCGGTGTACCATAAACTACATTTATGGCCAAAGGAAGAAGAAATCTATTGATGGAAACCTCCATGATGATAAAGCCATCTATCTGGAGTGGGGATTAGATAACAATATTTTCAAGATATGACCTTTCACTCAGTAGGAATAACAATAACAAGGTTTTCAAGATGGCTGCTGTGGTGGCCATGTTGGATATCAGATCAGCACAATTTTTAATTTGGACCAAGCAGAAATAATAAAAAGTCTTTTAGTGAAAACCACATGCTGATAGGAGCAGTAGATATGGCAAAGATTTTGAAGATGGCCATTGTGGCTGCTATATTGGCCATGAGAAGTTTACCAATTTTCATTTTGCACCAACTAGACACTATAAGAAGTCTATGAAAACCCCATGACCATCCTGTCTGGAGAAGTTATGACAAGGTCTTAATGATGGCTGCCATGTTGAACATCAGATCAGCATCATTTTCATTTGTACTGAACTAGATGTGACTAGAAGTTGTTTTTTTAAAGTGAAAACCACAATCTCATATGATTGTTCATATAGATGGATTAATGACTCTAAGAATTTCAAGATGGCTAATCTGGTAGCCATATTGGACATCAGATCAGCACAATTTTCTTTTAGGATGACTTAGGCCCATCCATTCAGGCGGTGTAGCAATAACACGATTTTCAAGATGGCTGCCACAGCAGCCACACTGGACAAGAGATTTGTACCACTGCTATTTAGAACCAAGTAGACATGATAAGAGATATTTTTAGTGAAATGCTCATGTTGATTTGACCATCCAATCAGGAGGAGTAGTGATACTGTAATAGGATTTTCAAGATGGCTGCTGTGGTGGCTATAATTGCATTTCAGATTAACCCAATTTTCATTTAGGATCAACTATGCACCATAAGAAGTCTTTTAGTGAAAACGCCAAGTTGATATGACCATTCATTCAGAAGGTGTAGCATTTTAAAGATTTTAAATAGAGCTGCCATAATGGCCATCATCTGAGCCTCACATCAGTACTATTTTCATTTAGGAACAACCAGACATTTAAAAAAGACTTTTACTGACAATTCAATGAAGAGATGACCATCCATTCAGGAAAATCAGCAATAACAAGACTGTCAAGACTGCTGCTATGGTGACCACACTGGATGTCAGGTCAGCACTATTTTAGGTTAGGACCAACTAGACCAGTAGTTCATAACACCAAATCAAGGTTGTGAGGACATTCTGGATGGTCATTGAGGGTCACCAGGATTTGTTAATTTAGGGTGGCAAAACATTTCAAAATGTGAAAATGGGATCATCAGGTTCAGAAAAAACTATTTTCAGGGTCATGGCCAAAAAATGTTGGTAACCACTCATCTAGACCATGGGATGAATGTGTCTATACAGTTTCATGGCAATGCTCCAAGATGTTTAGGAGGAGTACTAAAGACTTGCACTTAAGGAGAGATGGATAGCACATGACAGACAACAGACCATCCTACAAAGTCTTCTGGATTAAGACCAGTAGAGCAAAAAATTATCACAACAGAATCATAGGTTTATTACAATCATCATGTACTACCTGTCTTAGCACTCCAACATCAATGTCCAAATATCAAAAACAGAGGCTGGAAGGGTCAGATGAAATTCTGTCTAATATGGGGATAAAAATAAATAATTTACAAGTCTTTCAACATCTTAAAAATAACTTCCTCATGTCATCAGTGTAACTGAAGTTTTCTCAAGCAAATTCTTTTTTTTCTTCAGACAAGCCCAGTGGGCATCTCAGTTAGAAGACAGGACAGGCCCAATCTGAAATCAGAGGGTCCCCATGTGTCAGGTTATCAGATTTTGTAGCACTGGTGCTCGAAAGGATGACTAATGTACAGTGCCATCTGTCTTACCTGACAAATGTACTCTTAAGGATGACCGATGTACAGTACTATCTGTCTTACCTGACAAATGTGCTAGTAAGGATGATTGATATACGGTACTATCTGTATTACATGACAAATGTGCTAATAAGGATGATTGATGTACAGTACTATTTGTCTTACCTGACAAATGTACTCTTAAGGATGACTGATGTACAGTACTATCTGTATTACCTGACAAATGTGCTAGTATGGATGATTGATATACAGTACTATCTGTATTACCTGACAAATGTGCTGGTACGGATGATTGATGTACAATACTATCTGTATTACCTGACAAATGTGCTAGTACGGATGATTGATATACAGTACTATCTGTATTACCTGACAAATGTGCTAGTACGGATGATTGATATACAGTACTATCTGTATTACATGACAAATGTGCTAATAAGGATGATTGATGTACAGCACTATTTGTCTTACCTGACAAATGTACTCTTAAGGATGACCGATGTACAGTACTATCTGTATTACCTGACAAATGTGCTAGTATGGATGATTGATATACAGTACTATCTGTATTACCTGACAAATGTGCTGGTACGGATGATTGATGTACAGTATTATCTGTATTACCTGACAATTGTGCTAGTACGGATGATTACATTTGAAATGCTGTCCATAATAAAAGCTAAATTAACAATGAAAAAGTCATCAGATTTGCAAAGATTGAAGACCACTGACTACTCTTATCAAATACACATGAAGTTTACATTGGTGAGTGAATTTGTTTTCAGTATTGTAAAATCAGTAAAATCATATCCATTTTCTGCAATGTATATTTATTCAAAGCAGGTTAAAAATCCCTAAAGCTTTCTGAGGTCTCGTGTGCTTTACAATGACCTGATAAAAAAATTTCACTGGATTGTAACAACGATTATTAAAATTGTAAGCAAATTTTTCCTTTTAACATTATCTTATAATGGACTGTTACACAACCATATCATTTTTCATCCAATCTCTTCCAAGTTTTACAGTCTTACAATAAACTTAGGTGACAAGTGACATCATACTGATGATGTCATAAAATAATGATCGCACCATTTCTAGCTTCGCAGTAAGCAGTCCAATTTTACAAATGAGGACATTATTAATGGAAATCATGTGAACCTGCTTTCTTAATTTTATGCACAAATGAAACACCTTAGTAAACAATACCTGTCCATAAAGAACAATTTTCACTGTTATGAAATAAGATTTTTACATTAAATTTAATGATATTGAATAAATTATTCCATTCACTTTGTTCTTAAAATGTATTAGTTGCTTTGATTTGGTTTGATGTGTTACAAAACAGGAAGATAAGTATGTTAATTCATGTCAAGGCAAAAGGACATAAAGTGCCTTGCTCAATGACACACCAAGGTGGCTGATCTGGTTTGATCTGATGGCAGATTTTCCCTTCTGGTCATGAGTCTTGCAATAAAGTCCTTATTGTAAGCTAGACAGATAGAAAAGACACTTACACAAATCAGAGTAAAAATAAAATAAATCTTGCCACTTACTTTCTTCAGGTTCCATAGATGGTTCTGCTAACTTTATGCCCCGCCTTGCCATCACATCAGCTATCTGAAAAATATGAAAATGATGCAGTCAGTGGGTAGAACAAAAGTGATGTTTGTTTTCCCAGTCCAACCAGACCCTGATCAGTTCAATTCAACCAGACCCTGATCAGTCCAGTCCAACCCTGATCAGTCCAGTCCAACCAGACCCTAATCAGTCCAGTCCAACCAGACTCTCATTTATTTCTGACAGTCATTTGTTTCTGAGAGATCTAGTCCTGGGCAAGTATCTAGTTGAGCAAACTTCAATGACCATTATGTGATAGTAGACTTTAATCAATGCTAATCTGTACAGTTCAATGTGAATTTACATGTGCAAATATGGTAATACTGAAATGAATAAAAAAACCAGTACAGGAAATATTGCTTCTGGAAGTGAAAGATATTTTTGCTTTCTGAGAGTTAGAGAAAATTTTACAGTACAGCTTTAATTTGCATCTGGAACAAGGCATTTAGATTGTTTCATCTAGAAAACAAGGACAATTCATTCATACTGTATGATAAAAATCACAAAATTTCACTCAGCCTCGACTGCTTTGGTGACCTAGTGGTTGGAGCATCCACCGTGGATGTGGGAAGTCACAGGTTCAAAACCTGGCAGAGTCAAACCAAAGATTTATAAAATGGTACTAACTGGTGCATCGCTTGGCGCTCAGTATTAAGGGGTCAGTGTTGAGACTGGTTGGCCTGGTGTCAGAATAATGTTACTGGGTAACACGGGGTGTCCTCGTTAATAATGTGGTCTACATTACTTTCACACCTTACGGTTCAACATACTGTGAGATGCACTTCATCAATATACATGTAGTCTTGATGAGAAACCTAAAAGATTTGGACTCCCTCTCGCTCTCATAGAATCCTAATTTTTCTTAATGGAAAAACAGAAGTCAAGAGTAAGTACATTGTTGGCAAAAACAGTTGAGATGCTATGTTGTTTCAAACATCTTATACTATTTGAACCAATATGGTAGTGAATGTGGCAAAAATTAGTAATACTAAATGCTGAATAATTTGTTGAATCGGGCAAAAATTAGTAAATACTAAATGTTGTATAATTTGCTGAATGGGACAAAAATTAGTAAATACTAAATGCTGAATAATTTGTTGAATGGGGCAAAAATTAGTAAATACTAAATGCTGAATAATTTGTTGAATGGGGCAAAAATTAGTAAATACTAAATGCTGTATAATTTGTTGAATGGGGCAAAAATTAGTAAATACTAAATGCTGTATAATTTGTTGAATGGGGCAAAAATTAGTAAATACTAAATGCCGAATAATTTGTTGAATGCCAGGCAAAAATTAATAAATACTAAATGCTGAATAATTTGTTGAATGGGGCAAAATTCTGTATATATGCCATAATTATTATAGCATTTCCAGTCAATTCTTTAAGTTAATTGTCATGTCAACTTTGTTGACATTACTAATAATTATCATTATTAAACTAATAATAGTAACTATGGGTGACAGACTTCTGATACTTTCTATTCTAAATTAAGTGATAAATAAATTTTGGATAATAATGGCATAATATTAGAATAATAAATAGGGCTGCCATTAAATGGATGGCAAAATGTGGAGCATAAGTTTCTGCATTTTAGATGTCACATTCTATAAATCATGGGAACAAACTGAATTCATAACTTTATACTTTACTTTACCAACAATGCAAAATTATGCAGACACAAACCCTGAACAAAGTATTTGGAAACTTTGCTTATAGACAAAGTAAAATGGACTAGTGTCATTCAAGGACTTGAAAAAAGAAAATGCTGCATTTTGTCAGTACACTTAAGGTTTCCTTTAAGCAAATTAGATAACACTTTGTTGACAACCATAACAGGAAATTAGCTAAGAAAACAAGATTGGCCAAATCTTGATTTAGAGAGGACCACACATTGGGCTATCCAATTTTTTTAACTCCAACAGTACAGTCAGTGCAAGCTCTTGACAATCAGAAAGTTTCTGGGTAATTTTGAGATGAGGGCATTGAGGAGGAAAGAAAATTTCAATAAGTAATTGTTTACAATCAGTGCATTAAGAAAGCGTATGACTTACAAATTCACAAGCCTTGACTATAATTCCACTAGTCATGACTCTATGTGCCCTGAGGACTAAAATATTTACTATTATTTTGACACTATGTTGAAATTACTGTACTTTAATATGAAACGATTTTTTTTTTAAAACTACATTAAACTGACTCATGTGTTTATTTTCCTCTCAAAATATTTCATACCTAGCAAATGTTGCCCTTCAGGTCCTTGTGTCAACTATTGTCCAACTGCTTCAGTGTTCAGAGGATTTTGTTAGACACCGGCACAGGGAAATTCTCTTTACAAAAAATCAACCGCCCCAGCTTAAAGTCAATTTGTGCAAGAAGGACATATTTTTTAGCATTATTTTGATACTGAACTCCCTCCCTTCCAGAAAAGAAAATGGTTGGCCCCTTATATTTGTGATATTGGTCACTGAACACTTATTCACATTTGGCTGAAGAATGAATCAAACAATAAGGTTTCCAAAATTTTTACAATTTCCACATGCTTGTTTGGAAAATTCAGAATAACTTAACCACAGCTCTGCTCTTGCAAGTTCTTACTGGCTTCGGGTTCATGTACAAGTTCATCCTGATTTATATGTATGGATAAATATTTGGAGGCTTGGGAGTACGTTTATTTTAATAAAGCTACAAACATCTCCAAGTATATTGCTTATTAGAATTTTCCCTCATCCACAGAATATATATTTTGGAATTTTTTTTATTTTCAGCAATATAACACTGCCTTCATCTGCAACTACTGTTGATCACATAACTTTTAATGGTTGCATGATATGAAGAGACTGGTGTAGATGGGTAGTAATTCAAGCCCCTCATCCCTATTTAGTGCTGGCCTCCACTGTCTTATGTCTTAGTGACTCTGTCACCTTTCCTTTTCCATGTGTTTTCATCAGATGTGATGAATTTGGTCTGATTTGGAATGAAGGAATGTCCCATATTGCTGCAGTGTTCATGTATTACCTAAGACTCTCTAATGACATGTTCCTTAATCCTTTTTAAAATTCAACCTGTTTCACCACTATAGTCATTCTCACAATCACTACATTTGATATGATAAACCACACCACATTTTTCATAATTTTCCGTTTTGTCCTTCACATGTGTAAGTTGTTCTCTTAATGAATTGTATAGTTTGTGAAATATATATTAACCCCATATTGTCCATTTGAATCCATGTTTCTTGATCAAAGTTGAAATAGAAATGAAGTCAGACAGGTACGGATCTTATTTATTATCAACCTGTAGAAGCAGCAGCTACAAGTTCATAATTAGTATGTGTGCTAGAACTGTGCATGAATAAAAAATAGTATTTATCATCTCTTTTTGAACTAAACAGACTTAAATATACAGTGTGTAAAGATCTCAGTTCCTTTATGTTGAAAATATCATACTGGGGGCTTTGATATATTGCTTATCCCCAGGCTCAGCTTAACTGTCAATCACAGATATTACTTGAAATATTTAAGTTTAACTAGCAACGTATTACCAAGTCAACGTGAGTAAAGGACAGCTTATTACTATTCATTCTGTTAGTGGTAATTACAGGTAACCGCCGTGAGTGAAATACATAGAACAAATAGCATTGTTCCGCCTTCATACTGGAAACATGCTTCACCAGTACTCAAAGGAAACTTTTTTTTAGATGCAGGCCCCAGGCAGGTGACTTAAATAAACTCACAAACCCTGACTGAAATTCCTCAAGCCCAGACTGCAATTTCCACATGCCCATAATGTCCCCTTTACTAATATTATCACCCAACATTGCAATAGTTACAATTCAAATATAAATTCAATAGATGTCAAAGGGGTTTGAAGGTAATGCAAGTGTCATTAGTGCTGATCACTACAATCACTGGAGACTGGATGGTCCTGGTGTTCAAACTTTCTGCTGGATTCACTGAGTGAATCCTGGTTAGAACAGTGTTGCTGTATGTCGAAGTGTTGTTTGCAGTATGTGGAAAGAATAGCCCCCTCCCCCCATATCATTTTTTTCCTAGGCATGCTTCACAAAGTAAAACTCCGTGAACCAAGAGTTCAAAAACTTATTTTTTGGGGACTTTGCTGATAGCTAATTACTTCCTAAATTGGCTTAAAAATTTACACATGAACACTATTCCAACAACTGAAATGATCATGTTTTACATTATATATATGCAATAAAATCCAACTTCAAAGAAATATGACCAAACGGATTCTTAGTACATGTACATATGACAAAAGGGATTTTAGTAAGGGAAAAATTAGAATATCTAGCAGTACCAATATCAGGTTTCTAACTACATGTATTAATATGTGGGGTGTGTGAATATGGGAATTTCAGAGACAGATGTGAGGGAAGCAATGATAAGTCTGGGTAACTAGGTCAGCATCATAGAAACTAATGTAAGTTGGGTGTGAGAACATATCAATACCAAGTAAAGTTTTTCAGTTCAGGATAAGGCTTTGACAAATCTGAGTAAACAGGTCAGCATCATGACGTATCTGGATAACATGGTCATATTTCTGCAGTTTCAGCACCTTTTAGTTATGGTATGATTGCAGAGGGAGCTGTCATTCATCTAGTAATGGTTAGCTAATCATATTCTGTATGTGGGGAAAAGGTGTGTGGATTACGATATGTGTATATAGATAGATACAAGATACAGTGGGGAGAGAGAATGCAGAAGAAGGCAGAAGGACACAAAGCAAAAAGAAAAGCAGAAACAGGGCAGAGAAAGAAAAAGGGACCACAGAGATAAGATGTAGTTGAAAATAAGAATCAGAGATATGCTAGATGGGGAATTAAGAGAAATGATACATAATAGACATAATGGAGTTATAGATATTCTGAGTGGACAAATATATTGAGAAACAATGTAGATAAACAGTGTAGAATTTGGAGAGGTGGACAGAACTTAGTGTCTATAATGGATATAAACAGTAGATTAAAATACATGTATGATTTAGTGTTTAAATTTAGTGTGCCCCTGGTCACTGCCTCACTCCAAAGACAACAGAAAGACCCAATAGGTCAGACAGACCGCACCTAACAGGTCAGAGAAACATTACAGCTCTTCACAAACTTGTCAAAAATATAATACATATGGCTTAAACATTGTCATTCAAGGCAATAATATGTAATAACTTTAGTTCATGTACATGCTAGCATCTTCTTGATTTACCTATCATGGGCTGTTCCACTTCCTGATCCTGCCTATGCAAATTATAGCACAAAGGGCTCACCCACTGCAGCCATCCAAAAACATCTCACTAGCTACTGTCAGCCAATTAAGTAATATGTGAAATGGTGTATTTATAATACCTGACTTCTGACTTCTTTACCTTTAACTGCTGCTGTTTAAACTGGGACAGTTATACATCAGCTCCAGTCATGAATGCTTATGATTTATACAAGCAACATGTAACGAGCATATTCTGAAAACTGTTTTCTTGAAACATGACCATTTCAGGGGTTTTTGGAGTACAAAATCATATTATTAGCATGACACACTATACTTCCATTTGATTAAAATCAGATATCATTTTCACATAGGGCAGTGGTGATCTGATTTAGATTGCGCCATGTTATGGCCTGGTATGTCAGCATCTTGAAAATGCATTTACACATTTCATCAGCGTGATCAAAGTTTCCTAAGGCAAAATAATATTTTTCTTCAACAAGCCAGATGGGCACCTCACTTAGATTACAGGACAGGCCCCATCTAAAATTATAAACTCTAAGAAATCTCAGTCTAATGTGCGAATATATCTAAGTGATTGTTGATAGTTTTTAAGAATGCTGGCTGATTCAGACACTGGCTGATTCAGCCCAAATGACGGGCTTATTCGGCCCAAATTACAGGCTGATTCGGACCAGATAACGGACTGATTCGGACCATGTGAACAATTATAAGAAAAACCGTGTAACACACACATTATTTAGTTTAGTAGTTATTACTGTTTTTGCAGACATACTAAGAGAATATAAAAAGTTGATATTCGGCTTTTAAATTTATGTAAGACAGTTGTTAGCAAATTTCTAACCGAAATCAGAACAAACTCCACATTAACTATAGCATTTAGATTTTTTCAACCAAAATAAAGAATGTATGTATGTATGTATGTATGTATATATATATATATATATATATATATATATATATATATATATATATATATATATATATATATAATAAACTGACAATGAACAGTGCAAAACTAGTATCTAACTTGCCTGAGCACTTTTGACTCTTAATGAGTCTTTTTCTAAGGCAAATACAAAACACAGACAAGACAAACAAATAAAACAGAACAATGGTTATGTTTGCAAAACTTTACATGGCTGTTTCTACAGGAATGAAACATTTAAATTTATATTGTTTCAACTAGTTTATTTCATTCAGCTTGTAATTGCGGATACTGGAAAATATTTTTACTGACATAGAAATCTATGAGCCATTATGACATCTGTTATTTTATGTAAATTTATGTAAGCGCAAATTATATCCAGGATATTTTATTGTTATAGTAGTAATTATAGGCTATTAAGCAAATTTAGAGAATTATTTAAAAGAAAATTTTATTTGTGCATGGCTGTCTTTTTCTAGTCTTCTTGGTTTAAACCACTTGGTTTCAATGTTCTAAGGCGGCGTATCCAGTAAGATTCCTTTTCTTTCCTGGTTTTGGAACTCTAAATTAATAAAATGCAGTCATTTTTGTAAGTTGTATTTTACAGCTGTTATAGCTTCTAAATGAGCTGATAACTGATGTCCCCATTTTATTCTGAAATGAAGCCCTATACTGTCCACAGCTTAAATCTATCAACTGTACTTGTACAGCCGTCAGTAAACTGTGATTGCTACATACAATTGGTAAACAACAAAGATGCTTAATGACACACTTAATTTACTGACCATATGTTATGTCAAAAAGCATGTACAATTTGATCCCAGTGTGTTTATTTAATTAGTAACATCCCCATCGGCAACTAGCTAATACAGACATTGTTTATACAATTGCTGGTTACAATATGGTCATGCTACATAGTTTTTCCATGCACATGATCACGTTATCAATATTGTGTGCAATTAATCCAATTAAGCGCGTTCTGATTAAAGTATGAAACAGGCAGTGATAATCAGACGTGACAATTAGAGCGGCATTTATCAAACAGTCATTCATAAATATAGTAGGAGGCACACTTTCTTCATCATTCTTAAAATGACTGCTAATTGTGTATCCTGTGTGAACCAAGTTCATGCCATTTATATTAAATGTTTTAAGTTATCCACATTCTAAATTCACTTTTACTCAATGACTTCAAAAATGCCTTGCTTGCTCATGCTTATGTTATGCATTTGTCTGTTTTGTCCAATTTGTATTTATATACTGTTTTTTTGTCTTACTAATCATGTTTTCTTGTAATGCATCATTGTTATATGTAATGTCAGTATAAAGCATATTATAGCTTGTGTTAAATTTGTTTTATAAATCATGCCGACGTTAAATAAATCTTATCTTTTCTTATCTTATCTTAGGTGCGTTATACCTTAGTACATGAATAAATAATTTCGTTATAAGTAACAGTACCAATAAAGTTCAGGTATGACTAGATATTATTTTATATTCTGTTTAAAAAAAACAGACAATATAATTCATGTTAATATTTTTCAGATGGCGTACAACAGCAGGGACGATGTTCACAAGTTCCTGAGGAACGTATTTGCATTACCATTCCTTCCGGCAGAGGATATTGCTCCCACTTTTGACCTGCTATGTCAGAAGGGAACTGCGTCAGAGGACCTTATGAAGTACATGGACTACGTGCATGAGAAGTGGATCACCAGCAGCATATGGGATGTGACATCGTTGAGTGTTTACGGTCAAAGTATCCGAACCAACAATGATGTTGAGGGGTGGCACCACCATATTAACAGGCGTGCCAAGAAAGGCAACTTGCCTTTCTACTTGCTGAAACTGCTTTTGTACAAGGAAGCCACCCTTCTTCTCATGCAAGTTAAGATGGTATCTGAGGGTAAACTAAGGAGATACCAACGTAAGCAGACTATCAAATGCCAGGGACGGTTGATGGCACTGTGGAAGTAAAATGCAGAGAAACGGATCTCCACAAGTCAGCTACTGAAACAATGTGCCATCATGTATGGACCATGTTAGTTCTCCATGGCCATATTATGTAAATAAAATTAATTTAAATAATACAATTCTTCTTATTTTTGCGCTTGTACAGTATACGTTATACACTTTCAATAGTAATGTTCATACAGGTAAATGATTCATAATAAATGCAGCTAATGAAAATCACTTATGGTGCTCATTGTTTCAGTAAATATGATTTCTTTAAAGAAATATTCCACATAAATCATGCTTTTAAAAAAAGTCATTAACATACTCAGACTCATACCAGTATATGTAGATGAAAACAAATCATCTGCATTAATTTTTTAGATAATCATTTCTTTCATCAGATTTTGGACAGCCTAGAATCTCTGAATTACTATCAACTTCCCTTTGAAAATGACTACTTGACATGGGTTCAAATGTTTACTTTCTCAGGACACCGTTGTGATGCCCTGGTCAAATCTCAGTGAGTTGTAGATGCTGGCCTTTCAAGTTTAACACTGACATGGGGTGGAGATAAAGGTCAAAGTGACCCTACACAACGACTTTTCTGGCTTAAATGTGATAAAATTTTAATGCTCAATGCATTAAACTTTAAGGTTCAATACTTATTCAAAATTTGACACTTTACAGATAGATTACGAATTCAGAAAAACATTAACAGATGTTGCTAATAAAACAAATATTATTAAAATATAATTCATCTTACGAGGTCCACAAAATTAGAAGCATATAAATGTATGATATTGATGTGTGATATTTTATCGAACTAAATCAAAAATTGTAAAGTGCCTCACTTTCTCCTTTAAGATATAAGTTTTATGTAGTACTATTAGTTACTATAGCAAAATAGACAGTATAAATAAATTCTACATAAATCTAGCAAAGGCATAAACCTACCCAGACCTGTATGTGTGGACACAAATAATGTAAACTCAGATCAAAATGTATGAATAAATGTTGCTGCATGGACACTGTTTTAGCGATTTTTGTCCCCAACAATCTGCATACAATTTAATGATCGATTCCTTAAATGCATATTTGAACTGCTCAACGTACCTGGGAAATAATGAGAAATATCGTGTCTTAAACAAATGTAAGTATCACAAATCTCAGACGAAACTTATTGATATTTCACATGGTCCGAATCAGGCAAAAATTTGGTCCGAATCAGCCAGAAATCTGGCCCGAATCAGACCGTAATTTGGACCGAATAAGCCCGGTCAGAATCAACCATGGTCCGAATCAGCCTGTTACCGTTTTGAATCCAATTCGCAGCTTTTTTCCCAGCAATACTTTTCTTTTTACCTTGATAGATGAAAATTAATTTACTATCACTGTCTTGAATAAAACTGACAACTAAAGAACTTCTGCAAACGGAAAATGTTATATAAAAAAAGTTCCTGAACGTGTGAAAAATGACGTTGGTTGTTTGCCAGCATGGGCAGATAATTTCAAGGACTTACTAAAGAACCGTGTTGCAACTGCATGTTTCACTAAGTTTATATTTATTTGGCTGAATAAACTACAATACTTACATTTTTTGTACCTACAATATTGTGGACGAATTTATGATAAACTCTAGATATTATCGATCTCTGTCCATCGTCAAGACTACCACGTGATGTAAACCAACATGTTTGGCCAGGAAACTATGGTTAAAACAGATACCGGGCTGCGGAAACAATAACCGGGACCGTAATCTAGAGTCGGCTAATTCTAAATTTTGCAAGAATGACATGCAATATTTTATTCTACCGGATCGGAATATCTGCAAATTACCTGTTAACCTTCCAATGTCTAATAATTGCAACTGAATAAATATTGCGGTGAATTCCTTTTGCTGATATTATTTTGGGAAATTTTGTCATGTATCGACATGAGATAATACAAAAATGAAACGCCCAACCACCCCGACCCCAAAGAAAACATACATTTTTACTTTGTATAACTAACGATACACAAGGAATAGCAAAACATCTAAAACTGGTTGAAGTCTTAACATTAAATGCGTTTGTAACAAAAACTCGTCATTTTTTTTTAAAATGCGTATCTCTAACGTATGACGCTTATTTATTAATTGTTTTTTTTATATAAAAAAAAATCGAAATGTAATGAAATGTCAGTTCGGTTGGAAGAGAAATGGTAAAGGAGAAAACAGATTATTACCGTTCTTAAGCATAGTTTTGATAACGCAGTAAAATACAAATCGCCCATACAAATCAAAGTTTAATGCTGACATCAAAGAATGGAAAGATAGGCACCAAATATATTGCATATGAAATAATCATCTGTGTCAAAACTCAATCCAAACTTGTGACAAACTAGCGAAGTAATTTTTACAATGATCTATGAACTAATGTTATGCCTTGTTTAATCAGTTACTTTAAATTATATAATCAAAATATTTGCATGAACAACAACACACGGCGAAATGAAATATCTGCGTCTGAGGGCTTAAACTATGTAACAAGACCAGGGAAAGCCAAAATGCATTCGATTTTCCAATAGGGAGGTAGAGCACCGCAACTGGCGGTGTGTTGCTCCCTCCTATTAGGTCGGCGAGGCATCGCACCCATTATACACAGAGTGACAAATATGTTGAATACGAGATCTTCTCCTGCTGTTACTCATTGGTCTCACAATACGAGGACAGTGTACGGACCCACGGGGATCGCATCGATGTCTCCCACCCCTTCCCGATTATAACACTGAACCCTTACGGGATGTGAAGCTTGTACAGTATGGCCCTTGGTCCATTTTACCTCCATGGGCTACTGGACCTTGCCATCACAGTCGAGGTGATGCTGCTGCTCGTGTCCCATAATCTCCTCCCCACCAGGTGGCTTCACTCTGAAGGCTAAAGGTGTAAATTCATTCAGGGTAGACAGCCTTTCTCGTCTTCCCTCTGGAACTCGTAGTGAGCTACGGACCGTGACGCAGAGTGCTCCTATACCCCCTCCACCAAGGGGCATAGTGATGCCCAGCCATTCTCCGACACAGAGTTTTCTAGACTATGCTGATGGCAATGCCCTCTCTATCCTTATTGACTCAAATGAGTTAGAGACAGAATGACACATTCTTTCAGGCACACCCCTTCCTTTCAGTTGATCAGTTGAAGGATGAAGAAGAGCTCTGGTCCTTTTGTATGGCGGTAAACCCCTTTTACTCCCGCACCTGTGCTCCAAACCATCTAGCACCTAGCCCAATATGATCCTTTCCGTTTCTGGAAAAGATTCCTGGGGCATCAACACAACCAGACCTCTTATTTTTCCCACATTCATCCACGATTGATGAAATAACACTGTTTTCACTAGGCCAACGTAGAGAGTGGTCTGTTTCTCCTTCAAGATTGAGGACCTTTGTCTCTTCTGCCAGCTACAGGGTACATACCCCGAAGTGGCCTACCGAACCTTCCCAATTGGACGCCGATACGGTTAAAATGGGTATTCTATGGGAGGATGGGCACGCCTTCATATCAAAATAATTGATGCCATGGAGCAGAAAACGAGGCTACTCCTAATCGTAGATTCGTTTGCCGACCTATTCACAGTTAATGTATCCGCAGACTCCAAAAGAGGAAGTTCGCTGACCCTTCTACTTGTACAAGAGGGGGAAAGGGGAGGGACAGCTCTAGAAATTTAAGGACCATTTTACAGTACATCTGTTATACGAACGTCCCAGTAGGTGCTCGCCTAGGCCTTTTTTTTCAGGGGCTTTGTCTAGAATCTCGAACGATAGGTGGGTCCTCTCCATCGTGAACAAAGTTATCGACTCCAATTTCGAAAACAACTTCCAGTATCAATGTTTCCCATTTTCTTTCCCCAGTCTAATCTGGTGAAATTGTGGAAAGATCTGCACACCCTTTTGCAAACAAAAGAAAATCAACAATGAACGTCACACCAGGGTGGATAGGATCAACATGCTTCCTACTTCACCAGTCACAGAAGAGTCTCCACCTGGCATCATAGACCTAGGATGTAGAAACTCTCCTGGCCTGACTGATGCAAACTCAGACCAAAAACTTGTTCTGATGGAGAGATTGCTTGAAGCAAGTCTGGGGTGAAGATGGTGAATGTGTGGGCTGTTGTGGAGAAGGAATTCCAGGTGCTGCAACAAGAGATCCCTCATGTGAGATAGAGACCTGGGTCGATTGATAAACAGGTCAAGAGATCACTAAACCATGATCAATGGGGCAATGAGAATGACTGCAGCAGTGGAAGTACTGACTTTTTGTCAGCAGTCAAATGTTGGGAAGGCATATGCAAATTGGTGATCCTACTGAAAGTTGAATGCATCAACTACCCATGCTCTCTGGTCCTGGACAGTTTGTTACTGAGCTAGGTCACAAACAGGTTCACCATTGGTCCTCTCCAGAGTGTGCACAGGAACTCTGTTACTGAGCAGTGAAAAATCGTTCTGTGAGGATGGCTCAGCCTGTTCTGGACAGGCTCTCTGCTAATACGTTTATTTTCCCTGGAATGTGGCAAACAGATTGTGTTATCCTCTAAGGCTTCTTAGATGAAGAGGTTCCCGATTTCCATTCAAAGAGAGGAAGCATGTGTGCCACCCTGACGTTGTAAACATGCTATGATGGACATGTTTTATGGGGAGATCATGAAACATCAACCTCTTATTCTGTTGTTACACTCTTGCAATGCTAAAAATAATGCTGTCATTTCTAGGTTGTTGATGTGGAGGAACAATTTGGCCTCTAGATCAAGAGTGCTGGAGAAGTATGAACTCTGGCTCTCAACAAGCACCTTAACCGGAATCAGTTGCATGCTAGTGAAATTCCAGTCTTAGAGAGATCGGGACTAATAGAGAATCTGTGTATGTGTGTGTGTGTGTGTGTAATTTGGATTTTTAACGTAGCTTTTACAATTTTTCCATCATATTTTATTGGTAGTTTATAGTGATGTCTCGCACTTAGGCATCATGCCACCGACATGTAGCATGATGTCCCGCCCAGTCACATTATCCTGACACAGGCTGACTAGTCCTAACACTAACTTCTTAATGCTGAGCTCCTAGTGATGCAGTTGTTAGTACCATTTTTAGAAGTCTTTGGTATGACTCGGCTGGGGTTCGAATCTGCAACCTCCCACATCTGAAACAGATGATCTAACCAATAGACCAGTGAAAAAAGGAACTGTAGATGGCTTAGTTGGAGACGTCCTAAAGGAACCAAGAAGTTCAGTGTTCCCAATAGGAACAGATAAAGGCCAGCAGATAATGAGGATTTTGCTCTTAGTGTTTCTAGAAGGGTCAGGATTCAATCTAACAGATCCAGAGGAACCTGGACTAAATTCTGGTTTGTGAGGAAGTTCATACCTATAAGATCAAATTCCTGTAATAGAATAATTTCTGACTTCTTGAGATTGGGTAAAAGACCCAACTCAGTTACGGTGGACGCAGAACAGAACAGATCCTGATGAATTGACTGAACCTGAACATTGTGGATCAGTCAGTTGTCAAAATGGGGGAGAATCGGTGTTCCCAATGATTGGTGGTAGGCCACTACCACTCCCATCATATTTCAGGTGAGATTCTGAACAGCAAAACCTGGAACTTATCAACTTCATGGGACAAGCAAAACCGCAGATATTTGCGGTGTGGCAGAAATGTCGGAATGTGCAAATAGGCATCCGAAAGGTCAATGGAGGCGGCACAATAGAACAAATGAAGAGCATTCTAGAATGTGGTGGTTGTCTCCATCTCGAAGATTTTCTCCTAAAGGAGCTGGCTGAGCTGGGAGAAATATATGTTTTTGTAACCAGGAAGATTCGGGAGTAGAAGGGAGACGGATCACTCAGTACAATCTATTCTGCTCCAAAAGATGTTCATCAGTCACTATCAAAAGTTATAAAGCTGCCATCTTCAACATATTTAAATTCTCTGCGAAATCAGTTCAGATTCGTACCTTGTTGATCTTATTAAGTATTTTAAGCTACAGAGACCTGATTCCTGTTCTCTTACACCTCGATAAAATCTTTCTTGTGTTTTATGGTCATTAACCAAAACCTCATATGAACCATTGAGTGAAGCTGCCTTCAAGACCTCACACTCAAAACTGTTTCATACTTGCTGTTACTTCTCCAAGATGAAGAAGTGAGATTCATACCTTGTCTACTGGCACTAGCAGTTCAGCTTAGTGAGAAATTTGCTTCCATTTCCCTTCATTGCCAACTGAGATTACTAAAAATCAATTACCTTTGGTAGTTACTTTATCACTAGAGATATCCAGTTTCAGTTAAATCTGTGCTGGGATGACCAAGATAAACTCTTTTGCCCAGTGCATGTTCTCCGCTTCTATCTTAATGACTCAAAAGCAAAAAGAAATGGTAGGAAATGTTTCTTCCTCCCTCTTAAGGGCTCCATAGACATTTTGGCTGCCACTATCTCTTGATGAATTGTCACCACAATCAAAAGAGCATGTGGCTCAGAGAGACATATACCTTCTATAAACAGATCTCTCACTCTATGGTGAGTACTTTTCAGTGTCTCTCATTTTGATCACTTTGACGAGAGCATGTCTACCAACCTGACACATTCAGCTATGCAATAGTAACAAAATAAGTAACTGCAGCTATTAAAATGTAGATTTTTGGAGGGGTAAAACTAATTTTATTTATGCAAACATAAATGTCACTATTGCTGAATGCCCTCCTCCTACCCTGCTCTGATGTCTTGTGTTATCATCATCTGTGTTCGAAAAAGATGACAGATAAAATCTACCTTCTGCACATGACTGTGCTACATACAGAGTGGTGTGCAAAAGGTCACACTAACTTTTCTCTGCTCTGTGGGAGTATGTATTAACAATTTGAATGGACAGTGAGCTTTTGGCATCAAAATAGATTAGCTATGCAACAGCAACAGGTAACTATTGCATAATTAAAATTAGTTTCTCTCCCAAAAAAAACTACATATCATGCCAAATTATGTGGGGTAAATTGGTTTGCCCAAGTTCGTAATTCAGTCTGTTATCAGGCAACACTGTGAAAGTTGTATCATACCAGATCATGGTAGGGTAAAGTGCTTTGTGTTCAGCTGATCTGATCAGCTGAACCCACACCTTTCTGGTTATGAATCGAACATTTTACTGAGCTACTGTCATTCCCTATTTGTAGAAGTGATCAATGACTTCAGTATTATCAGTGTCAAAATTTTCTGCACTGTAACAGCTTCTTATTTTTAAGTTTGGAAGGTGAAAATCTATGGTCCAACATAGATGTTTTCAAAATCAACATAAGATGAAACACACATTAATTTCACCATTCTGTTAATAATATCTATCCATGTTTTATAAAGATGAGACAACTTTACATGACCCTGACATTGAAATTTGGAACTCTTGTATTTTCTCTAGTGGGCAATGCAAAACTGTAAAATCTGTAAAACATGATTAATTTTCAACATAAAACAGATAAAATAAATCTGTCTCTGCTCTCTTTATAGTTCAAGTTGATGACCTTATAAACTGTGTGCATCTCTCTAGTGAGTAAAGAAGAACAGATAGCATTTATAACATTGTTAGATTTAAAACGAGATTATGTAGTATTGTAGTAACATAGATTATGTAAGCTATGTTCCAAACATTATATGATGCTAATTTTGACTATGGTAGATAGAAGCTGGATCAAAATCAAATAAAAAATATAGCCTCCAGGATATCAGCAAGCTCAGTCTCTCTGATGCAAGATCACCTCTTTAGTATGCATGGATCTAAATCAGAGGTGTCAAATTCAAACCTCCCTGAGTGCTGCATGAGGGCATTTTCAATGGCCCAATGGCTGCACCACCTTTGTTATCTCTCATGACACCATGTGTTGCCAATCATTTTGTGGGCCACAGGAAATGGTTTGTGTGCTGCTTGTTTGAAATCCTTGATCTAAGTGATAGGAGATGACAATGAAAAATATTCCAAGTTGTATCAAAATTAGAGCACAGATTTAGCATTCACATTGAATCAAAGATCACATCAACATTTTATGCACTGTTGTTTGTTATCAAACTAACAAGTGCAAGATGTTGATGATATAAACCTATCTTTCATAGTTTGATGAAAATCAGATTAAAAATAAGGTTCTAGGGTCAGACCAGAAGTGTGATTTCTAGAGTGGTAACAAGCTCAGTTAGATGCACTCACCTCATTAGAATGTGTGTATCTCATTCGGTATTAAACTTAGTCATGACTGGGATTTAATGACAAAAACATATTTTAAGTTTAATCAAATTTGGGTGAGAAATATGGACTTTAGATCATTAATATCAGCCAATCAATCACCATCTCGCTTATCATCAAATCCAATCGGATCAGAAATATGCACCCCAGAGTGATAACAAGTAATTAAATAATGGATTGATGACTCATAATGGATGATGGACAATGCCATACTGTAAGCCCACTTGGCCCTATGACCAGGTAAGCTTAAAATGATGGAAGCAAAGTAAATATGTAATATCTTCAGGTGATGACAATGATATTGACCAAGTTTCATTGCAGTCAATCAAAAACTGCAGGGGTAGTTGCCCTAAAAAGAGTTCATCATACACTGCTACAAGACAAAAGGGCAATAACTTTAACAACAATAATAAAAGAGCAAAGTGATTTGATGATATGTGCATCATTAGATGATGACTACAATATTACCAAGTTTCATGTCAATGCATGAAAAACTGTGAAACTAGTTCCACTAACAAAAGCCAGATAGTCTCGAAGGATTTATGGAAGTATGCATGGACATGCAAGAGGATTTACTATGTACCCCCATTTCCATAGAGACAGTGGCTCCACCTGTGTAGAGTGAGGGATAATAATGGCTACTCTTTCATGTAAAATATTCTGACTACTAACTACTAAGATGAAACTGTGATATCAACCCTGTCTTTTAAGTACAAGTCTAATTCATGAATTATTTCAGGCTTGAAGAGACAGAGAACCAAACCATCACAGTGACTACTAAAGCATCTGATTCAGCAGACAAGAATTATATCTTTTCATTGCAGCAGTCTCTTGCTTAATATATATATATATATATATATATATATATATATATATATATATATATATATATATATATATATATATATATATATATATATATATATATATATATATATATATATATATATACACACAACCTTACAACCTGTCCTAATGGTCATCTGAGCCCAGAGATTACCTGTTCACACCAGCCATTCTAATCAGCCCTGCAAATATCCTTAACCAAGCAGCGGTCTCATCCTTCCTTCTATGCTCACTGAAGCATATCAGCAGTGACCACTCCAAGTATGCAGATTCAAGATATTTTGTTTGATGAACAAGACATGGTACGTATAAGGGTATATTACTCCAATCGATGTTTAAAAACATTTCATATTTCAATTGTACTTAACATAATCCTGTGAAAATGGAAGCAAAGATGGGTACTAATAAATGAACAGTTATTTTGCTACAGGAGAGAAGATAGCAACTCTTGTCATTGACATGTAATGAAAAGTAAACAAGTGAGGATACAGTAATTTTGTTGTGGAACTTATGTATTCAATTATGTTTCCTTTTGCTAAATAGTTAGTTTATCTTGGTTTGGTAGCATATAATGATTGCTAATAATAATAGATGTGAAATAATAATAATGCTAATACTACTAATAATAATGCTAATGTTATTGAGTTCATAGTACAAAAAATTATAATGAACCAAGTCTGACAGCTGAACCTGCCTTCAGAGGTCACCTGTCTCCCAACTAAGGTTACTTCTGCCTTTCCCATGGGTGGCTGCTATAGACAGGTTTGACTATATGTAAATATAATATGATAACTCCTGATTTATTTGACTTACCAAAGTCTAGCAGTTAGATGAAATTAAAAGGATATTAGGTATGCTACAGTCAACTTTCCTTACAATTAGGGACAATGTGGAGAAAATAAGGGAGTTTTGTAAGAGTGTGACACATTTATCTACTGCCTGTGTTTCATTAACAAGGTTGTCTAATATGGTGCAAAATGGAATGCATATTGGCAACACGGGTTGTGCACCAGAATAAAAAATACATGCTACTTTTGACTGATACAGGCAATTCAAAGATGGGCAAGCAGCAGGATAATAATGAAGCCAAGCCACTTAATGTAAGTGCTGGATGGTTTGATAGATGTAGACCATGTTGAAAAAAGTTTTATTTTTTTACCTTTGGATTTTGTAAGCATGAGGTCCAAGGAATGCAATCCATCACATTTCTAATTCCTGTGAGAAATTTCACTTTCAGTCACAAATTCAACATATACAAGGTTTCTCAGGAATGCAGTATACACATAAATTGGGGGGTTTACTGTATGTGGAAATTCAATAAGAAACTGAACAATAAATGCTAGAATGATATATTTATTAATAAACAAGAAAAATTTCTAGACAGGTTATAGAAACTGTCAGAAAACTGAACACAATCTACTTTCTTTGAAACGTTCTACAAGCATAACATAAATGCATTCTAATTAAAACAGATTTACACAAGAGATAATGTATTCAAAACCCCACTTATGGTCTTTATGTCACATCTAAAACAGATATCTGAATTCTTTCAAAGTGGAAGAAAAATGTGAAAGGTTCAGCTGCGACAGCATGACAAGCCATTGGTGAATATTCATGATGTTCCTTTTACATCCATGGCTGCTTGCAACAATATTATCTGATTCTTTTCATGAGTGCACATAAACAAAAATGTCATCAACAACACAATGTAAAAAGTACTATCACACATATGAAAGTGCCCTTTATTATTGGTTATTAATTGACTGTGTTTGAAAGAGAAACTTTTACTCATTCAAACAGCTTGAAATGTCATTGCATTGGCTCAACCTCATCAGAAAATTTTACTTCTTTCACAACAACAGGTTTATGCAAATGTGCTTACAAGGAGGAAATTTTACTGCAAGAAGCTATGGATGAAAAACTTAAGCAATTAAACCATTAAACTAAATGATACCAATTAGGTGGCTTCACATATCCCAACCATAGACCAATAAATTGTTTGAAAAAAGCTGTTCCAAAACCTATCTGACATTGTGTAATCATTAATTGATATCAGTTAGAATGGGCTGTTCACAATTATTAGGCTTAAGGGAGTATCAGTCTTTGAATTTATTTAGGCTTTCTATAGCCAATTTCATTGCCAAACATTTTTGTTGACAATTCATAAACAAAATCGCTGTTGGTGACTGGAGGAACAAGACCTCAATTCTACATGCATCTATTACAAATGCTTAGCCTACAAGCAAAATATTATTCAAAAATATATAAAATGGGTATCACAGAAATTTTACACATGACAGTTTTTGAAAAATTCAAGACATACATGCTTATTATATACATAAAAATGGAAACTGAAAAAACGATTTTGTCTAAAGATGGCTCTCATTGATAAAAAAAACAATAATGAATTTGCATATTTATGTAAATAAAGATCTGATAAAAGTGTATATCAAAATAAATGCAAATGGTTACTATAACACTAAGTGAATAAAATGAGTAAAAATACAAAACAGAAAACAAAGAATAATGTTAACAATATTTTTGGTAAAACAAAAATATAATTTGTTCAATTTAAAAAACAAAGAGACTCAATTAAAATTTAGTGGATTATATGACAATGACATAGTACATACTACATACCCTGGTACATGCTACTGAAAGTTTAAAATTACTAAACACAGCAAGAAGAATTTTCAGAATATTGGGGGAAAAAAGATTCAATTAAAATTTTGTTGACTGCAAAATATTGTTCAAAATAATGATATGAAATATTGTTGTAAATGTACAGTTCATAACTTGAGGTATAACCTTTAGAGAATATGTCTACAATGTATAACATACAACATCACATGGCCAGAAATTTTTTTTCTACCAATGGCACATTACGTACCCTGGTGCAATGTTTATTTGATGATATATCATTATTGTAATTTCAAAATCTATAGCATTGAAGATCATTCAAACATGGAGAGCTAAAAAGTATGGCACCAAAATTAAATTTGTATATAGACCTAGATGTACACTTTGTACATTGCTAGCAAATATTTGTCTAATTCCACCATACAAAAATAAATGAATTAAACAAAAATGCACACTATCTTATATCCTGCCTGACAGGTATGGAAGCTTAAGTCTTGTATGAACTGGTGCCAATGAAAGAGGGAAAATCACTCATCTGGCAGCATGTGAAAGAAAAAGCTCCAAGAAAGACATGAAATTAATAAATAACCTTGTGTTTTGAAAGAATGTAAAGCATAGGTGAATTTCACATTTGGGTTGATGAACTGCCTACATTTGTCTACATCATATTATTCTATAGTATGCTAAAGAGTACCTAACACCAGTGTTTTTCCACAATTATGTTGTATATGAGCAAATTTTATTTTAATAAACAAAGCATATCTGAATAACATCAGCTATTCAATCAATTCATAGATTAATGACTTGTAAAAGAACAACCATGAAACCATGGGACAAGATAAAAGCCATAAAATGGAAAGCAACTACCTCAGCCCCAAAAATTAAAAATGCCATAACAAAAAAAGATAAGGCAGACCTCCTAGCGAAGCATTTTTCGAACATGAGTAGCAACAATAATCACACCAAAAACTTTCAAGAACACAAAAAACTAATGGAGGGAACCCAACCTCAAATGTTTCAAGACCAAGGAACAAAAGAATCTCACCTAAATAGCGACATCACAGTACATGAATGGAAGATAGCCCTACGATCCAAAAGTGAAACATCCCCTGGTAAGGATCAGTTAGGTTACATTATCTACAAAAAACTACCTATCAATATAACAATAGCCATAATGAAACTCTTTAATAGGATATGGGATAAAGGCCAACTACCCACCAAATGGAAACAGGCCATAGTAATACCAATCCCCAAGCTAGGTAAAGATCCCAACAACATAAATTCGTACCGACCCATCTCCCTTACAAACAATATTTGCAAAATAATGGAGACAATAATCGCAAATAGGTTAAAACACCACCTAGAAACCAATAACCTACTCTCCATAAATCAATGTGGCTTTCGGAACAAATGGTCCACCACTGACCAACTTCTCAGATTGGAAACAGACATCAAACTCGCTTTTAACGCACATAGGAAAACTGATCGCAACCTCATAGCGTTTTTTTTAGACTTAGAAAAAGCGTTCGACCTAGTATGGACCAATGGACTAATGGCCAAATTAAACCAATTTGGAATAACTGGACGCTTGTTCAACTGGATTGGCGATTTCCTCACAGGCCGGAAAATTACCACAAGAATAGGCAACACCCATTCGGAAGAATTTTCACTTGAAAATGGAACACCGCAAGGCAGTGTAATAAGTCCGTTACTATTTAACCTAATGGTAAACGACCTTGACCTCAATGTAGCCTCCAGAAAAATAAACTTGTCACAATTTGCAGATGATAGCGGCATATGGAGGAATGGAAATCCTGCCAATAACACAGTAGTTAAAGAAATCCAGCAGAGCCTAGACAACATAGGGAGATGGGCGGACAAATGGGGTTTCAAAATATCTCATGAAAAAACTGTGGCAATCATATTCACCCCCAAACGAAATAACAACCTAGTCTATCCAAACTTCTATATACAAAATCAATTAATCAAATACGTAACAGTAGTAAAATTCCTAGGAATGTTCTTTGACAACCACCTCACATGGAAACAGCACATTGAACAACCCACCCAGAATTGTAACAAAGATCTCAATTTACTCAGGAACATCACAGGGACTGACTGGGGATCCAACCAGGAAACCCTCCTCACGATATATAAAAGCCTAATTAGATCAAAACTGGATTATGGTTGCCAAGCATATAACTTGGCTAAGCAGCCTGTACTACAAAAACTTGACACTATCCAGAGAAAAGCCTTGCTATTATGCACAGGAATACTCCCCTCAACATCATTAGAAGAACTACAAACACTAACAGGAGAACTACCCTTAAAATTACGTAGGCAAGAACTGCTCCTCCGATACTCCATTCGATTAGATACCCACCCAGACAACCATCCCACCAAAATAGCTATAAATAAGTGTAAAGTTGTCTTCAAACCCAAAATCATACCTATCAGACCAAGTGGCAAAGTAATCCTTGAACTAAGAGAAAAGATACCTCTACTAAAAAAACAGGTAACAAACAATACAGACCAGAACAAATCACCATGGTTACAAAAACCACCAAGGATTAACATTGAAGCTACCAAATTAGGCAATAAAGAAGGACAAGAAAACTTACTAAAACCTGTACTGGTAAACGAAATCAACCAAAAATACCCGGACTATGTTAAAATATATACCGATGGATCAAAAACAAACAACCCACCAAGAACAGCAGCAGCAATAGTCATCCCTGAATTCAATATACAAACGGGATCCAGATTACCTGACTATTGCTCCATTTACACCACTGAATTCTGGGCTATACTTGAATCACTACAATGGATCAAAGACAATCAAATACCTAAAGCAGTCATTATAAGCGATTCCCTAAGCATTATCAAATCGATCCAAAATCGCAATACACACTCTAGGGAACAATTCCTCGACAGAGCATGCCAATTAATCGACGATATCACCACAGCGCATCAATTAGTCGAGCTCATGTGGATACCATCGCACATTGGAATCTCTGGCAACGAAACAGCAGACAAAGTTGCAAAAACCAAACTAGGAGATCAAAACTCTATCAAGCTTAAATATAGCTGTACAGAAGCAATGAACTTCGCACAAACATATATAGACCAAACATGGCAAGATTTTTGGAACTCCTCCACAAAAGGGAAAAATCACCATGAAACCCAAAAAAACGTAGATAGGAACATACAGTTACCTAAGGGTACCTATTTAGAACAGAAAACCATAAACAGGATAATAACTGGAAAAACTAAACTAGCAAGCAGTTTTGGAAGGTTTATAGGACCCAAACCAGCAACCATTAACTGCTTTAACTGC
The DNA here is from genome assembly GCA_028554795.2 of Sinohyriopsis cumingii. Taxonomy (NCBI): domain Eukaryota; kingdom Metazoa; phylum Mollusca; class Bivalvia; order Unionida; family Unionidae; genus Sinohyriopsis; species Sinohyriopsis cumingii. The sequence continues at coordinate 18,734,085 of CM068827.1, read as the reverse complement.
CACACCACCGAAGATCTACACCACATATTCAATATATGCTCAAAATATCAACTCGCTCGGAAAATATTTATCAAAAACCAAAAAGAAATTGGATTACCACACACATACCCAGAGTTACTTATGGACTCTAATAAAAATAAACAATCAGCATATAAAAATATAAATCAATTCATAGACTCAGCAGGACTTAGGAACAAAATATAATAACTATCCCCACAAAACCAAAAGACCCAGTAACTAGCTAAATAAATGTAGAAGCCACCACATAAAAAACCATAACATATCATTCAATTTTATAAAAGTATTAATAAATAATTCACTTACGAAGCACCTATAAAAAACTAAGGAAACCGCAAAATCGGATGCCCTAGATGTCCTTAACGAACCGAGTAATCAGCTAGGATTCCTGTCCTAGATGTCCTTAATGAACCGTGTAATCAGCTAGGACTCCGGTCTCTTGCTAAATAAAGTATAAATAACATTCAATCTCTAAAAACATCAATTAATAAATAACTTAAAGAGGTAATATCTAAAAACTTATAAATAACATAACGTAGGAAACACACCCTAAACACCTCGACTAGTAATACCATAATAATCTTGAAAATCTCTCTTCATACATGATATCTACTAAGAACCTCTATAAACAGCATAGAACATCCCCCCTCCTTTTAGAACATTTTGAGGAGGAAAAAAAAAAAAAATAACTCAAAAAAAAAAAAAAAAAATCTCAAAAAAAAAAAAAAAAAAAAGGCAAATGCAACAAGAAACCAGCGATGTAAAGCAAGCAGGACCGTTCCCGAGCTCTCCTTCCCACTAATGACAGCCAACCATTCAACTGTAGGGACCTTTATGGACCCACAGATTGAGGCCAAACTATCAGGGTTCCTTGAATCCATAAAAGCCTGAGGGAGGTGGCACCATCCCTTCCCCAGGAACAACTAGCAGGCTGCGGTGCAGTCAGAAAAAAGTGGCACATGCACAATTGTGCGAACGCTACTATAATTAAACTCAACAACAACAACAACCATGAAAGGGTTTGACTAATTATTTTTAATGATTATGAGAAAGCAATGATGACTGATCATATCAACTACAAGGGATGTTTTGATTGCACTGCACAACCTATCATATCTCAACCATATAAACCAATAAATTGTTTCAAAAATGTTGTTTCAAAACCTAACTTACACCTTGCAATCATTCGCATTGGTCTGAAGAAGCTGCTCATGATTCCGAGACTGACATGAGTTAAGGTGTTTTCCCAATAATGAAACAATAAAGAGATACTGTGGCCAATTTAACTGCCAAACACATTTGTTCACAATTTTTAAATAAAATCACAACTGGTGACCACATACACAAGATCTGATCACTTCTGCATATATTATTATTATTCTTATTTCAAAAACTTTTGCAAAACACTGTTTTTGGAAATTCAAGACATGTGCTTACTGAATTCAGGATAATGCCATTGATAAAAAAAATTGCAGCAATGAAGTGACATAAGAAAAAAGATGAAAGTGTTTGTGCAAATAATCACAGATCTAACAAAAGGTTCTAAAAAAATAATTGCAAATGGTTACTATAATACTACTCCAAGTGTATAAAATGAGTAACAATAATAAGAGTAATTTTTAGAATATTCTTGGTAAAACTTGAACATTCTTTTGTTAAAAAGGCTTGAAAATTAGAGCTCAAAATGCAAAAATAGCACAAAAACATGAAGACTGAACGTATAACAAAATAATATTCAAAATTATTTTCAGCATGTCAAAAAATGCATAAACCCACCCAACTACAAAGTGCAATATAGAATGTACATGTGATAGTCTGCACTAACAAAACTCACTGATTAATGGTTGCATGCAATGGAAATAGGAGAATTGGTTGGAACTGTATATCTTGACTTTAAGAAGGTCTTTGACTTAGTTGACCATAATATACTTCCATGTAAACTTGAAAACTACAAATGTTCTCATTTATCATTCCCATAGTTCAAATCATACTTGTCTTACAGAAGCCAACAAGTTGCTGCTGAAAACATGGAATTGGAGCTGATGTGCATCAAGAAAGGAGTTCCACAGGGCTCTATTGTTGGGGTGTATTAGTCATATTGTTTGTAAATGTCTTGCCACTCTGTGTACAACATTCATAAACTGATCTATATGTTGATGATACTACTTTGCGCAAGTCTGATTCTAACTTTATAACTTTGAAAAAAAAATTGTGTGAAGATTTATATCAAGTTAAATATTGGTGCTCACTGAATAACATCCATCTCCTAAAATCCAAGGCAATGTTGCTTAAAACTAAGCATATATTATCAGTGAAAAGAAATCCAAGACAATGTTGCTTAAAACTAATCACAGATTATCAGTGAAAAGAAATCCTAGGCAATGTTGCTTAAAACTAAGCACAGATTATCAGTGAGAAGAAATCCAAGGCAATGTTGCTTAAAACTAAGCCCACATTATCAGTGAAAAGAAATCCAAGGCAATGTTGCTTAAAACTAAGCACAGATTATCAGTGAGAAGAAATCCAAGGCAAATCAAAGGCAATGTTGCTTAAAACTAATCACAGATTATCAGCAAAAACAAATCCAAGGCAATGTTGCTTAAAATTAATCACAGATTATCAGCAAAAAGAAATCCAAGGCAATGATGCTTAAAACTAAGCACAGATTATCAGTGAAAAGAAATCCTAGGCAATGTTGCTTAAAACTAATCACAGATTTCAGCGAAAAGAAAATCTAAGGCAATGTTGCTTAAAACTAAGCACAGATTATCAGTGAGAAGAAATCCTAGGCAATGTTGCTTAAAACTAAGCACAGATTATCAGTGAAAAGAAATCCAAGACAATGTTGCTTAAAATTAGGCACAGATTATCAGTGAGAAGAAATCCTAGGCAATGTTGCTTGAAACTAATCACAGATTATCAGTGAAAAGAAATCCATGGCAAATCAAAGGCAATGTTGCTTAAAACTAATCACAGATTATCAGTGAAAAGAAATTCATGGCAAATCAAAAGCAATGTTGCTTAAAACTAATCACAGATTGTCAGTGAAAAGAAATCCAAGACAATGTTGCTTGAAACTAAGCACAGATTGTCAGTGAAAAGAAATCCAAATCTTGAGCTGTATTTCTTCAGTAATCTATTGATGCAGAAAAACTTCTGGGAGTTCATGTTGATAAGAACAAAGACTGTTGTAAGCAAGTGAAATATTTGTTCTGTAGTAAATTCAAGAATTTACCATTCATAGAGGATAAAATGTTTAGCACCCAACTATCAGAAATTATTTTACAATGCATTCATTTTTCCTCTTTTGGTCAATAGCAGTATTAAAAAACTCCATAAACATCAACAGAATAATAGCAGCAGTGACTGTGAGGTTCTGGTCTCCTGCAAAAAAACAACAGTGTCCTTCTATGTCTTGGATATTTCTTGTTTTTCAGTTCTCTCTTGCTTTTTCATATCCTTCATTTCTGATCCTTTGTGTTTGCTCTGGGATTTCCCCTGTTCTTTTTTCACCTCTTTGAGTTTGGTCTCTAAATTCTGAGCAGACTGTTTAGCTCCTATTTGTTTCTGATCAGGAACAAAGACCCTTATTTTAGACAGCAGTTCCTCAAACTTGGGTCCTTCCCATTGCAGCTGTAAATTTTCATCTTTGAAACAGTTGATATACAAAAGTTCCGTAAACACCATGCTCATAGGTCCATCTGGTGGCCATGACATGTTCTCAAGCAGCAGTGGAATTATTGGCTTTTTCAGAGCATCAGCTAAGCTCACTTCTCTACGACAGTTGGCTGAGATGGAGTACTTGGGTGTGACACAGGTTACAACAACTTTACAGCCACGAACACCCTTATCAATTTTGTCATAGAGAGAATCTCCACCTCCCATTTGGTGGATGTCCATCCAACAGGAATAGCCAAGGCCAGTCAACCTCTGATACAAGGTCATCACCTGGGTTTGTTTGCCCCATTGGTAGGAGAGAAAAACCTCAGAAGAAAAAGCCTTGGCCTGCAGAATAAAATTGCATTTGTCATTTGCATGTAGGTATAATTTTTGGTGAATAGAAAATAGAATAAGAATAAATTGATGTACATTTCTATTGTAAAGCAATATCATCCAAAGAAGAACATGCTGATAATTCTGACTATATTTTCAATATTTGGAATCAAGTCAATGAGAGTTAGTAGACAACGTGCACAATAACATAGTAATTTAAGAAAATAAATAACAGTGACCTATTTGCCCTTTAGTTCCATATAAATAGCATGCATAAACATGGATTTCTTGAAGGAAAACAATTTTTATACTAGGTTAACCTGTAAATAGAACGATGCAAGGAATATCCTGACCAATTCCATAAACACAGCATACCTATTCCTGGAGATCTGAATGTAAGACAAAAGCAAACATATTCATGGAGATCTGAATGTAAGACAAAACCTTTACAATAAGTTTAACTGGGGGAAAAAATCAGTGTAAGATAAATTAGTCACTGTCTTCAGCTTTTACATTTGGCTTATTGATGCAAAAATACCTTAATCAATAAATGAAGTATACATATAGTTTCAGATCTACCATCAGAAATTATATACTTGTGTTAACCTGAAAACAACAAAACCATTAGGGTTAAAAAGTACATCACTGTAATCAACATTCAATGGGGGGGGGGTAAGAATGTACCTACAGCTAGAGATCCACCTGTGGTGGTTAAGAATGTACCTACAGCTAGAGATCCACCTGAGGTGGTTAAGTATGTACCTACAGCTAGAGATCCACCTGTGGTGGTTAAGAATGTACCTACAGCTAGAGATCCACCTGGAGTGGTTAAGAATATACCTACAGCTAGAGATCCACCTGTGGTGGTTAAGAATGTACCTACAGCTAGAGATCCACCTGGGGTGGTTAAGAATGTACCTACAGCTAGAGATCCACCTGGGGTGGTTAAGAATGTACCTACAGCTAGAGATCCACCTGTGGTGGTTAAGAATGTACCTACAGCTAGAGATCCACCTGTGGTGGTTAAGAATATACCTACAGCTAGAGATCCACCTGTGGTGGTTAAGAATGTACCTACAGCTAGAGATCCACCTGGGGTGGTTAAGAATGTACCTACAGCTAGAGATCCACCTGGGGTGGTTAAGAATGTACCTACAGCTAGAGATCCACCTGGGGTGGTTAAGAATATACCTACAGCTAGAGATCTGACTGTAAACGAAAACCCTTTACATTTGGTAAACCTGTAAACCGCATTAATTTACATTAATGTAAGAAAGGCAGGTAGGTCACTGTGACCAACATTCCTTTGGGTCTTTTAGAATAATGCAAGAAACACCATGACCATATTCCATTACCATACCACACCCAATTGTGACCTACTTTCCCTGGGTTGTTCAGAATAATGTGAAAGTTTTATGAAGAGGTAATAAAACTGACATCAGCAGCAGTAACATATAACTTTGACACTACTGACTTGAATGCAGATGACCCTGACAATGACATTGACAATGGAAACATCCACATACTGAAGAAACCAGGGATAATACTCTGAAGCAATAAAAGCTTGAACATTCAACAGATAATAATAAGGATGACATGTCAAATTTCCATGACTGATCAAGCTTCTTACTGGCATATGCTGTCAATCAAATTTACCCTGTGACTGATGCAATTACTACATTTTCTACTTAAATTGTTCCCAGTAGATACAGCCAGTCGACTTTGATATTCTTGGCTCATGGATCTATACATGTCACGTGTAAGACCTTACTCTAATTAGTTATAAATATTGCTACAAATCTACTGCATTCTTATAAAACTAATCTTAAAAAAGAGCTGAGTTAGATTTACCAGAAAATGCATTTCTTGAAGCATGTGTCTAGCATGAATCATGCTTTTTGGTTCACAAATTCCCAAAAAATTACATTGAAAATATATTGATAAATTTAATTTGAAACTACACATTTCAAGGGGTCCCTGGTGGCTGAGCTTTATGAGCTTGCTTAAAAACTGGTACTGGTGGTTTGATCATTTGAAATGAGCCAAACATGGTGGTGACAAATGTAAATTGTTTTGTTGGAGAGATCACCTATGCTGTAACTGCAGGTTTGTTCTCTGTGGTAATCTTCTCACAAGTTAAGCAGATTGTTGAACCATGACTACTGTCACCACTGGAAAGCTATTAGAATGAACTGGAATATGGAGTATGCATATGATCCCATTTCACACTGAAAGCATCCACTATCTGAGCTAATTGATCTGTAACTGGACAGACAAAAAAGGGGAGCTTGTTGTTCAGTCTCATCAAACAAGTCCACTAATGGTCTCCTCTCCTAAAAACTGGTGCAAAGAATTCTGTGTGGACTGTACAGTCACATCTGGACAGAGTGTCTGATGGGATATTGTTATTGCTCAGAATATGGAAAACTCTGAGAGTAATCTCCTCTAAGACTGTTCATCAGAGGAGGTTGCACTTTTTGACACAAAGAGAAGGAGCATATGTACATCCCTCTGCTGCTACTCATGTGTTGTCCATAGCAACCTAACATAATAAAGCCTAATGAGATTGACATGCCCTTGATGGGCTTTAAACACCACTCACATTGCCAGGTTATTGATTTTAAGAGTTATTTCTTTCTGAGACCAAATGCCCTGAAAAACTACACATTCTGGCTCCAGGTAAGCACCAGATCCTGAATCTCATGTGTATAGCATGGAATAAAACAAGAACAGATTCTGAACCAGCTGCCAACTTGAATGGTGATGAAAAACAGATCCTACTGGATTCCAAAGCTGATCTTGTTCTTGTGTGGTTTCCACCTTGCTGGAAGCAGCAACTGGACATGGTGCTAGTGAACACTCCCTAGGGAAACTAGATCCACAGCCATGTTCAGAATTCCCAGGAAAATGAAATAGTTAAATGGGAACCAATAAGAAAGTCTTGGCTATCAGATCCACTATGAGGGAAAGACTCCCTTCTGGTGGGTTGCTCACCCTCCCTTGATTAAGAAATTCATCTCTACATACACGACATCTTGAGAAGGGATGAGATACAACTACTCTAGACCTAGACAAGTCACCATCTACTAACAGAGGGATAGGTTCTTAAAGAGAGCATCTGTGAGAACACTGCATCAAAATGCTGGAGAATGGGGATGTGTGGAGACCTTAAATGAATCACTACTACCTTCATCATCCTGGCAATGGCTCTTAGAGCAGAGGCAAACCCAGATGGAAGACCCTAAAATTGAAATACCTCCTGGCTGAGACAAAAATGGAGGTATTTTCTGTGAGGTGGGAAGATGAGGCCATGAAGGCAGATAAAGCTATCTTGAATCTGATCAGCAGATCTATTGAGACTACCCAATCATATGGTCTTTGGTTGTTCTTCACTAAGGTGGTAGTCTATATTTGATGCACTAATCCTGAAGAAATTTGTTTAAGGTTGAAATATTGATGAGTTTAAATTTTTTTGCCTGTTTATCAATACTAAAAAGATCTGGAATATAACCATGGAGTTTGGTCAGTTTCTGCTCTCTTAATTCCTTCTGTGGAAGAATGTGTAACTCTTTGTTTAGGGGGTGCTCACCAGTTATTATGCACTTTTGAGAGAGTGACGTATGTAAGGTGAAGTCGTTTGCATTTAAAACATGCACAATTGAGAGACTCAATGTTGGCATACCTCTACGCTACATTAATATAATGTGTATGATATTTCTTTGGATATTGTACTTTTGGAAATTGTACATGATCTAAGCACACTGCTAACTAAAATGACTGCTCCCTTGTGCAAAAAAATCAGCCTGAATTAGTCTAAAGTACACTATCTGTAGTAGCTATTAAAATAGGGAAAATGAATTTTGTCAGACTACACAATACCAGCTTCTGAAAGTGCAATGAATGAATTACCAAATATATAAAATGTAAAAAACAGTTATTGGTTCTTTTTTATACAATTTACCTCTGAGGTTCAGGAAGTAAAAATGACCAAGTGGAGCTAGCACTTTTTTGAAAGGTGCACATCTGGAGTAAGGCCAAGCTGTATACTCTAAAACCCATATTACACCCATCAATCATACACCAAAATAAAGGGAAATAAAGGTTTTTCAAACTATACATAAGATATACAAGGTCTTTTTTAAATAGCAAGTATAACCAGTGAGGAAAGCCAGGGAAATTCTCTTTCTTTAAAATTCTAACCCTATGCAAAATACAAAACTGTTGAGTGCCACCTTAGATAACTAGTTTGAACTGGTGAAAGAAAATGGGGATACACTACAGAGGAGAATGTTCCCTGAAGTCAAGCTGGTATCTATTCTTTAAAATGGAATGGACCAACACATCTGTGATACCTAATCAAACCTCTGAAAACGGAGCTAATTGAGCTCCTACTGGGGAACATAGAAGAAGAAGATGCTGCAGGAAAGGTGTTACTCCTAAGGCTGACTACCTCCATCCTTAGGATACAGGAAGGAGTCCAAGGACTTTCTCTTTTAACCCCTTTGCCTTATCTAGTGAAAGATGGGCTTGAAGGAGATCTGAGCTGGGGCCACTTGTTTGTCTGTTGTGGTTGACCCTGTTTGAAGAACTTTTGAACAGGTCCCCATGGTTTGTCAGGGTTGTGAACTTCCTGGCTGGTTTTTACATGCCCTTAGCAGAACCTTTAAGCAAGTCCTTAGACATCTGTAAGGTGATATTCCTGTGGAGGTGGAAAAGCTCCACAGAAAGCATCAGTCATGTGAACAGTGGATGCCTTTACAATTGCTACAGCTTCCAGCAAGTGCTGAAGTGCCACTAGAGAGATTAATTCCTTCTTCATGAGACTAAAGAAGGCAGCCAAAATGATTGTGTGTGTGATTTGGATAGCTTTAACAATTTTTCAGTCATATCGCTATGATGTCTGCAGTGTGACAGCTTATAGTGATGTCTAGCACTGGGGAATCATGCTGCATATATGTAGCATGATGTCCCACCCAGTCACATTAACCTGACACCAGCCCGACCAGTCCTAACACTAACCTCTTAATGCTGAGTGCCATGCGAGGCAGCTATTAGTACCATTTTTGAAAGACTTAGGTATGACTCGGCCGGGGATCGAACACATGACCTCCCACATCCGAGGCACATGCTCTGACCACTAGGTGACTGGAGCAGTCCAGCAGCCAAAATGAGATTAGCATGGGAGGCAATCTGAACCTTATGCTCCATGGCCAATTTCTGGGAGATCAGCTCAAGTCTCAGCTGAGTCCAAGAGGAGATAGATAAGGGACCAAGCAGGGAAATGAACCTGATAGCTGTAGGCAGAGACAAGTGGCTGGAGCATAGACTGGTGGACAGACAACCCCTCCTGCTGCCTGGAGGACTCTTGGACCCAGGAGAACTTTAGTGCAAGCTTGTGTACCATAGCAGAGTGTGAGGAGTAGAAGATCTGAATGAAAGTAGGACCCAGAAAGACTCTCCAGACTGGAGAGAATCAATGTGTCTTCAGCCTCAGAAGGCTTTGGGCACAAATCTAGGGAAAGGAGGCAGGAAACTTATCAAATATCCAGACTTCCTCCTTCTCCAACAGCTGATAAGACAGATGCAAAGAAGCAGGGGATCCTGATAGAAGAGAAGGACCTGATGCAACTGGCTCTTTTGAGTACTCATTTGAATCTGCCAGAATGGAAATGGCATCATTGTCCTGAACCTGATCATGAGGCAGCACTGAACTGGCACCTCCTTTTCCAGAGAGGGAGATGTTACATTAAGGTTTGTGTCATTCAATAACCACTCAAGGCAGGTAATGGGACCAACCCTACCAGCTGTCCTCCAAGGCATCTGGGACTGCTGATCCCTTCTACCATCCTAGAAGATACAGACAGCCCACCTCCTTTCTGTTGCATGAGGCTGGAATTGCCTGAGCAGCTCTTGGGAAAAGAAGACACTGCAAGAGAAAGGGGGTCTCAAAATCCCACAGACATTAAATGGCAACACAGGGAATGGGGGAATGCCATTATGATCCTCTTCCCTAGATGAGCAAGGAAAAACAGACACTATCCCCATAGGGACTGAAGGGTAACTTAGAGAATGATGGAATATTGACCTGATCCCTGTCCCTAGACTTATTATCAAAAGTCAGTTTCTGGCTCAGAAACCAGTGACCAGTAGCTAACTGGTATCAGTGACTGACCCCAGCTCCTGATGACAATGGGTTGTGACAGAGATGTGACTAAATTTGGAAGTGATCTAGATCACTTCTGAGAATGGATAGGATCATCATTTGATGATTAGGAGGAAGCAGGTTCTTTCCTACTCTCTCAATTGATGTAGTGACTTTCTGCCAAGTCCCACACTTAATCTGTACATAAAAAACAATAGGACATCTATCAATGCATGCACAACCAGTGCATGATAGGCAGATGGTGCATGTATCCCATGAGGCCTTGTTGAGACTGCACTTACCCACACACTGTGACATATTAAAATCTGAATGAGAAAAAATTTACTATAAACAAGGTAACTGGGAATATAAAAAAACATGCATAATACTTACCTGAACACCTGTTACTAAGAAGAAGTTGATATTGGACCAAAGCATCATCTGCAAACAATGAAAAAGAAACACAAACACTCAAATAATACAAGAACTTGGAAGAAAAACACTAAATCAACCCAGAAAGTTATAACATTGACCAAAAATACATTTAATAAGGACAGTAAAGATGAACTTCAATAAGCAATGTTGGCACACATGTACTTAAACAAAGTCCATGGAAAATAAGGAAGGTACTCTGTATGTTAGCCATGATTAAGGAATCAGACTGGGTTCATGTTCTTTTCAATTCAGGGTCTCCAATTACTAACTGGAGATGGGAATATTTAGCTTGGACTGTTGATCACTCTGCATCTCATACAAAGGTAAGCAATGCAATAGTATAAGGTTGGGGTATGCATTGCTACTATTAAAATGAATATGTTTACACAAGTAATCCAAATTTATGGAAAAATAAAAAGGTCATGAGATAAATATGTATGGGAAATAGTACCATGTGACCAACTCTCCATTATATACAAGCTGAACAAGTATGAAAGAATTCACATACAAATTTGCATGGGTCAAAAATCAGATACATAGAGGAAAGTGTACGTTGGTGAATTTTATTTTTGTGTGACAATCATTAAGCTCACATTTAATTTCTGGCACAGAAAGCTAATGAAGCCAATTATCAGCAGGTACTGCAAGCAGTCAGTTGTCATTATGATTTTCCATAAAATTTATTTACTTTTGGTTCACTTGGTATTTTCTTTTGCAGCACTACTCTTGTGATTAATACAATTATATAAAAAATCTGTTCTGTATTATCATTCACTAAGCAGCAGAAGTCCTAAATAGTCATCCTATGTTCTCTCTCTCCCATATAGCTTTTTGATAAAGCGAGGGAAATAAATAATCCTGTAATGCAGCCATCATTCTAAGTTGTATAAGTAAATGTTGATTTGATAAAAAATGGGCATTCTTAAACCAAGATTTTTAAAGATCCAACAAATAAATATCAACTTGTAAAGACCACAAAATTCTATGACAATGATCCACTTGTAAAGACCATATAATCCCAATGACTAATGATCCACTTGTAAAGACCATTTAATATCAATGACTAATGATCCACTTGTAAAGACCATATAATCCCAATGACTAATGATCCACTTGTAAAGACCATATAATCCCAATGACTAATGATCCACTTGTAAAGACCATGTCATCTCAATGACTAAAGATCCACTTGTAAAGACCATATAATCCCAATGACTAATGATCCACTTGTAAAGACCATATAATCCCAATGACAGCAAGCCCATATAATCCCAATGACTAATGATCCACTTGTAAAGACCATGTAATCTCAATGACTAATGATCCACTTGTAAAGACCATATAATATCAATGACTAATGATCCACTTAAAAAGACCGTATAATCCCGATGAATAATGATCCACCTGCAAAGACCATATAATCCCAATGACACAAAGACCATTTAATACCAATGACTAATGATCCACTTGCAAAGACCATATAATCCCAATGACTAGATAGCTGTCATGTATATATGGTTTTAACACAGCTCTACTCAGTTCAATAAACTTGGTGTCAAAACTGGTGTTAAATCTGCAAATACCTATTGCCATAATTTATACTGTGGATTTATGACAATATTAAGTTAGTGTAAGTGAAATTTAATGTTCACATTTTCATTTATTCAAGTGAATTTGGAAACCTGCTCAAAACAAAGGATTTTAGGTTATCCAAGATGGCTACCGAAGTGGATATACTTGAAATGGAACTACATCTACCATATCTGAACTTCAGTTGATACCAACTCAAACACATTATGCAAGTTTCATTCAAAGGTTTATGGATATGTGCTAGTCATATATAAAGATTTCATATACTTTCTATCACTGTTATGAACAAGCTGAAAATATCAGAATCATGGAAACGTATTTAAATACCAGCCTTGAAGGTTCCTTACTCTACACACTCAGCTCAATCTTTTCTGCATCATTCTCTGGCTTTAGTATGTCTGATATACCTGAAGATCAGAGCCACACAGATAATCCCATGCAGGAAAGTCATGTTCAGAGTAAAAATGAAAACAATGGTGCAGATGATGATTTGGAGTTATCCAATATGGCTGACATTTATCCAGAACTCCTGAGGGTCAAACATAATAAATACAGTATCACTGTGCATATAGATCCACAAAAGTCTGAGTTTGTAAAAGAGAAATTGGATTCAGAACCTTGCATGACTTCATGCAGTTCAAGTGTACAAAATGGTATAATCTACAGAACACAAGAGAAAAACACTGACAGCTACGTTGTATAAAACAACATGTGTCTTACATATAGAGGGGCTGAACAGTTTCACATGGTTAGATCATATTATCTGTAAATGTAGACAGGATGAGAATACCCATGCAAAAGGCAGCTATATGCTGACATCTACACCAGTAACTAGATGTAGTACCAAACATGAAACAGCTCCTAAATTCTTTGACCTAAATGACGCAGGCAATAAAATTAACACCCCTCCAAGAGTGTCAGGCAATTACACACTCCATAAATCATGACCACAGCAGTGATGGTTTAAACCTTAATGATTTCTCCACGTGTGTACATCAAAAAACAATTAGGAACTTGGAGGCCCAAATTGAAGAATTAAAACTACAGTTATATGCTATTAAGTCAGTACAGGGAAGGATTAATAAGCAAGTAACCTCATGTGAAATAGCAATTCAGACAGACTCCCAAATATCAACAGTGGCAGATGCTCAGACACAGACAATCCCTACCAGCCAAGAGAAAATGTAAAATGACCATGCAAATAAAAACTGATACCCAAAGTAATCCTGCATTGCAAACAACAGTACCCACCTCTCAATCATGTGTCACACCTGCAACAGCAATAAGTGTACACCCATGGCCCTCAGCTCAGAAAGTCTGTTGCCTGCACCAACAACTGCATTTCTCTGAGTGCTCAGACAAATGTCAGCTCGATTAGTTCACACAACTGAAACACCAATTTCAGCACCCCTTCTTCCAAGATATGCATCTGAAATACAATCCAGACTCCAACACATGACATCACAAGCCAGAAAAGATAGGACTCTACTAATTGGCTCCTTAATATTGAAAACTATAATAACAGGGAGACTTTTTAAAACAGATGTACAGACTCTAAGACGTGCAAAAATCAACAACATCATGAACAGAATAATGAATACTGACCTAACCAAATACAACCAAATAAAATCAAATTATTATTTTAGTAGGTGGAAATGATGAGAGTGAGGGAAGATTACTAAATCAAATCAGAACAGATTTTGAAAGTTTACTGTATGCTGCTAGGTATTGCAGCCCAAAACATGTAAAATAATGATATCAGGACTACCTCCTCATGTGGACACCAGGGTAAAAGAAATCAATGATCTAATAATTGACCCATGTGAAGATTTCAACCTACAGTACATTTCACAATACACATCTTTCTTTCTTCAGAATCAGGATGTCAACCTAAGTCTCTTCCACAGTGACAAAATTCATTTAAGCAGAAAAGGAATCTCTCAACTACTGAGAAATATCAACATGTATGCCCCCATTTTCAGGCATTATAATGAAGAGCATTGTCTCTACTGTGGAGAAACTGGGCATGTGACACAGGTATGCCATCATGGCAAACAGACTGAATGCTTCAGATGCCATAAATATGGATACAAACAAAGACTCTGTCAATCAATATACTATACATACTAGGAAGCTGGTAAAGAGGTGAATGTCATTGATTCATTTACAACAAATTTAAATGTACCTAGTGAGACTCTTGTCTCTAACTATTCAATGGACACTATTGTAGATGCAAAGTTTAATGGATTTTCAGGGTTTGTATGTGACTTTGATGATGCTAATGTATATGAATATTTAAATATAGAAATAGGATGTCATAACGATAAAAGTAGTATGGAGACAATCTCAGTGAGTACCCATTGCATGATGACATATATATAATTGATATGAAACTAAATACGAAAGGTTTTAACATATGTCACTTAAATGTACAAGGTACAGTGGGAAAAATAGATCAGATTAAGTTAATGTTGTCTTTCAAGAAAAATAATAGACATGTTTTAGGACTCATTGAAACCAAATTAAATGCTAACCACAATGATAATCTATTTCACTGTCAAGGCTACAATAAACCATTACGCAGGGACAGAGAGACAGCAGGGGGAGGTCTTGTTGTATACATTAGTGAAGATGTAAATGCAGAAAGATGACTTGACTTGGAGTAACAAGAAATTGAGAGTAGCTGGGTGGAAATGTCTCAAAATAATGCAAAATCATTCCTAGTTGGTTTCATTTATAGACCACCTTCCTCCAAAGCAATTTGGAATGATAACTTTTTGAAACAAGTAGAAAATGTTCTTGCACAGGAGAAAGAAACATATATACTCAGCAATATAAATAAGGACCTTCTCAAGACTCAAATAAGGAACAACTGGATGGAATTTATTGAATCATTACGCCTAGTCCAGCTGGTAAATGAGCCCACAAGGGTAACAGAAAAATCAAGCACTCTTATCCATGGTCATATTTATACCAACCTACCAGACAATATGGCTTGTGTTAAGGTACTGAATGTTGGTCTTAGAGACTACTTTCCTATTTTTTTGACAAGAAAGGTTAAATACAAGAGAAATAAGAAAAATACAAACAAAACTATCACTTACAGATCATTCAAATTTTTTAATGAAGAACAATTTCTCAATGACCTTTATAAAGTTCCACAGAATATGATACATAATTTGTATGACATAGATGAAGCTCTGAGGGTGTGGATTGACTTATTTATGGATGTAGTCTCTAAGCATGCACCACAAAAGTACACTGAGTAAAGAATGAAATCCAGGCTAATTGGCTTACTACTGGAATCCAAGATGGTCTGAAAACACAAGACCAATTCAAGGCTATGGGAAACCATGCACATTATAAAGTATGGAGAAATAAAATAACAAGTATGATTAAAAAAGCCATAAAAAACTTATTATCAATCATTGCTTGAAAACAAAAAGAGCAACACAAACTCCTTTTGGAAAGTCTTCAATGAACTCACTGAAGGAACACACAAAGATCAGACAAATAAAATTCACTCACTTCTGGTAAATGACACCATAGTCACTGATGACAGTGACATGGCAAATGTTTTCAATGATTTTTTCACCAACATTGCCTCAAAGTTAAAAGAACCAGTCATATAAAACAGCTTTAATGAACTGAAAACTGCTGTAGCAGCAAAATCTCTAAGGAGGTATGTTTCTCTCTCTATCCCACCAATATAAAAAAATTTGTTAAAAAATGTCTTAGTAAACTTGATCAGATTGGTCCATGACTCATTAAATCTTCTGCCTCTGCTACTGTAGATAGCATAACATTCATAACACTGGTCAACAGTGAAATCATTACTGACTTGAAAAGGCCCTAATCTGTAGTATTTTGGTGTGCCGAACACGAATATAACCGTGAAAAATTTGTATTGGCTCTCGTTTTGAAGATATTCATATACCTCATTTTCTATGTTTCACTGTGTAAATTTCTCCAGTAGGACTGCAGCAACATCCGGAATAATGATGTAACATTGCATAATACCATCATGCTCACATCATCCACAGTTGATTGCATCATTTTCTGATGCAATGCAATACTAATGCCATGCGGCTGCTGAAGTAAGTTGACGTCAGCAGTGTACTATACATGTGTAGGCCTATTATACTAATGCCAGGCGGCTGCTGAAGCTGACGTAAGCAGTGTACTATATAAAGCCCAATCAGATAGGTTCAGCATTTAAAATATTTTAGACGTTGTGCGAGACAGTTCAAGCTACTGTTACATAAAACTTATTATTTTATCCATTTACGTACAATAAAGAACAGTAATGCCTCGAAAGTGTGTTAATACCGCGGACAATTTTTGCTATATTTGTGGGGAAGTGACATTTGCCAACCAGAAGAAAAGTATCAATTCTCAAGTGAAGAAGGCATATCATCTTTACTTCGGATGCAAGGTTGGTGACCAAGACAAGCCTTGGGCTCCGCATATATGCTGTGCTACATGTACAACACAGCTTTCACAGTGGTTGAATTGCAAAAGGTCATCAATGCCGTTTGCAGTCCCAATGGTGTGGAGAGAGCCAAGCAACCACCTAAATGACTGTTACTTCTGCTTGGTTCCTCCTCTTTCCGGCGGAATAACGAAGCGAAAGAAGTCGAGAATAGTCTACCCAAACATTCCATCTGCATTGAGACCAGTTCCACATGGTGAGGGACTTCCTATTCCAGAACCTCCAGCAGAATATTCTCTTGATTCATCTGACGAAGACAAAGGTGAGTCGACCTGTTCTTCTCCTGGTCCATCAGCATGCAGTGATCCAGATTTTGACTGTGGTGCATCATCAACCCCACACAGAATAACACAGGAAGAACTAAATGACCTGATTCGTGATTTGGACTTATCAAAGAACAAGGCAGAATTGCTAGGATCAAGACTCCAACAATGGAATCTTCTAGAAGAAGATGTCACAACTACTGCATATCGAAAGCGCCACCAGCAATTGGAGCCTTTCTTCAGAAAGGAAAGTAATCTGATATTCTGTTCCGATATTGAGGACCTCATGAATGCTTTAAAAATCACTCATGACCCACAAGAATGGAGACTATTTGTGGACTCTTCGAAACTGAGTCTCAAGGCTGTGCTTTTGCACAATGGAAACATTCTTCCATCTATTCCAGTAGCGTATGCTGTCCACATGAAAGAGACATACGATAACTTAAGGCAGCTACTGAATTCCATTGAGTATAACAAGTACAGCTGGCACCTCTGTGGTGATTTGAAGGTAGTTGCCCTTTTAATGGGACTGCAGCAAGGATATACAAAATACATGTGTTTCTTATGCGAGTGGGATAGCCGAGCAAGGAAAATGCACTACATGAGGAAGGAATGGACTCACAGGCAGAATGTAGCCATTGGAGAGAAGAATATCCAACACCCAGCTCTGGTTGAGGCTCAGAAAATCTTGCTACCACCCCTTCACATCAAACTAGGTTTGATGAAGAACTTCGTGAAAGCCATTGACCGGACTTTGCCAGCATTCCGATACCTGCATGAAAAATTCCCTCGACTCAGCGAAGCAAAGATTAAAGAGGGAGTTTTTGTGGGTCCTCAGATTCGAGAGCTTTTCAAAGATGACCGGTTCAACAACTTGCTGGAAGGTGACGCGAAACAAGCATGGAATGCTTTTCGCCTAGTTTCTACAAACTTCCTCGGAAATGTTAGGGCAGAAAACTATAAGGAACTAGTAGAAGACATGTTGATGAAGCATAAGAAACTTGGCTGCAATATGTCTCTAAAGATTCACTTCCTTCATTCCCATTTGGATTTCTTTCCTAGCAACTGTGGTATTGTTAGTGATGAACACGGCGAACGTTTTCATCAAGATATCGCAACAATGGAACAAAGATACCAGGGAAAATGGTCCACTACAATGCTGGCTGACTACTGCTGGACACTCCTCAGAGATGCTCCCGAACAGCTGTACAAGAGACAGGCGAAGAAATCTAAGATGTAGTCAATGACTTGATTTTTATAGGTAGGCTATTACAGTTGACCTTTTACTATTGGAATGCATTTCGTTATGTAAACATTAATTTCTTGCAGATTACAAAAAAACTAGAGCCAATTTTGCAATTTGACTGTCATATTCGTGTTCAGCACATAAAAATTGATAAGAATTGACTAATTTTATTTCAGTAACATGACTTTTGTAAAAATTTGTTGTCCAGTGTAATTAATTTAAGTACTGCAACATCATCTGTCCACAAAAT
This sequence comes from Sinohyriopsis cumingii, assembly GCA_028554795.2. NCBI lineage: Eukaryota > Metazoa > Mollusca > Bivalvia > Unionida > Unionidae > Sinohyriopsis > Sinohyriopsis cumingii. The sequence goes on along the minus strand of CM068827.1, from coordinate 18,715,656 downwards.
ATAGAAAACTGCAAAAGTAACTCCTATTCACAAATCCGGTTAGTGAAGGATGATGCTGATAACTACCGACCAATCTCAATACATGTACTACCAAACTTGTCAAAATTGATTGAAAAAATTGTCCATGTCTCATTCATGTCATATTTAACCAAACACTTGCTGTTACACCCTAATCAATCAGGCATTAGATAGAAACATTCCTGTGAGACTGCCTTGATCTCCCTAACTGATAAATGGCTTCAAGCACATGACCAAGGTAGAATAATAGAATCTGTATTTGTAGATTTCAGGAAAGCTTTTGACATGGTGGATCATGAAATCCTTTTGAAGAAACTGAAAATCTACCAATGTGATGAAAGAACAATTAGAGGGTTTACTTCATACTTAAGTGAGAGAACACAACATGTTTATATAAATAATGCTCTGTCTGAACCGGGAACAATTAGATATGGAGTACCACAAGGCTCAATTCTAGGTCCATTACTATTTATTTTACTTATTAATGACCTACAACTTTTACTAAAAATTCATCTACAGATCTCTATGCAAAAGACACAACATTGTCAGACATCCAAAACAAAAAGCATGAACTCCAAATTTCTTTACAGAATGCCATAAAAAAACTGGAAAACTGGTGCACATGCAATGGCATGGTGGTAAATACTGTTAAACTAAAATATTACTTATCTCAACATGGCAAAAAAGGACAAATCTTGATAGTGAAGAACTATGTCTGACATGGAAGGATAAAAATTTGCAAATGGTTCGTCATGATAGACTACTTTGTGTTCTGGTAGATAATAACCTATCATGGACTGAACATATCAAACATATCAGTAAAATAGCCAATTCAAGTTGATGGCTTCTCACTAGAATAAGACATTTTCTCCCTGAAAGCACAGAAAACTATTTTATAACAGTTACGTACAACCCTATTTAGACTACTGTAATACAGTATGGCATAATTCAAGTGATAAAAACATCAAAGCTGGCACATCTTCAAAAAAAGAGCATTTGGTCAATATCAATCCAGAAAGAAAGCAAGGATAATTTAGCTGGTAAGTTAAAAATATTACCTATTACAGACCGAATCTGTTTGAGAAAAGCCAAATTAATGTACAGGATATCCAATAGTAGTGCTTCTGAATATTTACAATCACTATTCCTGTATAGGCTACCTGGTAATACTCCTCACCTGCGATCCATATCTACCAAACAGTATAAAATTCCCAAACTAAACAAAGAATTACTTTTAAAAAGTTTCCATTACTCTGTAACTTTGCTTTGGAATAGTATTCCAGTTGAGATTAGAAATGCCCACTCTGTTTCCTTCTTCCAAACCCAATATATCCAGTGGCTTCAGAGATGCAGCTAAAATAAATAAATTCCTTTGTATGAGGGCCTTAAGGAAGATTAGTTCTTAGTAATTGTCTTACCCTCTTTAAACAAAGTCGTTATTATTATTATTAGTAGTAGTAGTAGTAATAGTAGTAGTAGTAGTAACAATCAGTGATTTTCTTTTTTCTCACATTTGTATTACTCGTAATCATTCATGTGTGTCTGCATATAGATGTGTCTTGGTACCTGTGTTTATTTGTACAAGTTGTTGTTGTCATGGGGTTTAACGCCATTTTTCAGCACACAATAGGCTATACATGGCGGCCAGTATTAATGGTGGAGGAAGAACCCAGGAAAACCCCAGAAAGAACCACCGACCCATGAGAAGCTACTTGCAAGCTTTCTCACATACCCACATTGGCTGAATCCAAGACTTGAACCGGCGCAGAGATGAGATGGCAGTGATCCATAACGGAGAGTGCTTTAGACCACTCGGCCACTCGGAGCCCCCAATTGTACAAGTCTTTGTCAGAAGAAAATACCTAAGTAGAAATCTCTGAAAAAAGTCCCAATTAAGACTTATTTCTTCATTACATTGTGATTATTTTACTTTAATTTAAATGGAATGAAAGAAGAAAGAAGAAGTAATGCATATATAAATTGGTATCTGGTTCTGCTAATTAAAGTCCAATAGGAATCTTCCCATTGAAACCTCCTGCTTTCTTAAAACAATTCACTGGAATAAAGCAAATTCAAATTATACATGCTGGAATTTAAATATAATGATCATCATTTCTGCCTATGGAAAATATGATACAAGTCTACACTGTAATAATTTAATTGATCGCATTAGTCTAATAATCATAATAATAAAGAGAAATAACACCAGTTAATCCTAACTGCCCACACTATATGCATCTCATCATCAAACCTTCTGATAGAAAAGATCATGTCTACTTAATCTAACTGGGATCAGCAAATTAAAGACAAACAATTTTCGTTATTTGGGCAATGCCTTGTTATCTGCCAGCTATGCAGCTCTAGGGCCATCTGTAACCAGGACATTATCCATATTTTCTCTGATATATAAATTTGATATTTCACTGAAGTGACAAAATATCAAGTTTTCACTGGTTGCCAATGCACATGGATGACATTATAATTTTATGTACAGTATATTTAATTTGCTTTGTTTCTTAGTTAGTTTTATTTTATTTTATTTTATTACATGCTATTGTAATGTAACATTGTATGTTGGACTTGATCTTGTCCAAAATTGAGTTCATTTCTGCTTGACCCAAATTTAATTTTTTTTAATTTTATTCATTGCAAACAACTAATACACAGCTAAATTATTCTCTATATGTATGGGTTAAAATCAGTATTATTTTTAACAGAAGAAGTTAATATGTTTATTTGGGTCTAGGTTTTGGAATTTCCTAAGTGAGTTATTCATAATCCAAGTTATTGTTTTGTAGACATCAGGATCATTCTAGAAGGTTATTTTCCATTAGGTACAGGATTATTTTAGAAAATGCTTATTGTGACCTGAGGTCAAGTAGAGAACAATATATAGTGTAACTGAGAGAATTTTATCAGTTGCTTTAAGATATAGTACCTTGAAATAATATATTATATTGTGTCCTGTTGGGCTGAATTTTATTTCTTCAAATCACTGAATTCAAGTAATTATTTTCTCTGGAAATACAAAAGTGCTCTGAAAATTTTCTTGGATAAAGATATTCACTAGATTTTATGGTAAATTCAAACCTGGCATTATATTACTGTGATTCAACAAAAAGACTGTTGGCACATCAACACTCTAGGAGCTATAACAGAATCATCATTGCTTTGTTTTTTGGATTTATTTGGGACTTCTACTGAATTGTATTCAGGACTTTAAATTACTAGGACTTGTTTCTATAACTCTTGGATTATTTTAGGATTTAATTCACAATATCATAAGTTCTTGTTTTTAATTTTTACTTTGTATTCTAGGGAAATAAATTATTTGTTAAATTTTACAATGCTTGTTCTTTCACTCTTTTTTGTTACCTATTTTAAGAGCGTAATCTCATAACAATAACCATGAAATTCAAAGTTATTCTTCAATGCTTATGTAGTCAAGAGTTAATATGGGCAACTCCTGTTAAAGACAATTCAGTTCAAATTCACCAAGGTGTGAATTATTACTTTTTTTCTTAATGTGCTAGTTTACTTTCATTTTGGCAGGAGAATATGTTAATGTCTACATTGTCTGTGCAAATAATTGCAAAACATAAACAGTAAACCCCTGACATTGCATGCTATCCAGTACGAAATCTGCTAATTTAATCTGTTATACAGTACATTTTGCTAGTTAAATTTTAGCATAAATTAAAAAGAAAATCTGCTTGCTACAAGTAAAAAATGGATAAATAATTTGTTGTGTGGGTGAAAAACTAAAATATTTTCTTCCAAACAATGGAATATATCCATTATTCACTTGTTACAAGCAACTTTCCTCTACATTGTATTTTTACACAATTATGGTTCATGCTATTACTAATAGGATATTGTTAGTCCAGTGTTTACACTGTCAGGATGACTAAACTTTCCATGTGGGATTTTTCTTTATACAGTAGTAACATCTCTTTCCTGAAACCACACAAACTCTCTGGCAGTAGCTCTTGATTAATGTGATTCACAAGACAAGTCAACAGAATTCAGGCAAGTGTTTTGATAGATTTTGACAACCAAGAAATGTTCTAATGGCTGTCACTTAATTTTTTGTTGCCTTTCTGTTTGTACAACTGGATGACAGATGCATCCTTGTACTCTTGGGGTACAGTTCCCCAGAGTTCCCGTCCAGGAAGAGTTCAGTATGATTATATATAATGAGCATATTGGATGTAGTGAGCAAATCATTGTATGCAATGAGCAAACAATTGTATGCAATGAGCTTAATTAGAGTATGCATTGAGTTAACTTATTGTATGCAATGAGTTTAATTATAGTATGCATTAAGTTATTGTATGCAATGAGTTTAATTATAGTATGCATTAAGTTATTGTATGCAATGAGTTTAATTATAGCATGCATTAAGTTAAGTTATTGTATGTAATGAGCAAATAACTGTATGTAATGAGCAAATAACCGAATGTAATGAGCAAATGATTCTACGTTGAAAGCGAATCATTGCAGACCTGCCAACCCTGATGAGTCTGGCTCTGTAAGAGAGTTGATTTTTTTCTGTAAGACTGACCAGCCTCCAGTAAGGTGTAACAAAATAACATAAACTGCTATTGTAAAGCCAGAAAATGAATTAAAATTTCGGTATTCAAAACATGCAGCAATGATAAACATTTTGTTCAACTGAAAAGCTTGAAAAGTACACGTAGACTTTATTTACCACTATTATAGTTGCACATACTTTAGTTCCATTTCCTATGCAGCTCAATGGTTTGTTGTTATCACTCAACTTGATGTAATTCTTGGAAATTCTTTTTCCATTTCACCTGATGATGGCAATCGTATCTCCCGCCATAAGACATATTCAACTTGGCAAGTGATGTCCAATAAAGGTAATTGTCTCTTCCAGCTTTTATTCACAAGAAACTGAATATTCCTTTTTATTCTTCTGTGTGGCTTGTTAACACTTTTCAAGAAGTTTATTTTCCCTTTCATCTTAAACATCGCTTCTGGACGCCATTTTTAATAAATCTATAATCAACTGTTTCATAATACAGATGCTTTGCATGTACAAATAGGTGCATCTGAGGCGCTGCTGTAAAGTTAGTCTGGTTCACTAATTTCAGCAATTCTAATATGAAACCCATATTGAAACCAATTATCCGGATTCTTCAGCAATGATCATTTTCCATAGTTTTTGCTTTTATGTCATAAGTCCATACTTTAAGGGTAATTTTCGTAAGACTTATGACAAAATCATAAGGGTTGAAAGGTCTGTGATGGTATGCAATGAGTAAACAATAATGTGTACTCAGAAAAATGACTGGATATAAAAGAGCAAATTGCAGTGAAGTTGAAAATAACACAAAAGTAAAATGGAATGAAAGGTAAGCTGTTTATTCCAAAACTTTGAGTCAATGTACCAAAGAAGTTACAAATCTGACTGCTTGATCAGTACAATATACACAATAATATACATTAAGATATTAAAAGTGTACATTTATAATTGTACTGTTATACAGAAGGCACAAATCTGACTGCTTGACCAACACAATATACACAATAATATACATCGGGTGTTCATTATTAGTGGTACTGTTACACAGAAGGCACAAATCTGACTGCGTGAACAGTACAATATACACAATAATATACATTTATAATGTACATTTAAAAAGGAAATGTAACACAGACAGCACATGACTGACTTCTTGATCTATACAATATAAGTGTATACTTATAATTGTAGTTACAACAAAGGCAAAAGTCTGACTGATTGATCAATACAGTATACACAATAATATACATTTATAATGTACATTTAAAAAGGAAACTCAACACAGATGGCACACATGTTACTGGTTGATCTATACAACATAGGTGTACATTTATAATTGTAATGTTACACAGAAGGCATAAGTCTGACTGACTGATCAATACAATATACACAATAATATACATTTATAATGTGCATTTAAAAAGGAAATGTAACAGAGAAGGCACACATGTAACTGCTTTATCTATACAATATAGGTGTACATTTATAACTGTAATGTTACACAGAAGGCATAAGTCTGACTGACTGATCAATACAATATACACAATAATATACATTTATAATGTGCATTTAAAAAGGAAATGTAACACAGATGGCACACATGTGACTACTTGATCTACACAACATACACAATAATATACATCTGGTGTACATTTATATCAGAAATGTAACATGGAAGTCAACAAGTCTGATTGCTTTATGTATTTAATATATACAATCATATACATTATGCATACGTTTATTTTGGTACTATAAGTCAGAAGGCACAACTTTGCTTTATCAATATACAAAATAATATCACATGGTGTTAACATGATCAATAAGTATGGCGTGGTATGACAAATCTTTCAATGTCATGTACACAGAATTAAAAGTCCAATAATCCAGATCTAAAATATTACAAAGACATGCAAGACTGACTCATAAAAAACCCTCCACTAGTGATATTATCCAATGAAATTCATGTTAAAATAGGGCAACGTTTAAAAATATATATTGTACACACATTTCCAGTTACTATAAATATTAAAAGAACTTACCTTTTATAAATCAAACACAAAAGCAAGGTAATGAATATTCATTTCAAAATGAATGTTGAAACATTAAATAAGTACAATAAAATCATCTTTTAAAACAGTAAATACAGAAACAAAATTAAATCCAAAGTAACACGAATGGCACAATTTATGTCTGTCCTATGCTTAATCGTCCTTTGTGAAGGTGCTAGTTGGGTATGGTTCATTCTGGAGATTATTCACTGATGGGTCTCAGTGACCTAGTTGGGTATGGTTCATTCTGGAGATTATTCACTGATGGGTCTCAGTGACCTTAATCTTATTGTATAAAATCATTTTGCTGCAAATCTCATTTTCTTTATGTCACAATGACCTATGTCTTAAACTTTGACCTTTTCACTTAAAAATATAACATACCTCTCTTTCATACCTTAAGAACAAGCCCTCCTGATATTCTTGTTTCTTTCACCTCAAACAGATAGCCTCCTGTTACTCCCCTACATAATATAGGGATGTGTGGTTAGTTGTAACAATACAAATCTTGAGTTTTGACAAGTAGCTGTCCACTTTATGAATAGCTTTCTGATGAAGGTATGTTGTCTACAAGTAAGGGTGTTTGACAAATAAACATTTGTCCACCTTCAGTTACAATGAACTTCACCTTTGATATCTGCAGCCCAAATCAATAAGCTTCTTTCATATCTAACCATCCACAAGTTCTGGTGAAGGTAGGTTGTCAAACACTGAAATATGTGTGCAGAAATGATCTTTCTACTTTCAGTCATAAAATCTTTCAGCTTTGACAATTTGACCTAAACAGGCTTTTACTATACCAAAAGTACAATCCATCCACAAAATTTGGTGACTGTAGATGTGGAGTACTCAAGTCATTTTGTTGACACCACTTTTCTGCTTTCAGTTACAGTGACCTTGACCTTTGAAATTCTGACATCAAATCCTACTGAGTTTTTTTACTTAACCAAAATGCAAACCAATCAGTGTGGTAACTGTAGATGGTCAGCACCATGAGTTGTGCAGAAACTAGATTGGTAATGGATGGATGGATTTACAGAATACACACTTAAAATAAACTCACCTTATGGTAGATGTACAAACTTTTAGAAATTATGTTTTCATATCCAAGCATTAATGAATAAAGAAAAAGAAAGTTATGTTAGTAATTCACAATGCTGATACAAAGTTATTTTAGTAATTCACAATGCTGATACAAAGTTATTTTAGTAGTTCACAATGCTGATACAAAGTTATTTTAATAATTTACAATCCTGATACAAAGTTCAAACACAATTTACACAAGGTTGACACACAAAAAGAAAAGGAAGCTACTCTCCAAATAAAAATATAACCAATATACAAGTAACAGTATTCTAAAGAACAAAGAGAAAAGGAAGCTACTCTCCAAATAAAAATATAACCAATATATAGGTAACAGTGTTTTCTAAAGAACAAAGAGAAAAGAAAGCTACAGCTGACAATAGCTAGGGTGATGTGTTAGTTCTCCAATGACTGCTGTTTGGGAGCCCACTGTGCTAATTTGCATAGGTAAAGTTCATAAATTTGAACACTCCAATTTGTTTTGAGTTATAGGTAGGTCTAAGAGATACTAAATGTGTGTTGAAGAACAAAAGTTTTTACTTAGCATGAGTATGTTTAAGTCATCTGTTTTAAAGGTTACTGTTAAGTTTGTGAACAGTAGAAATGTTTCTTCTGAACTCAAATCTTACTCGATATATCAAATAAAAAGCATGATTAAAATATTTAAATTGTCGGAATAGTGTTCAAGTGTGATTCGTTTCTGAAGGCAATTCAGGAAGCAAAATGCTATCAGCAACGCAAGCAAAGACCAGCAAAAATTAATTTTAGAACTCCTGGTTGATGGAGCTCAACTTCATGAAGCAAAACAGCAAGCAGAACATTTAATTCTTTGCACATACTGCAACAACATATCAGTTTGTGTCATTCTAGGATGTATGCTGTCTGTTGAAATATGACACACTATACTGAACATTTAGATTAGTTCTCTTTTTTACTATTCATTATATTTTTCAGTTTAAACAACTAACTGTTAATTGACCCATGCTTTTCAGGATTTTACACCTCCCCTTTCCCTGCCCTGGTTTCACTCTATGAACTAGCCAGTCCCATTGTGCATATATTCATTTTTCTACAGAGATGGGTATATGTCATGGGCCAACTGCATTAAATACAGTTCTGACAATGCTAACATTATGGTTGTCAAGAAAAACTAACTTGTGACCATATTTCACTAAAGAATCCAACTGGGAAATTTCAACAACAGTAATCATCCAGTCTCTGGTGAGTGCAGAAATGAACACTAACGACACTTGCATTACCTTTATTTAAAGCAGCAATCAAAATGGATTTCAAAGAAAGAAATTTAGTGTATCTTTTTATTTAACATCAGTGTGGTTGCGATTATATGAGTGTTTGCATGTATGTATATGGCGACTATATCTGACAAAGGTAAGTCTACCAACTATTTTTTCTTTGTAATGTATCAAATGCTTTGAAAAAAACATACAAGTTGTTTTCCTTTAATCGGTTTTGAATTTCCAATCATTCTTTATAGGCTTATAAGAAAAGATAGCTTATTCTCAACTGGATGACATCGCTTTTCAGGTCACACAGATTCCCACCTCCCTTTGGATTTCACAACACACTTTTTGGGTCTCAAAAACACCACCAACACTGTGTGAGAGTACAACAGGTATAATGCAGATGACCCTAGGGCATTTTCACAATAACCCAAACACAAACATGAACTTCAACAATGGTGAAATTAGAAAATACAGGCAGGAAAATAATGTTACATTATTATCTATATTCTCCAAATGTGATGGAAAGGCCCTGATCAAGAAATCTTATTTTTCTTTGGAGCATTTTTATTCTTGGAAGGCTCTGAGGCTGATTGGTTCACTGACTGACTCCCCAGAGATGTTGGTGTAGACTGAGACACTGGATTTGCCCTTCCTCCTGTCTGGCCATCAAATAGATTGCTGTGAAGAAGAAAAAAATCATGTACATCAGTGCAAACTCCAACAAAATTATCACAAAAGGTTTATAATAAAGCCTGCTAATTGTCTTGTTAAATGTCAACATGACCTTGACCATAATATCTTAATCCTGAACTCATCAGGCTTCTTTCTCTCATCATGGCCAACCTGTGACATCTCGTTATCATCTAAAAACTTATATCCCTTAGTCAGACCACACTGACAATAACATTTTACTCTAATATGTAAAACTCATCAAACAAACAAAGAAACTGAAGCAAAATACAGATGGCCAATCCAAAACATGATTGGTTGTAAGTATATAAATATCTATAGACTGTAAAATTAACACAAACACATATGAAAAATGAGAGAGACATCTATGAAGCAAGTGAGCATATCTAAGTTGGAATGCATTTTCAATTGTCTGAAGCATCATCAACATTTCAATAATCATAACAATTTACAAATCTTGGGTTATACTAATAGTAGGTATCCATTAAAAAGTTTCTCAGATCAATACGTTTCTTGACATCTTCAGGAGTAACATATCTAAATAATGTAACAAAACATAAACTTTAGCAAGTCAAAGACAATTTTTTTCAGACACAAACCCAGGGCTGCTGACTTAAAAATATCATAAACCTTGACTCGAATTGCAAGAGTCCAAAAGATCAGCTTGTGTCAGAAGTACAGTAAGTAGGGTAGGAGCATATGGGGGACATTTATTAAATAACTAGGCTATTGGTATTTTGTAGCACTTGTTAAGCAGAGATGCAGTTATTGCATAAAAAAACTATTTTAATTTCACAAAACATGGTAACCGTGACCATTAATCTTTCGAGTGAAATCAATTGTCTCTTTAATATTATAGGGCAACATATCTGCCAAGTTGATGCAGACATGTCAAGCAGGACTTAGGTTATTACATCAAAACATCTTACTATAATTGGTCAGTGACTTTCACCTTTATCATTTTGACCCTAAAATCAAGGTTTTCTGTCTACCATAGGTCAACCCACCTGCGAAGTTGAGTAAATGTATACAAATTAAAAGTCATATCACTATATAAAAATCATTTTGCCTCCTACAGAAAAGTCCACCTTCAAGGTGTGGTGAAGGTTTTGGAACAGAGTTAAGGAGCTCACAACAAATGTAAATTGTTAAAAGACAGATGGTCAGAAAAAATAATAATTTTATATGACCAACTTGCAAAAAGCAAATAATAAAAAGCATAAACTTTATGCAATTTCTGATGATCACAAAAATATTCATTAATGAATGAGACATACACCTTGTTTTATTATGCAATTTAGAATGATACATGTACCTTTTTGTACTGTGTATTCTATAATAAGAAATAAACTTGTTTGTATTGTGCATTTCAGAATGATACCTGTAACTTTTTGCATTGTTTTTTTTAGAATGATATGTGTACTTTTTGAACTGTTAATTCTACAATGATTCATTTTGTACTGTATATTCTAGAATGATATATGTTCCTTTTTGTACTTAATATTGTAGAATGATACATTTTCTTGTAGAATGATGTGTATTATGGCATGATACATGTACCTTTAAGATATTCATAAATTCAGATTTAGTGGCTGATCATGCAGTATCTGCAATTATCTTTCCTGTGACTGTTGCTGTTCTCAGCATTGCATTTATGTTTTCATCAAAAAAGGGAATAATGGGAGGTAGCTCACTGTTACCTCTATGCTTGTAATGATAGCACCAGTAAGGAAAAGGAAAATTATACAATCTAAGTTGTCTGATGAAACAACAAAACAGCAAAGGAGCTGCAGTGAATTTCATTCAACAAGACACATATACAAGAATGGATCCCAAGCCATGGTCTTGAAAAGAAAACTGACCCAGGAAAGGCACATTAAAGAGCAGGACAATATTTTGGAAAGCCTGGAGCATCTAGTTATGCCAAACCCTAATAACATTTCAGGCCCATAAAATGACAAATTCTAATGTATACAAAAATCCACTGGTATGTGGTATTGAAGACTCCTGACCCCACCAGAATAACTAAGCTAATAAATAAACCTTTTTTCACAAAACATATGGAATCAGTAAATATTCAAAGAATATTTGAAGAAAATGTTCTATATAAATACTTACATTCAATGATTTTAATGTAAATCTGCCTTGCCTAATCCTATTTTGTTTAAGAAAGGCAATATAACTACCATAGTTGATTGTGTGTTTGCATCAAATTGCACAGACAGGTCAGGATCTGAAGCATTTGTTCTACTAACACATTACGCAAAGACTAATCAAGGTACATGTATGTAGTATTTGTCCTAGTAGCACATCATACAAAGACAGCTCAGGGTATGTAGTGTTTGTTCTACTGGCACTGCATGCAAAGAGAGAGACCAGGGTATGTAGTTTTTGTTCTAGTAGCATATCATGCAAGGACAGATCAGGGTTTGTAGTTTTTGTTCTAGTAGCACATCATGCAAAGACAGACTAGGGTTTGTAGAGTTTGTTCTAGTAGCACATCATGCAAAGGCAGACCAGGGTCTGTAGTGTTTGTTCTATTGGCACTGCATACAAAGATAGACCAGGGTCTGCAGTTTTTGTTCTATTATCACATCATGTAAAGCCAGATCAGGGTATGTAGTGTTTGTTCTAGTAGTACACCAGGATAAGCCAGATCAGGGTCTGTAATGTTAGTTCTACTGGCACTGCATGCGGAGACAGACCAGAGTCTGTAGTGTTTGTTCTAGTAGCACATCATGCAAAGACAGATCAGGGTCTGTAGTGTTTGTTCTAGTAGCATATCATGATAAGACAGATCAGGGTCTGTAGTGTTTGTTCTAGTAGCATATCATGATAAGACAGATCAGGGTTTGTAGTGTTTGTTCTAGTAGCACATCATGATAAGACAGATCAGGGTCTGTAGTGTTTGTTCTAGTAGCACATCATGCAAAGACAGATCAGGGTCTGTAGTGTTTGTTCTAGTAGCACATCATGCAAGACAGACCAGGGTCTGTAGTGTTTGTTCTAGTAGCATATCATGGTGCATGATGCAGAGACAGAATTAGGTCTACTGGTATCTTATGTAAAGACATATCAGTGTCTACGATATTTGCTCTTTTGGTGCATGATCATGCAGAAACAGAATCAGGGTCTATGCTATTTGTTTCACTGGTACATCATGCGAAGCCATTTCAGTGTCTATACTGTCTGTTCTACTGGTACAGCATGTAAAGACAGATCGGAGTCTATGCTGTTTGCTCCACTGGCCCATCAAGCAAAGACATTTCAATGTCTTTGCTGATTGTTCTACTGACATATCAGGGTCTATTCTGTTTCTTCAATTAGTGTATCACACATAGTGAGATCTGGCTTTATTTGGCACATTACAGAAAGGTAGATCTGGGTCTATGTTGTTTGATAATTGGTAGGCATTATACAGAACCAAAAATTATTATATAACAGTTAATTTTGATGTCATCTGATTGGTTACAATGCCAGAACTGTCTCTGTCAAAATGTTTTAACAACCGCACATGCAGAGTCCTCTAAGATTCCTTTCTACCGGATCTGTTTTTCTTGTATTTTATATTTAGATGATAAAATGTTTGGTAAGAATAATGTTTCATAATTTGTGGCAAAATATCTTTTGAAACTTGCCATCCATATGTTTGTCTGTCCATCTATCTCACACATTTTATGTCTATATTTTCATTTCTAATAAACAGTTTTGGTACCAAAATAATTGAGGAAAAAACCAAAATCGTTTTGATCATTTATTCATTCTTTTCCTTTTTTATATTTTCTTCAAATTACATGTCAGTATTTATTTAAAGGGATTTTTACTAAACTTTTCATATGAGTTGTTTTCAATGACACAGCTTACAGATATAATGATTGTTGTATCAATATTTCTAAAGTCAAAGAATATTATGAAATTAGGTCAATCAAGTAAGAAAAAATCTACTGACTTAGATTTAACAAGCCCTGTAAAACTATTCACCTTGGCCTGTGACCTCTATAAATATCATTCTTCTGGGCTTGATAAATCATTATATCAACTTCATCAGAGTTCAATAATTTAAGATTGTCATCACATGTATCGATACATACCATACTTCCAAATCAAAGAATCCCTCACTGCCAAATCGATATATGTGTTTAGACTTGTCTGGCCAGCGAACCTGCAATAAATTTTAATTCATGCATAAAAATGTTGTTCATAATAAAAACATAAATCTTATTTAAATTAAAGATTCTCCAAGCTTGTAGGAAACAACATTATTAGGTGAAAAATCAACACGAACTTGCCAAATTCAAGTTTGATAACTTCAAAAAAGTTACTTGTTATCTTCTGTTCATGAAGCAAACATCCCAACACATATACCTGTACAGCAATGTCAAGGGAATAAGAAACATAACTCTATTTAAACTTTAACATGAAAATATATCTATGTTAATTTAAATGAGAAATCCGAGTGGCATCCATTAATTATTTTTGCATCCTTGTTCTAAGATCACATAATGAACATAGACAAGTCAAAATAATTCCCACATGAAATATAAATTCTACACATAAATATGAGTAAAACTGAAAATAAATCATTTACATGATTATCTGGTGCAAAGGCTACTTTGGGGAGAAAAAGTACAAATAAAAATGTATGCAGTAAAATCCACCATAGCACACCCTGTTATGACATAAACTGGAATATAATGATTGTGGTGTGGCTCCTGAAAAGTCTTTTTTTTTCCACACAGAGATCAATTTTGCCAATTTCTTAAGTTTTGTGCCAAAATAGTAAAAGTTTGCTTCAACTTTCCTTTTGAAATTTTTCCATTATTACTTACATGTAATTCAGACACTGAATGACCAATGACAAAATTGCTAAATATTATACTTTGGTGTGCATACTTTAGATGGATTATGGATTTACTCTCAAGCATGCATTGAGAATGGCTGGTGAGTACATGGTGTTGATGCTTAAACTATTAGGCATGTATATATGTGTACCAGTGTGGTATATATATATATATATATATATATATATATATATATATATATATATATATATATATATATATATATATATATAAAGTTAAATAGTATATATGCAATATCTATTTTTACTACATGTGTATTTTTCAATAATATGCATGAATTTAAGATGGTAACTGTGCCACTAAAGTACAGTTTTACAACCCTTTTTATACCACCACCCACTCACCCACCCTTTATTTGGCCCATGCATCATTTTCTTCAGCTAAGTTACTTGGTTAATTAACTGACTTGGTTGGTTATAGTACGATTTCAGTACATAACATGATGACATTTTGTAATTCCTGACCATCATGTCATAGCAGGGTTACTGTGTATATATACTACCATCATGTTATAGCAGGGTTACTGTGTATATATACTAACATCATGTTATAGCAGGGTTACTGTGTATATATACTAACATCATGTTATAGCAGGGTTACTGTGTATATATACTAACATCATGTTACAGCAGGGTTACTGTGTATATATACTAACATCATGTTACAGCAGGGTTACTGTGTATATATACTAACATCATGTTATAGCAGGGTTACTGTGTATATATACTAACAT
This sequence comes from Sinohyriopsis cumingii, assembly GCA_028554795.2. NCBI lineage: Eukaryota > Metazoa > Mollusca > Bivalvia > Unionida > Unionidae > Sinohyriopsis > Sinohyriopsis cumingii. The sequence continues at coordinate 18,700,429 of CM068827.1, read as the reverse complement.
CATGTTATAGCAGGGTTACTGTGTATATATACTAACATCATGTTATAGCAGGGTTACTGTGTATATATACTACCATCATGTTATAGCAGGGTTACTGTGTATATATACTACCATCATGTTACAGCAGGGTTACTGTGTATATATACTACCATCATGTTATAGCAGGGTTACTGTGTATATATACTAACATCATGTTATAGCAGGGTTACTGTGTATATATACTAACATCATGTTAGAGCAGGGTTACTGTGTATATATACTAACATCATGTTAGAGCAGGGTTACTGTGTATATATACTACCATCATGTTATAGCAGGGTTACTGTGTATATATACTACCATCATGTTAGAGCAGGGTTACTGTGTATATATACTAACATCATGTTAGAGCAGGGTTACTGTGTATATATACTACCATCATGTTATAGCAGGGTTACTGTGTATATATACTAACATCATGTTATAGCAGGGTTACTGTGTATATATACTACCATCACGTTATAGCAGGGTTACTGTGTATATACACTACCATCACGTTATAGCAGGGTTACTGTGTATATACACTACCATCACGTTATAGCTGGGTTACTGTGTATATATACTACCATCATGTTATAGCAGGGTTACTGTGTATATACACTACCATCATGTTATAGCAGGGTTACTGTGTATATATACTACCATCATGTTATAGCAGGGTTACTGTGTATATATACTAGTACATGTACAAGCATATACAAAACAATTTTACTGAGAAAAAATAATTAAACCCCAAAATCCTAACCAGGAATAAAAAAATAATAAAATATGATGCTATAGGTTTTGAGTTATATCAATAACTTAAATAATTTAGTCATCCTCATGAAATTTTGCATAGTTTAAAATATTTTAAATGTTAAAAGAACATAGGGATGCCATATAGTAAAGTTTTAATTGTGGTAGCAAATGGGAATGTGTATGTGACCTCTAAGATTCGAGTATTCTGGACAGTCTAGAAGAGGGTAATCACCATTTCAATGAAGGACTTAAAGTTAGATACATGAATTGTACATAAATCATAATTCAAACTACTATACTTTATTCACAGCCTAGCATGCATAAACTGTAACATTTAATAACTTACATACTATTAGTGGTGAGTGGTTTTTTTTCTTTATTCAAACAGCCTTTTAAATTATGCAATGAAGGAGTATTTTTTACCTCTCAAAGTAACAAATCCCATATCTGAATCATACTGGGTAAAAACAACAGGTTGAATAACATCCTGAAGGTATACAGGAACTAATCCATGGTAAATTCTGAATAAATGAATCAATTTATATTGGTGTAAGATTAGGCCTTCCAAGTTAGTTTCAGGGTACAGTTGTGCAGGGAATGCATACAGTTCCTACCAAGAAACTTTTGAAACATGCACTGTACTGTCAAAGTGTTTAACCCTTTGCCTCATACAGTATATGGCTTTTTAGCCCTTCGATGTAGCAAAGTTACCCAGTGCAGTGACAGAACACATATTACCTATCTGACTCCGTACACAGAGGCCTGCCTGTTAATTTTTAAGCAATGTAGTGTATGTTACATTTAACAGCAATTTTAACCATTTTAAAGTTTTGGTACACATCTATTATGTATGGAAAAATTTAAGAGTAAAGTCTGATCATTATAGCTGTGTAATTATTTTTCACAGAAGAAATTTTTATGTGCTTCAAAATCTTGAGAGAACTCATTTACCGTCAAGTCAGTGAATCCGCGTCACAACTGTAGTTGCCATTTTTCATGATCGAAATTTACAAGTTCTCTGTCCGTGTCTACATCACTAAGTCATCTGAATTTGATAATTAATAAAAACCAATTGCTGCCTACATCAATATCAGAGCCTTTACCTAAATTACTTAAGATTTCATAGTTGTGATTCTAATCGTGAAAACTTTGTAAGTACTGAACAAAATCCACGACCTTCATTTTTGGAGAGTGGAGAATACAACCCAGTTACTTTAAATAGCAGATTTCGACCAGAGCATAAACGGTGACCATATGATCTGATGTAATGGTCATTTGCATAAATGAATGTAGTATCTAATAGGGGGTTTTCTCTTAAGGTGGCGCTACAAAACCCTGCTCAAAATGGCTGAATTTACAGCAGGTGTCAAAAGGTGCTTGAATGCGAATCAGCTAGAGGTGTCCAAAGGTGCTTCTATGTGAATGGAGTAGAGGCATCCAAAGGTGCTTGCATGAGATAAAGGGTTAACTAGTATTGGATGATATCATTGATACTGATGTATTTCTTGGTTAATTTAGTATGTTATGTATACTGAGTCTGTATTGTTTGTAAGTTTTTTTTTCTCCTTGATTACATGTTATGTATACTGAATCTGTATTGTTTGTAAGTTTTTTTTCTCCATGATTACATGTTATATATACTGAATCTGTATTGTTTGTAAGTTTTTTCTCCATGATTACATGTTATGTATACTGAATCTGTATTGTTTGTACATTTTTTTCACCATGATTACATGTTATGTATACTGAATCTGTATTGTTTGCAAGTTTTTTCTCCATGATTACATGTTATGTATACTGAATGTAGTATCTAATGGGGTTTTTCTCTGAAGGTGGCGCTACAAAACCCTGCTCAAAATGGCTAATGTTTTTTCTGTATTGTTTGTAAGTTTTTTCTCCATGATTGCATGTTATGTAAACTGAATCTGTTTTGTTTGTAAGTTTTTTCTATCCATGATTACAAGTTATATATACTGAATCTGTATTGTTTGTAAGTTTTTTCTCCATGACTACATGTTATGCATACTGAATCTGTATTGTTTGTAAGTTTTTTCTCCATGATTGCATGTTATGTATACTGAATCTGTTTTGTTTGTAAGTTTTTTCTATCCATGATTACAAGTTATATATACTGAATCTGTATTGTTTGTAAGTTTTTTCTCCATGACTACATGTTATGCATACTGAATCTGTATTGTTTGTAAGTTTTTTCTATCCATGATTACACGTTATGTATACTGAATCTGTATTGTTTGTAAGTTTTTTCTCCATGACTACATGTTATGTATACTGAATCTGTATTGTTTGTAAGTTTTTTCTATCCATGATTACATGTTATGTATACTGAATCTGTATTGTTTGTAAGTTTTTTTCTTCATGATTACATGTTATGTATACTGAATCTGTATTATTTGTAAGTTTTTTTCTCCATGATTACACATGTTATGTATACTGAATCTGTATTGTTCATAAGTTTTTTCTCCATGATTACACATGTTATGTATACTGAATCTGTATTGTTTGTAAGTTTTTTCTATCCATGATTACATGTTATGTATACTGAATCTGTATTGTTTGTAAGTTTTTTTCTTCATGATTACATGTTATGTATACTGAATCTGTATTGTTTGTAAGTTTTTTCTCCATGATTACACGTTATGTATACTGAATCTGTATTGTTTGTAAGCTTTTTTTTCTCCTTGATTACATGTTATGTATACTGAATCTGTATTGTTTGTAAGTTTTTTTTCTCCATGATTACATGTTATATATACTGAACCTGTATTGTTTGTAAGTTTTTTTCTCCATGATTACATGTTATGTATACTGAATCTGTCTTGTTTGTACATTTTTTTCACCATGATTACATGTTATGTATACTGAATCTGTATTGTTTGCAAGTTTTTTCTCCATGATTACATGTTATGTATACTGAATGTAGTATCTAATGGGGATTTTCTCTGAAGGTGGCACTACAAAACCCTGCTCAAAATGGCTAATGTTTTTTCTGTATTGTTTGTAAGTTTTTTCTCCATGATTGCATGTTATGTATACTGAATCTGTTTTGTTTGTAAGTTTTTTCTATCCATGATTACACGTTATGTATACTGAATCTGTATTGTTTGTAAGTTTTTTCTCCATGACTACATGTTATGCATACTGAATCTGTATTGTTTGTAAGTTTTTTCTATCCATGATTACACGTTATGTATACTGAATCTGTATTGTTTGTAAGTTATTTCTCCATGACTACATGTTATCCATACTGCATCTGTATTGTTTGTAAGTTTTTTCTATCCATGATTACATGTTATGTATACTGAATCTGTATTGTTTGTAAGTTTTTTCTATCCATGATTACATGTTATGTATACTGAATCTGTATTGTTTGTAAGTTTTTTTCTTCATGATTACATGTTATGTATACTGAATCTGTATTATTTGTAAGCTTTTATCTCCTTGATTACACATGTTATGTATACTGAATCTGTATTGTTCATAAGTTTTTTCTCCATGATTACACATGTTATGTATACTGAATCTGTATTGTTTGCAAGTTTTTTCTATCCATGATTACATGTTATGTATACTGAATCTGTATTGTTTGTAAGTTTTTTTCTCGATGATTACATGTTATATATACTGAATCTGTATTGTTTGTAAGTTTTTTTCTCCATGACTACATGTTATGTATACTGAATCTGTATTGTTTGTAAGTTTTTTTCTTCATGATTACATGTTATGTATACTGAATCTGTATTATTTGTAAGTTTTTTTCTCCATGATTACATGTTATATATACTGAATCTGTATTGTTTGTAAGTTTTTTTCTCCATGATTACATGTTATGTATACTGAATCTGTATTGTTTGTACATTTTTTTCACCATGATTACATGTTATGTATACTGAATCTGTATTGTTTGCAAGTTTTTTCTCCATGATTACATGTTATGTATACTGAATGTAGTATCTAATGGGGATTTTCTCTGAAGGTGGCACTACAAAACCCTGCTCAAAATGGCTAATGTTTTTTCTGTATTGTTTGTAAGTTTTTTCTCCATGATTGCATGTTATGTATACTGAATCTGTTTTGTTTGTAAGTTTTTTCTATCCATGATTACACGTTATGTACACTGAATCTGTATTGTTTGTAAGTTTTTTCTCCATGACTACATGTTACGCATACTGAATCTGTATTGTTTGTAAGTTTTTTCTATCCATGATTACACGTTATGTATAATGAATCTGTATTGTTTGTAAGTTTTTTCTCCATGACTACATGTTATCCATACTGCATCTGTATTGTTTGTAAGTTTTTTCTATCCATGATTACATGTTATGTATACTGAATCTGTATTGTTTGTAAGTTTTTTCTATCCATGATTACATGTTATGTATACTGAATCTGTATTGTTTGTAAGTTTTTTTCTTCATGATTACATGTTATGTATACTGAATCTGTATTATTTGTAAGTTTTTATCTCCTTGATTACACATGTTATGTATACTGAATCTGTATTGTTTGTAAGTTTTTTTCTATCCATGATTACATGTTATGTATACTGAATCTGTATTGTTTGTAAGTTTTTTTCTCGATGATTACATGTTATATATACTGAATCTGTATTGTTTGTAAGTTTTTTTCTCCATGACTACATGTTATGTATACTGAATCTGTATTGTTTGTAAGTTTTTTTCTTCATGATTACATGTTATGTATACTGAATCTGTATTATTTGTAAGTTTTTTTCTCCATGATTACACATGTTATGTATACTGAATCTGTATTGTTCATAAGTTTTTTCTCCATGATTACACGTTATGTATACTGAATCTGTATTGTTTGTAAGTTTTTTTCTATCCATGATTACATGTTATGTATACTGAATCTGTATTGTTTGTACATTTTTTTCTCCATGATTACATGTTATGTATACTGAATCTGTATTGTTTGTAAGTTTTTTCTATCCATGATTACACATGTTATGTATACTGAATCTGTATTGTTTGTAAGTTGTTTTCTTCATGATTACATGTTATGTATACTGAATCTGTATTGTTTGTACATTTTTTCTCCATGATTACATGTTATGTATACTGAATCTGTATTGTTTGTAAGTTGTTTTCTTCATGATTACATGTTATGTATACTGAATCTGTATTATTTGTAAGTTTTTTTCTCCATGATTACACGTTATGTATACTGAATCTGTATTGTTTGTAAGTTTTTCTCCATGATTACATGTTATGTATACTGAATCTGTATTGTTTGTAAGTTTTTTCTCCATGATTACATGTTATGTATACTGAATCTGTATTGTTTGTAGGTTTTTTCTCCATGATTACATGTTATGTATACTGGATCTGAATTGTTTGTAGGTTTTTTTCTTCATGATTACATATTATGTATACTGAATCTGTATTGTTTGTAAGTTTTTCTCCATGATTACATGTTATGTATACTGAATCTGTATTGTTTGTAAGTTTTTTCTCCATGATAACATGTTATGTATACTGAATCTGTATTGTTTGTAGGTTTTTTCTCCATGATTACATGTTATGTATACTGGATCTGTATTGTTTGTAGGTTTTTTTCTTCATGATTACATATTATGTATACTGAATCTGTATTGTAAGTTTTTTATCCATGATTACATGTTATGTATACTGAATCTGTATTGTTTGTAGATTTTTTCTCCATGATTACACATGTTATGTATACTGGATCTGTATTGTTTGTAAGTTTTTTCTCCATGATTACATGTTATGTATACTGGATCTGTATTGTTTGTAGGTTTTTTTCTCCATGATTACATGTTATGTATACTGAATCTGTATTGTTTGTAAGTTTTTTCTCCATGATTACATGTTATGTATACTGAATCTGTATTATCTGTAAGTTTTTTCTCCATGATTGCATGTTATATATACTGAATCTGTATTGTTTGTAAGTTTTTTCTCCATGATTACATGTTATATATACTGAATCTGTATTGTTTGTAAGTTTTTTCTCCATGATTACATGTTATGTGTACTGAATCTGTATTGTTTGTAAGTTTTTTCTCCATGATTACATGTTATGTATACTGAATCTGTATTATTTGTAAGTTTTTTCTCCATGATTACATGTTATATATACTGAATCTGTATTGTTTGTACAATTTTTTCTCCATGATTACACATGTTATGTATACTGAGTCTGTATTGTTTGTAAGTTTTTTCTCCATGATTACATGTTATGTATACTGAATCTGTATTGTTTGTAGGTTTTTTTCTCCATAATTACACATGTTATGTATACTGAATCTGTATTGTTTGTAAGTTTTTTCTCCATGATTACATGTGATATATACTGAATCTGTATTGTTTGTAAGTTTTTTCTCCATGATTGCATGTTATGTATACTGAATCTGTATTATTTGTAAGTTTTTTCTCCATGATTACATGTTATGTATACTGAATCTGTATTATTTGTAAGTTTTTTTCTTCATGATTACATGTTATGAATACTGAATCTGTATTGTTTGTAAGTTTTTTTCTTCATGATTACATGTTATGTATACTGAATCTGTATTGTTTGTAAGTTTTTTTCTCCATGATTACACATGTTATGTATACTGAATCTGTATTATTTGTAAGTTTTTTCTCCATGATTACATTTTATATATACTGAATCTGTATTGTGTGTACATTTTGTTCTCCATGATTACATGTTATGTATACTGAGTCTGTATTGTTTGTAAGTTTTTTCTCCATGATTACATGTGATATATACTGAATCTGTATTGTTTGTAAGTTTTTTCTCCATGATTACATGGTATGTATACTGAATCTGTATTGTAAGTTTTTTCTCCATGATTACATGTTATGTATACTGAATCTGTATTATTTGTAAATTTTTTCTCCATGATTACATGTTATGTATACTGAATCTGTATTATTTGTAAGTTTTTTTCTTCATGACTACATGTTATGTATACTGAATCTGTATTGTTTGTAAGTTTTTTCTCCATGATTACATGTTATATATACTGAATCTGTATTGTTTGCACATTTTTTCTCCATGATTACATGTTATGTATACTGAATCTGTATTATTTGTAAGTTTTTTCTCCATGATTACATGTTATATATACTGAATCTGTATTGTTTGTACATTGTTTTCTCCATGATTACATGTTATATATACTGAGTCTGTATTGTTTGTAAGTTTTTTCTCCATGATTACATGTTATGTATACTGAATCTGTATTGTTTGTAGGTTTTTTTCTCCATGATTACACATGTTATGTATACTGAATCTGTATTGTTTGTAAGTTTTCTCTCCATGATTACATGTTATGTATACTGAATCTGTATTGTTTGTAAGTTTTTTCTTCATGATTACATGTTATATATACTGAATCTGTATTGTTTGTACAATTTTTTCTCCATGATTACACATGTTATGTATACTGAGTCTGTATTGTTTGTATTGTTTGTAAGTTTTTTCTCCATGATTACACATGTTATGTATACTGAATCTGTATTATTTTAAGTTTTTTCTCCATGATTACATGTTATATATACTGAATCTGAATTGTTTGTACATTGTTTTCTCCATGATTACATGTTATATATACTGTGTCTGTATTGTTTGTAAGTTTTTTCTCCATGATTACATGTTATATATACTGAATCTGTATTGTTTGTACAATTTTTTCTCCATGATTACACATGTTATGTATACTGAGTCTGTATTGTTTGTAAGTTTTTTCTCCATGATTACACGTTATGTATACTGAATCTGTATTGTTTGTAAGCTTTTTTTTCTCCTTGTTTACATGTTATGTATACTGAATCTGTATTGTTTGTAAGTTTTTTTTCTCCATGATTACATGTTATATATACTGAACCTGTATTGTTTGTAAGTTTTTTTCTCCATGATTACATGTTATGTATACTGAATCTGTCTTGTTTGTACATCTTTTTCACCATGATTACATGTTATGTATACTGAATCTGTATTGTTTGCAAGTTTTTTCTCCATGATTACATGTTATGTATACTGAATGTAGTATCTAATGGGGATTTTCTCTGAAGGTGGCACTACAAAACCCTGCTCAAAATGGCTAATGTTTTTTCTGTATTGTTTGTAAGTTTTTTCTCCATGATTGCATGTTATGTATACTGAATCTGTTTTGTTTGTAAGTTTTTTCTATCCATGATTACACGTTATGTATACTGAATCTGTATTGTTTGTAAGTTTTTTCTCCATGACTACATGTTATGCATACTGAATCTGTATTGTTTGTAAGTTTTTTCTATCCATGATTACACGTTATGTATACTGAATCTGTATTGTTTGTAAGTTATTTCTCCATGACTACATGTTATCCATACTGCATCTGTATTGTTTGTAAGTTTTTTCTATCCATGATTACATGTTATGTATACTGAATCTGTATTGTTTGTAAGTTTTTTTCTTCATGATTACATGTTATGTATACTGAATCTGTATTATTTGTAAGCTTTTATCTCCTTGATTACACATGTTATGTATACTGAATCTGTATTGTTCATAAGTTTTTTCTCCATGATTACACATGTTATGTATACTGAATCTGTATTGTTTGCAAGTTTTTTCTATCCATGATTACATGTTATGTATACTGAATCTGTATTGTTTGTAAGTTTTTTTCTCGATGATTACATGTTATATATACTGAATCTGTATTGTTTGTAAGTTTTTTTCTCCATGACTACATGTTATGTATACTGAATCTGTATTGTTTGTAAGTTTTTTTCTTCATGATTACATGTTATGTATACTGAATCTGTATTATTTGTATGTTTTTTTCTCCATGATTACATGTTATATATACTGAATCTGTATTGTTTGTAAGTTTTTTTCTCCATGATTACATGTTATGTATACTGAATCTGTATTGTTTGTACATTTTTTTCACCATGATTACATGTTATGTATACTGAATCTGTATTGTTTGCAAGTTTTTTCTCCATGATTACATGTTATGTATACTGAATGTAGTATCTAATGGGGATTTTCTCTGAAGGTGGCACTACAAAACCCTGCTCAAAATGGCTAATGTTTTTTCTGTATTGTTTGTAAGTTTTTTCTCCATGATTGCATGTTATGTATACTGAATCTGTTTTGTTTGTAAGTTTTTTCTATCCATGATTACACGTTATGTATACTGAATCTGTATTGTTTGTAAGTTTTTTCTCCATGACTACATGTTATCCATACTGCATCTGTATTGTTTGTAAGTTTTTTCTATCCATGATTACATGTTATGTATACTGAATCTGTATTGTTTGTAAGTTTTTTCTATCCATGATTACATGTTATGTATACTGAATCTGTATTGTTTGTAAGTTTTTTTCTTCATGATTACATGTTATGTATACTGAATCTGTATTATTTGTAAGTTTTTATCTCCTTGATTACACATGTTATGTATACTGAATCTGTATTGTTTGTAAGTTTTTTCTCCATGATTACACATGTTATGTATACTGAATCTGTATTGTTTGTAAGTTTTTTTCTATCCATGATTACATGTTATGTATACTGAATCTGTATTGTTTGTAAGTTTTTTTCTCGATGATTACATGTTATATATACTGAATCTGTATTGTTTGTAAGTTTTTTTCTCCATGACTACATGTTATGTATACTGAATCTGTATTGTTTGTAAGTTTTTTTCTTCATGATTACATGTTATGTATACTGAATCTGTATTATTTGTAAGTTTTTTTCTCCATGATTACACATGTTATGTATACTGAATCTGTATTGTTCATAAGTTTTTTCTCCATGATTACACGTTATGTATACTGAATCTGTATTGTTTGTAAGTTTTTTTCTATCCATGATTACATGTTATGTATACTGAATCTGTATTGTTTGTACATTTTTTTCTCCATGATTACATGTTATGTATACTGAATCTGTATTGTTTGTAAGTTTTTTCTATCCATGATTACACATGTTATGTATACTGAATCTGTATTGTTTGTAAGTTGTTTTCTTCATGATTACATGTTATGTATACTGAATCTGTATTGTTTGTACATTTTTTCTCCATGATTACATGTTATGTATACTGAATCTGTATTGTTTGTAAGTTGTTTTCTTCATGATTACATGTTATGTATACTGAATCTGTATTATTTGTAAGTTTTTTTCTCCATGATTACACGTTATGTATACTGAATCTGTATTGTTTGTAAGTTTTTCTCCATGATTACATGTTATGTATACTGAATCTGTATTGTTTGTAAGTTTTTTCTCCATGATTACATGTTATGTATACTGAATCTGTATTGTTTGTAGGTTTTTTCTCCATGATTACATGTTATGTATACTGGATCTGAATTGTTTGTAGGTTTTTTTCTTGATGATTACATATTATGTATACTGAATCTGTATTGTTTGTAAGTTTTTCTCCATGATTACATGTTATGTATACTGAATCTGTATTGTTTGTAAGTTTTTTCTCCATGATAACATGTTATGTATACTGAATCTGTATTGTTTGTAGGTTTTTTCTCCATGATTACATGTTATGTATACTGGATCTGTATTGTTTGTAGGTTTTTTTCTTCATGATTACATATTATGTATACTGAATCTGTATTGTAAGTTTTTTCTCCATGATTACATGTTATGTATACTGAATCTGTATTGTTTGTAGATTTTTTCTCCATGATTACACATGTTATGTATACTGGATCTGTATTGTTTGTAAGTTTTTTCTCCATGATTACATGTTATGTATACTGGATCTGTATTGTTTGTAGGTTTTTTTCTCCATGATTACATGTTATGTATACTGAATCTGTATTGTTTGTAAGTTTTTTCTCCATGATTACATGTTATGTATACTGAATCTGTATTATCTGTAAGTTTTTTCTCCATGATTGCATGTTATATATACTGAATCTGTATTGTTTGTAAGTTTTTTCTCCATGATTACATGTTATATATACTGAATCTGTATTGTTTGTAAGTTTTTTCTCCATGATTACATGTTATATATACTGAATCTGTATTGTTTGTACAATTTTTTCTCCATGATTACACATGTTATGTATACTGAGTCTGTATTGTTTGTAAGTTTTTTCTCCATGATTACATGTTATGTATACTGAATCTGTATTGTTTGTAGGTTTTTTTCTCCATAATTACACATGTTATGTATACTGAATCTGTATTGTTTGTAAGTTTTTTCTCCATGATTACATGTGATATATACTGAATCTGTATTGTTTGTAAGTTTTTTCTCCATGATTACATGTTATGTATACTGAATCTGTATTATTTGTAAGTTTTTTCTCCATGATTACATGTTATGTATACTGAATCTGTATTATTTGTAAGTTTTTTTCTTCATGATTACATGTTATGAATACTGAATCTGTATTGTTTGTAAGTTTTTTTCTTCATGATTACATGTTATGTATACTGAATCTGTATTGTTTGTAAGTTTTTTTCTCCATGATTACACATGTTATGTATACTGAATCTGTATTATTTGTAAGTTTTTTCTCCATGATTACATTTTATATATACTGAATCTGTATTGTGTGTACATTTTGTTCTCCATGATTACATGTTATGTATACTGAGTCTGTATTGTTTGTAAGTTTTTTCTCCATGATTACATGTGATATAGACTGAATCTGTATTGTTTGTAAGTTTTTTCTCCATGATTACATGGTATGTATACTGAATCTGTATTGTAAGTTTTTTCTCCATGATTACATGTTATGTATACTGAATCTGTATTATTTGTAAATTTTTTCTCCATGATTACATGTTATGTATACTGAATCTGTATTATTTGTAAGTTTTTTTCTTCATGACTACATGTTATGTATACTGAATCTGTATTGTTTGTAAGTTTTTTCTCCATGATTACATGTTATATATACTGAATCTGTATTGTTTGCACATTTTTTCTCCATGATTACATGTTATGTATACTGAATCTGTATTATTTGTAAGTTTTTTCTCCATGATTACATGTTATATATACTGAATCTGTATTGTTTGTACATTGTTTTCTCCATGATTACATGTTATATATACTGAGTCTGTATTGTTTGTAAGTTTTTTCTCCATGATTACATATTATGTATACTGAATCTGTATTGTTTGTAGGTTTTTTTCTCCATGATTACACATGTTATGTATACTGAATCTGTATTGTTTGTAAGTTTTCTCTCCATGATTACATGTTATGTATACTGAATCTGTATTGTTTGTAAGTTTTTTCTTCATGATTACATGTTATATATACTGAATCTGTATTGTTTGTACAATTTTTTCTCCATGATTACACATGTTATGTATACTGAGTCTGTATTGTTTGTATTGTTTGTAAGTTTTTTCTCCATGATTACACATGTTATGTATACTGAATCTGTATTATTTTAAGTTTTTTCTCCATGATTACATGTTATATATACTGAATCTGAATTGTTTGTACATTGTTTTCTCCATGATTACATGTTATATATACTGTGTCTGTATTGTTTGTAAGTTTTTTCTCCATGATTACATGTTATATATACTGAATCTGTATTGTTTGTACAATTTTTTCTCCATGATTACACATGTTATGTATACTGAGTCTGTATTGTTTGTAAGTTTTTTCTCCATGATTACATGTTATGTATACTGAATCTGTATTGTTTGTAGGTTTTTTTCTCCATGATTACACATGTTATGTATACTGAATCTGTATTGTTTGTAAGTTTTTTCTCCATGATTACATGTGATATATACTGAATCTGTATTGTTTGTAAGTTTTTTCTCCATGATTACATGTTATGTATACTGAATCTGTATTATTTGTAAGTTTTTTCTCCATGATTACATGTTATGTATACTGAATCTGTATTATTTGTAAGTTTTTTTCTTCATGATTACATGTTATGAATACTGAATCTGTATTGTTTGTAAGTTTTTTTCTTCATGATTACATGTTATGTATACTGAATCTGTATTGTTTGTAAGTTTTTTTCTCCATGATTACACATGTTATGTATACTGAATCTGTATTATTTGTAAGTTTTTTCTCCATGATTACATTTTATATATACTGAATCTGTATTGTTTGTACATTTTGTTCTCCATGATTACATGTTATGTATACTGAGTCTGTATTGTTTGTAAGTTTTTTCTCCATGATTACATGTGATATATACTGAATCTGTATTGTTTGTAAGTTTTTTCTCCATGATTACATGTTATGTGTACTGAATCTGTATTGTTTGTAAGATTTTTCTCCATGATTACATGTTATGTATACTGAATCTGTATTATTTGTAAGTTTTTTCTGCATGATTACATGTTATATATACTGAATCTGTATTGTTTGTACAATTTTTTCTCCATGATTACACATGTTATGTATACTGAGTCTGTATTGTTTGTAAGTTTTTTCTCCATGATTACATGTTATGTATACTGAATCTGTATTGTTTGTAGGTTTTTTTCTCCATGATTACACATGTTATGTATACTGAATCTGTATTGTTTGTAAGTTTTTTCTCTGTGATTACACGTTATGAATACTGAATCTGTATTGTTTGTAATTTTTTTCTCCATGATTACATGTTATGTATACTGAATCTGTATTATTTGTAAGTTTTTTCTCCATGATTACATGTTATGTATACTGAATCTGTATTATTTGTAAGTTTTTTCTTCATGATTACATGTTATGTATACTGAATCTGTATTGTTTGTAAGTTTTTTTCTCCATGATTACACATGTTATGTATACTGAATCTGTATTATTTGTAAGTTTTTTCTCCATGATTACATTTTATATATACTGAATCTGTATTGTGTGTACATTTTGTTCTCCATGATTACATGTTATGTATACTGAGTCTGTATTGTTTGTAAGTTTTTTCTCCATGATTACATGTGATATATACTGAATCTGTATTGTTTGTAAGTTTTTTCTCCATGATTACATGGTATGTATACTGAATCTGTATTGTAAGTTTTTTCTCCATGATTACATGTTATGTATACTGAATCTGTATTATTTGTAAATTTTTTCTCCATGATTACATGTTATGTATACTGAATCTGTATTATTTGTAAGTTTTTTTCTTCATGACTACATGTTATGTATACTGAATCTGTATTGTTTGTAAGTTTTTTCTCCATGATTACATGTTATATATACTGAATCTGTATTGTTTGCACATTTTTTCTCCATGATTACATGTTATGTATACTGAATCTGTATTATTTGTAAGTTTTTTCTCCATGATTACATGTTATATATACTGAATCTGTATTGTTTGTACATTGTTTTCTCCATGATTACATGTTATATATACTGAGTCTGTATTGTTTGTAAGTTTTTTCTCCATGATTACATGTTATGTATACTGAATCTGTATTGTTTGTAGGTTTTTTTCTCCATGATTACACATGTTATGTATACTGAATCTGTATTGTTTGTAAGTTTTCTCTCCATGATTACATGTTATGTATACTGAATCTGTATTGTTTGTAAGTTTTTTCTTCATGATTATATGTTATATATACTGAATTTGTATTGTTTGTACAATTTTTTCTCCATGATTACACATGTTATGTATACTGAGTCTGTATTGTTTGTATTGTTTGTAAGTTTTTTCTCCATGATTACACATGTTATGTATACTGAATCTGTATTATTTTAAGTTTTTTCTCCATGATTACATGTTATATATACTGAATCTGAATTGTTTGTACATTGTTTTCTCCATGATTACATGTTATATATACTGTGTCTGTATTGTTTGTAAGTTTTTTCTCCATGATTACATGTTATATATACTGAATCTGTATTGTTTGTACAATTTTTTCTCCATGATTACACATGTTATGTATACTGAGTCTGTATTGTTTGTAAGTTTTTTCTCCATGATTACACGTTATGTATACTGAATCTGTATTGTTTGTAAGCTTTTTTTTCTCCTTGTTTACATGTTATGTATACTGAATCTGTATTGTTTGTAAGTTTTTTTTCTCCATGATTACATGTTATATATACTGAACCTGTATTGTTTGTAAGTTTTTTTCTCCATGATTACATGTTATGTATACTGAATCTGTCTTGTTTGTACATTTTTTTCACCATGATTACATGTTATGTATACTGAATCTGTATTGTTTGCAAGTTTTTTCTCCATGATTACATGTTATGTATACTGAATGTAGTATCTAATGGGGATTTTCTCTGAAGGTGGCACTACAAAACCCTGCTCAAAATGGCTAATGTTTTTTCTGTATTGTTTGTAAGTTTTTTCTCCATGATTGCATGTTATGTATACTGAATCTGTTTTGTTTGTAAGTTTTTTCTATCCATGATTACACGTTATGTATACTGAATCTGTATTGTTTGTAAGTTTTTTCTCCATGACTACATGTTATGCATACTGAATCTGTATTGTTTGTAAGTTTTTTCTATCCATGATTACACGTTATGTATACTGAATCTGTATTGTTTGTAAGTTATTTCTCCATGACTACATGTTATCCATACTGCATCTGTATTGTTTGTAAGTTTTTTCTATCCATGATTACATGTTATGTATACTGAATCTGTATTGTTTGTAAGTTTTTTTCTTCATGATTACATGTTATGTATACTGAATCTGTATTATTTGTAAGCTTTTATCTCCTTGATTACACATGTTATGTATACTGAATCTGTATTGTTCATAAGTTTTTTCTCCATGATTACACATGTTATGTATACTGAATCTGTATTGTTTGCAAGTTTTTTCTATCCATGATTACATGTTATGTATACTGAATCTGTATTGTTTGTAAGTTTTTTTCTCGATGATTACATGTTATATATACTGAATCTGTATTGTTTGTAAGTTTTTTTCTCCATGACTACATGTTATGTATACTGAATCTGTATTGTTTGTAAGTTTTTTTCTTCATGATTACATGTTATGTATACTGAATCTGTATTATTTGTATGTTTTTTTCTCCATGATTACATGTTATATATACTGAATCTGTATTGTTTGTAAGTTTTTTTCTCCATGATTACATGTTATGTATACTGAATCTGTATTGTTTGTACATTTTTTTCACCATGATTACATGTTATGTATACTGAATCTGTATTGTTTGCAAGTTTTTTCTCCATGATTACATGTTATGTATACTGAATGTAGTATCTAATGGGGATTTTCTCTGAAGGTGGCACTACAAAACCCTGCTCAAAATGGCTAATGTTTTTTCTGTATTGTTTGTAAGTTTTTTCTCCATGATTGCATGTTATGTATACTGAATCTGTTTTGTTTGTAAGTTTTTTCTATCCATGATTACACGTTATGTATACTGAATCTGTATTGTTTGTAAGTTTTTTCTCCATGACTACATGTTATCCATACTGCATCTGTATTGTTTGTAAGTTTTTTCTATCCATGATTACATGTTATGTATACTGAATCTGTATTGTTTGTAAGTTTTTTCTATCCATGATTACATGTTATGTATACTGAATCTGTATTGTTTGTAAGTTTTTTTCTTCATGATTACATGTTATGTATACTGAATCTGTATTATTTGTAAGTTTTTATCTCCTTGATTACACATGTTATGTATACTGAATCTGTATTGTTTGTAAGTTTTTTCTCCATGATTACACATGTTATGTATACTGAATCTGTATTGTTTGTAAGTTTTTTTCTATCCATGATTACATGTTATGTATACTGAATCTGTATTGTTTGTAAGTTTTTTTCTCGATGATTACATGTTATATATACTGAATCTGTATTGTTTGTAAGTTTTTTTCTCCATGACTACATGTTATGTATACTGAATCTGTATTGTTTGTAAGTTTTTTTCTTCATGATTACATGTTATGTATACTGAATCTGTATTATTTGTAAGTTTTTTTCTCCATGATTACACATGTTATGTATACTGAATCTGTATTGTTCATAAGTTTTTTCTCCATGATTACACGTTATGTATACTGAATCTGTATTGTTTGTAAGTTTTTTTCTATCCATGATTACATGTTATGTATACTGAATCTGTATTGTTTGTACATTTTTTTCTCCATGATTACATGTTATGTATACTGAATCTGTATTGTTTGTAAGTTTTTTCTATCCATGATTACACATGTTATGTATACTGAATCTGTATTGTTTGTAAGTTGTTTTCTTCATGATTACATGTTATGTATACTGAATCTGTATTGTTTGTACATTTTTTCTCCATGATTACATGTTATGTATACTGAATCTGTATTGTTTGTAAGTTGTTTTCTTCATGATTACATGTTATGTATACTGAATCTGTATTATTTGTAAGTTTTTTTCTCCATGATTACACGTTATGTATACTGAATCTGTATTGTTTGTAAGTTTTTCTCCATGATTACATGTTATGTATACTGAATCTGTATTGTTTGTAAGTTTTTTCTCCATGATTACATGTTATGTATACTGAATCTGTATTGTTTGTAGGTTTTTTCTCCATGATTACATGTTATGTATACTGGATCTGAATTGTTTGTAGGTTTTTTTCTTGATGATTACATATTATGTATACTGAATCTGTATTGTTTGTAAGTTTTTCTCCATGATTACATGTTATGTATACTGAATCTGTATTGTTTGTAAGTTTTTTCTCCATGATAACATGTTATGTATACTGAATCTGTATTGTTTGTAGGTTTTTTCTCCATGATTACATGTTATGTATACTGGATCTGTATTGTTTGTAGGTTTTTTTCTTCATGATTACATATTATGTATACTGAATCTGTATTGTAAGTTTTTTCTCCATGATTACATGTTATGTATACTGAATCTGTATTGTTTGTAGATTTTTTCTCCATGATTACACATGTTATGTATACTGGATCTGTATTGTTTGTAAGTTTTTTCTCCATGATTACATGTTATGTATACTGGATCTGTATTGTTTGTAGGTTTTTTTCTCCATGATTACATGTTATGTATACTGAATCTGTATTGTTTGTAAGTTTTTTCTCCATGATTACATGTTATGTATACTGAATCTGTATTATCTGTAAGTTTTTTCTCCATGATTGCATGTTATATATACTGAATCTGTATTGTTTGTAAGTTTTTTCTCCATGATTACATGTTATATATACTGAATCTGTATTGTTTGTAAGTTTTTTCTCCATGATTACATGTTATATATACTGAATCTGTATTGTTTGTACAATTTTTTCTCCATGATTACACATGTTATGTATACTGAGTCTGTATTGTTTGTAAGTTTTTTCTCCATGATTACATGTTATGTATACTGAATCTGTATTGTTTGTAGGTTTTTTTCTCCATAATTACACATGTTATGTATACTGAATCTGTATTGTTTGTAAGTTTTTTCTCCATGATTACATGTGATATATACTGAATCTGTATTGTTTGTAAGTTTTTTCTCCATGATTACATGTTATGTATACTGAATCTGTATTATTTGTAAGTTTTTTCTCCATGATTACATGTTATGTATACTGAATCTGTATTATTTGTAAGTTTTTTTCTTCATGATTACATGTTATGAATACTGAATCTGTATTGTTTGTAAGTTTTTTTCTTCATGATTACATGTTATGTATACTGAATCTGTATTGTTTGTAAGTTTTTTTCTCCATGATTACACATGTTATGTATACTGAATCTGTATTATTTGTAAGTTTTTTCTCCATGATTACATTTTATATATACTGAATCTGTATTGTGTGTACATTTTGTTCTCCATGATTACATGTTATGTATACTGAGTCTGTATTGTTTGTAAGTTTTTTCTCCATGATTACATGTGATATATACTGAATCTGTATTGTTTGTAAGTTTTTTCTCCATGATTACATGGTATGTATACTGAATCTGTATTGTAAGTTTTTTCTCCATGATTACATGTTATGTATACTGAATCTGTATTATTTGTAAATTTTTTCTCCATGATTACATGTTATGTATACTGAATCTGTATTATTTGTAAGTTTTTTTCTTCATGACTACATGTTATGTATACTGAATCTGTATTGTTTGTAAGTTTTTTCTCCATGATTACATGTTATATATACTGAATCTGTATTGTTTGCACATTTTTTCTCCATGATTACATGTTATGTATACTGAATCTGTATTATTTGTAAGTTTTTTCTCCATGATTACATGTTATATATACTGAATCTGTATTGTTTGTACATTGTTTTCTCCATGATTACATGTTATATATACTGAGTCTGTATTGTTTGTAAGTTTTTTCTCCATGATTACATATTATGTATACTGAATCTGTATTGTTTGTAGGTTTTTTTCTCCATGATTACACATGTTATGTATACTGAATCTGTATTGTTTGTAAGTTTTCTCTCCATGATTACATGTTATGTATACTGAATCTGTATTGTTTGTAAGTTTTTTCTTCATGATTACATGTTATATATACTGAATCTGTATTGTTTGTACAATTTTTTCTCCATGATTACACATGTTATGTATACTGAGTCTGTATTGTTTGTATTGTTTGTAAGTTTTTTCTCCATGATTACACATGTTATGTATACTGAATCTGTATTATTTTAAGTTTTTTCTCCATGATTACATGTTATATATACTGAATCTGAATTGTTTGTACATTGTTTTCTCCATGATTACATGTTATATATACTGTGTCTGTATTGTTTGTAAGTTTTTTCTCCATGATTACATGTTATATATACTGAATCTGTATTGTTTGTACAATTTTTTCTCCATGATTACACATGTTATGTATACTGAGTCTGTATTGTTTGTAAGTTTTTTCTCCATGATTACATGTTATGTATACTGAATCTGTATTGTTTGTAGGTTTTTTTCTCCATGATTACACATGTTATGTATACTGAATCTGTATTGTTTGTAAGTTTTTTCTCCATGATTACATGTGATATATACTGAATCTGTATTGTTTGTAAGTTTTTTCTCCATGATTACATGTTATGTATACTGAATCTGTATTATTTGTAAGTTTTTTCTCCATGATTACATGTTATGTATACTGAATCTGTATTATTTGTAAGTTTTTTTCTTCATGATTACATGTTATGAATACTGAATCTGTATTGTTTGTAAGTTTTTTTCTTCATGATTACATGTTATGTATACTGAATCTGTATTGTTTGTAAGTTTTTTTCTCCATGATTACACATGTTATGTATACTGAATCTGTATTATTTGTAAGTTTTTTCTCCATGATTACATTTTATATATACTGAATCTGTATTGTTTGTACATTTTGTTCTCCATGATTACATGTTATGTATACTGAGTCTGTATTGTTTGTAAGTTTTTTCTCCATGATTACATGTGATATATACTGAATCTGTATTGTTTGTAAGTTTTTTCTCCATGATTACATGTTATGTGTACTGAATCTGTATTGTTTGTAAGATTTTTCTCCATGATTACATGTTATGTATACTGAATCTGTATTATTTGTAAGTTTTTTCTGCATGATTACATGTTATATATACTGAATCTGTATTGTTTGTACAATTTTTTCTCCATGATTACACATGTTATGTATACTGAGTCTGTATTGTTTGTAAGTTTTTTCTCCATGATTACATGTTATGTATACTGAATCTGTATTGTTTGTAGGTTTTTTTCTCCATGATTACACATGTTATGTATACTGAATCTGTATTGTTTGTAAGTTTTTTCTCTGTGATTACACATGTTATGAATACTGAATCTGTATTGTTTGTAATTTTTTTCTCCATGATTACATGTTATGTATACTGAATCTGTATTATTTGTAAGTTTTTTCTCCATGATTACATGTTATGTATACTGAATCTGTATTATTTGTAAGTTTTTTTCTTCATGATTACATGTTATGTATACTGAATCTGTATTGTTTGTAAGTTTTTTTCTTCATTATTACATGTTATGTATACTGAATCTGTATTGTTTGTAAGTTTTTTTCTCCATGATTACACATGTTATGTATACTGAATCTGTATTATTTGTAAGTTTTTTCTCCATGATTACATTTTATATATACTGAATCTGTATTGTTTGTACATTTTGTTCTCCATGATTACATGTTATGTATACTGAGTCTGTATTGTTTGTAAGTTTTTTCTCCATGATTACATGTTATGTATACTGAATCTGTATTGTTTGTAGGTTTTTTTCTCCATGATTACACATGTTATGTATACTGAATCTGTATTGTTTGTAAGTTTTTTTCTATCCATGATTACATGTTATGTACAGTGTATACTGAATCTGTATTGTTTGTAAGTTTTTTTTTTCCATGATTACATGTTATGTATACTGAATCTATATTGTTTGTAAGTTTTTTCTCCATGATTACATGTTATATATACTGAATCTGTATTGTTTGTAAGTTTTTTTCTCCATGATTACACGTTATGTATACTGAATCTGTATTGTTTGTAAGTTTTTTCTCCATGATTACACGTTATGTATACTGAATCTGTATTGTTTGTACATTTTTTCTCCATGATTACACATGTTATGTATACTGAATCTGTATTGTTTGTAGGTTTTTTTCTCCATGATTACACATGTTATGTATACTGAATCTGTATTGTTTGTAAGTTTTTTTCTATCCATGATTACATGTTATGTACAGTGTATACTGAATCTGTATTGTTTGTAAGTTTTTTTTTCCATGATTACATGTTATGTATACTGAATCTGTATTGTTTGTAAGTTTTTTCTCCATGATTACATGTTATATATACTGAATCTGTATTGTTTGTAAGTTTTTTTCTCCATGATTACACGTTATGTATACTGAATCTGTATTGTTTGTAAGTTTTTTCTCCATGATTACACGTTATGTATACTGAATCTGTATTGTTTGTACATTTTTTCTCCATGATTACACATGTTATGTATACTGAATCTGTATTGTTTGTACATTTTTTCTCCATGATTACATGTTATGTATAATTTAATTTTGAACTTGACCTTGTCCTGAATCAAGTTCATTTATTTTGTAAACAACATAATATGTGGTTAATATTTCTATATGCATGTGGGTTAAATATTCAAATCATTTATCAATAGAGTAAAACACGTTTTTTTTGGGTCTGGGTATAGGACACTGAAAATTCAACCTTAAAAATAAACCTGGTTGGCCTGAAGTTTCTCATTATCTATATTATAGTTTTAGTAATAGACCCTATATTATTGACAACTTAAAATGTTCTAGAAATTAAATTTTGACCCTCATTTTGATCTTATTTTTGTGTCCTAGCTTTTTAAAATATAATCCTGTGTACTTGAGAAATTACTCATTCTTGCTTTAATATTTTGGACAGTACCATTCTTATTGTTGTATTCAGTAAATGATTTGGATGCAATTATTTATTCAAATTAGTATTCACTGAAAAATTGAAAGTGCTCTATTCTGAGGCTGGAACATTCATTTGAAATAACAGTGAATCCAGACAAAGACATTTTGGGATTATAGTATTATGATACATCAAAAGACATCATCACAATCAAGACAAAAGGCATATTAGCATAATCAAGTCTCAGGCACATCAGGACATTCAGTATTGGAATATATTTGGAATACCACTGAACTTAATACATTTGGATTTGTCATTAAACGTTTACGACTAATGAGGATTTAATTTGCATTCTTGTAGGTTCTTGTTAAATTTTCACTTTGCATTTCAGAGAAATAAATTATTTGTTGAATTTTACACAACTTGATGGTTTTCACTCCTTTCTGATACTTAGTTTAAGGCCATAGAATCCTAACAGGTATTATGATTTCCATTTCTCCCTCAACACTGTCAGTTTTGCTCACTTTTCCATCTTTTCTCTGGCAGACTATGCAAGTTCTCTTACTTTTTTAATCCGAGTTTTCAAGCCCTGTTTAATTAAGCTGAATTTGGATAGACAATTCTAAATTTTCAATATTTGTTATAACATACTCCAATTAATGGTCCCATGTTAAGTAACAGTGGGATGAATGAGAACTGACAATGACATACTGTCATTAATGGTCCCATTTTAAGTGACAGTGGGATGAAAGAGAATTGACAACTACAAACTCCCATTCATCAATCATCCCATGTTAAATGACAGTGGGATGAATGAGAATTCACAATTACATACTCCCACTCATGGTCCCATCTTAAGTGACAGTGGGATGAATGAGAATTGACAATGGCATACTCCCAATTATGGCTCCATATTTATTGACAGTGGGATGAATGAGAATTGACAATGGCATACTCCAATCATGGCTCCATATGTATTGACAGTGGGATGAATGAGAATTGACAATGACATATTCCCAATCATGGTTCCATATTTATTGACAGTGGGATGAATGAGAATTGACAATGACATATTCCCAATCATGGTTCCATATTTATTGACAGTGGGATGAAAGAGAATTGACAATGACATATTCCCAATCATGGTTCCATATTTATTGACAGTGGGATGAATGAGAATTGACAATGGCATACTCCAATCATGGTTCCATATTTATAAGAATCGACAATGACATATTCCCAATCAGGGTTCCATATTTATTGACAGTGGAATGAATGAGAATTAACAATGACATACTTCCAATCATGGTTCCATATTTATTGACAGTGGAATGAATGAGAATTGACAATGGCATACTCCAATCATGGTTCCATATTTACTGACAGTGGAATGAATGAGAATTAACAATGACATACTTCCAATCATGGTTCCATATTTATTGACAGTGGAATGAATGAGAATTAACAATGACATACTTCCAATCATGGTCCTATATTTATTGACAGTGGAATGAATAAGAATCGACAATGACATATTCCCAATCATGGTTCCATATTTATTGACAGTGGAATGAATGAGAATTGACAATGACATATTCCCAATCATGGTTCCATATTTATTGACAGTGGAATGAATGAGAATTAACAATGACATACTTCCAATCATGGTCCTATATTTATTGACAGTGGAATGAATGAGAATCGACAATGACATATTCCCAATCATGGTTCCATATTTATTGACAGTGGAATGAATGAGAATTGACAGATGCATATTTTAAAGCATAAGATAACTCCTACATCTTCTAAGACCTTTAGTACCACAGCTACAGTCAGCCTCTTGGTATCACCTTGGTTACCATTCTCAACAGTGTATGATAATAATGAATGAGGATTGACTGACACATATTTGAAAACATACCACAACTCTTCCATCGTCTAAGACCTTGAGTACCACACCTACAGCATCTGGGGTCCCACCTTGGTTACCATATATCCAATCTTTTCCTAACAGACAAAATATATTCAAGATAAGAATTAATTATGTCAAACTCCATGATGTTTTTATCTGAATTAATGTGCTGATATATTTTAAAAAATAAAACAAACCTTGTATTATGTTCAGATGCATAGAAAGTTACTGCATGTTTCTGTCAAAATTATGTAAGTCATTTAAACTTAATTTGTTCCATCTATTTCTAATAACCAGACAATTAAAACAATATCACAGTTTCTGAGATATAAAGACATCATTCTTACTAACAGATATTCTCGTCATCATTGAAAACATATTTTTCATTACTTCTTAAAAACTGAATCCATTTTAGTTAGAAACATGGTACAGGATAAGACATGGTACACATGGGCAGCTGTCACTGCCAAAATTACATTAATCAAATGATGTAGTATGAAATCAAATGATTTAACCCAACAAATTAAATGATAAATCAAGATTACAAATGATATGGTGTCACATGAAATGATTTAACGAACAAAACCGAATGATGAATCTAGATTCCAAATGATGTGGTATTAAATGAAATGATGTAGTGTGTAATGAAATGATTTAGCCCAAAAAATGGAATGATGATTTCAGATTCCAAATGATGCTATGTATTATAAAAAAATGTAACATGAAATGAAATGATTCAACCCCAGAAACGAATTGAGATTCCAAACAATGTGGTATTAAATAAAATGATGTCATCTAAAATGAAATGCTTTAACTCAACAAATGAAAAAATGAATTTAAATTCCAAATGATTTGGTATTAAATAAAATGATTCAAACAGCAAAACAGAATGATAAATTCTGATTCCAAAAGTTTTATTAATTTAATTTACATAGCATAAAATCAAATGATTTAAACCCATAAATGAAATGATAAATTCAAATTCCAAATGATGTGATATTAAATAAAATGATTTTAAGAAGAAAATGGAATGACGAAACCTGGTTCCAAATGATGTGATATCAAATAAAATGATTTTAAGAAGAAAATGGAATGATGAAACCTGGTTCCAAATGATGTGATATTAAATAAAATGATTTTAAGAAGAAAATGGAATGATGAAACCTGGTTCCAAATGATGTGATATTAAATAAAATGATTTTAAGAAGAAAATGGAATGACGAAACCTGGTTCCAAATGATGTGGCATTAAATAACATAATGTAATCTAAAATAAAATGATCTGATCCAACAAATGAAATGAATTTAGATTCCAAATGATTTGATAGTTTCTATCCATGGTAATATGACATTCAAGCTGAATGGCCCTTTGCTATCAACACAACTCTGATCCTTATGGATTCCTACTGGCTGGTAGTAAATACTGTACACCACCTGCTATCAGTTCACATAGTGACCTTACTACACACTATTGATGCAGGCATCAGTGACTTAATAATAATTGTTTGTATGCATATAAAGCTGCTAAAAAGGACTTTTTACTTCAAGTATTTTCTAGCCGCAATAGAACATTTTAAACGGCTTTATGAATATTCTTTAAAAACGTTAGTATCCCGACCAGTTTTTAATTTGTTTGTCTCACAGAAAGATGTACCTATATTTTTGTAATTTCACAGGATGTGCATTTTAAAATCAAAAGAATATATGACAGTTTTAGAAACTCTGACAGAGAAGACAGATAAACTTTTGAAATAAACCCATATTCTAGGCCTTCATTTTTACAGCTGTTCTAACGGTACACCAAAGATATTTTATCATCTAGTGAAGACTAACTAACAACTGAAAAAAAAAACAGAACACTTGATATTGGTCTTCCTATAATGAAATCCAAGTCACACTCAAATTAAGTTAATTGCATTCAGACAAACACATTCTAGTAAAACATACAAAGGGACATGAGATTTTTACCATCAAAACAGGGGCATCTTTATTTTAACAATATTTTGACAATAAAGATCTATTTACAATGCCTTATATATAGATACATATATATATATATATATATATATATATATATATATATATATATATATACATACACAAACACACACACATACATGTCGTTTGCAATGTATCTGTGGTTCCAAGAAACAATGCATCAGAATTTTTACCGTCAGAATGGGGAACAAATACATGTGTGTACAAAGTGTCAGTGGCAGACATTATAAAATTAAACTGGGGACATTCCACACGTATGTAATGTGATTCTAAATAACTATCAAAATTATCCAAATGCTGCAGCAATTTCAACTCTTTTTACATAGTTCCCTTTCATTTTAACAAACTAAATTGAAGTATGACATTGATTTTTTAAATATGTTTTATGCAAATATAAGTAAAAATGAATCGTTGGAATTATGTGCATTTGAAACATCCCCCACTCCATTACAAACGAGTTAACAATTGTGGTTGTGGATGGGGGTGCTTAGTCATAGCTTTTGAAAGAAATGAATATGTGAATAATAAACAGTTGCCTCCCATGGAGTGTTTTATGACTAAAAAGAAAAGCACGTATCATGTCTCTAATTTTGCAAAATATTTTTTGCCTTCACAATTTTTGATTATCATGAATCGAATGATTAGACTTAAGAAACTTTAAAAAAAATCATATATGACTATCTATCTTCTTTTTTTTTTAAATTTAGACATGGCAGAAATAATATGTAGGTGGAAAACTGCTGAAGAATGAAACTATTTAACTACCTGATTCAGTTAATGCTAGACATTCACAAAAAATACAAAGTTATTGTTTTGGTATTAGATTTAATATATTGGGAGATAAAATACTACAGTTATTGTTTTGTTATTAGGTTTAATATATTGGGAGATAAAATACTACAGTTATTGTTTTGTTATTAGGTTTAATATATTGGGAGATATAAGACTACAGTTATTGTTTTGTTATTAGGTTTAATATATTGGGAGATAAAATACTACAGTTATTGTTTTGTTATTAGGTTTAATATATTGGGAGATATAAGACTACAGTTATTGTTTTGTTATTAGGTTTAA
This sequence comes from Sinohyriopsis cumingii, assembly GCA_028554795.2. Classification (NCBI taxonomy): domain Eukaryota; kingdom Metazoa; phylum Mollusca; class Bivalvia; order Unionida; family Unionidae; genus Sinohyriopsis; species Sinohyriopsis cumingii. Next base: position 18,672,315 of record CM068827.1, on the reverse strand, counting down.
TATATTGGGAGATAAAATACTACAGTTATGGCTGATAAAAAGGATAAGATATGGACAGAAATATAAGCTACAAAAGTAATAATTTGACTATTATTCCAATTGCTTCAACTTGTATAAATGCTGTCTGCACAAGCCTCAGGTCAATTTTTATTATATTTGTAATAAAAATGCTTTAATAAACTTCCATGTTAATGTTCACTTCCCAAAATATATATTCTAATGACCATAGTCTCAATCAATATATGCATTCAGCCTTATATTATTATTGCTGTTTACTGATCACACACTTTAAAAATATACCCAAAGACAATATCATGCCTTATACACTTTTCCCTTTATGTACTTTTACCAAAAAATGACCAACACATGAGAAATAAAGCAATATATACACCATTTACATGATTTGTGGAGGCATATGAAACTGACAGGATTAGATTTTTGGAGACAGTCCTATTATTAGTTGATTTTAAACCGAGTCAGTACTGAAAAGTTAAAAGCTAACATTGATATAATAATAATAGCAATAATAAATTGTTTTATGTCGATGAGAGACAGAGAGAGAGAGAGTATCCAAAACTGTCTTTACCCCAAGGGTTAACATGCTATTACTTAGAACTCACTCTGCTGGTTTTATGGGTCTTTTTTACAAACCCTGATGAAATCTATCAATGACACCTTTCCTTGGTATGTTCATACATCATTGCTAAATTTGGGTTTATTCAAGCATATCTGTGCTGATTTCATCACAAAACACTCCAAAGGTGGCAACTGTTTATTATTCACTATTTATTTCTTTGAAAGAGAAAAAATAAAAAATCTGAATGCATTTTTCCATTCAGTTCTTCAGACCATTTAATTCAATACCAAATCATTTTGATTTTAAATTTGTCATTTCTTTTGTTGGATTAAATCATTTCATTTTAGACTACATCATTTTATTTAATACATCATCTGAAAACAGATTTCATCATTCCATTTTCTTTTTTAAATCGTTGTATTTAATATCACATCATTTGGAATCTGAATTCATCCTTTCGTTTATGGGTTTAAATCATTTGATTTTATGCTATGTAAATTAAATTTAATATCACATCATTTGGAATCAGAATTCATCATTCCATTTTGTTGTTTAAATCATTTTTTTAAATACCAGATCATTTGGCATTAAAATTCATTATTTCATTTGTTGAGTTAAATCATTTCATTTTAGACTACATCATTTTATTTAATACCACCTATTTGGAAGCAGATTTCATCATTTTGCTTTGTTCTTTAAATTATATAATTTCATACTAAGTCATTTCATTTAAAATCATGTCATTTGAAATCTGAATTCATTATTTCATTTTTGGGGTTAAATCATTTCATTTCACACTACATTGTTTCATTTAATACCATGTCATTTGGAATCTAAAGTCATCATTTGGTTTTGTTCGTCAAATCATTTCATGTGACACAACATCTTTTGTGATCTGGATTCATATCTTAAATTATAAATGCAGTAACCTTTTCATTATTTGCTCATTTTCTTATTCTACCTAAGGTTTAACTATATAGACAAAAATAGACTACAAAAAACAAAGTAACTAAAAGTATGCCATGTTCCAAACTAAATACACAAGTGCACAGTCATCAATACACAACAACATTATTAATGCACATATAACTCCGACCAGATAAATTTGAATTTGATCATGCGCTAGACATAACTTTCGAGAGAAAATGGTGTTTTGGTCAACTTAAAATTGAAATTTGGAGTCATATTATGAATGGAATCACATTGCAACAACTTTTCCATTTGATCTGGAATGAATAAATTTTGTTATTTTTGTTGATTCTACAGAATTTCATGACTATGGACTGGATTTATCTGTGCCATCAAGTATATCCGATTTCAGCAGCATGTTGACATCTGCAAGTGTGTTTCTGTTTCTGTCACTGAATGTTTGAAATTATAATGTGGAAAAAATATGAAGTCTTTCAATTACAATTATCAAAAAGATGCTATGGAATATAATGTTTATTTCATTTTGAGTGCAGTAAGGAGGAAGTAATTGCACTTGGAATATAGTTGAAATTACAGTACATTTTCAAAATGTGTAATCCAGCTTGGGAAACCATGATGCGGCTCATGTAATTCAGATTTGCAGAATTAGGAAAGTATATTTTGAGGAAATTTAGGATGTAAAACTAAGTATATTTTTTGCCATTCTTATCACCAGCTAAAGAAGACAGTTTATGCCTTTTCACTTGCACGTTATTTGTAAGGACCCTGTCTGTTCCAATTTTTTTTATAACTGTGGAACCTCTGACAAATATGTTGAGTAAGAAAACCAAGTTTCCTTCATCTGAAAAAGGTCAGGAAGCTTTTGATAAGTTAAAGGCCATACTTAAGAGTTCACCAGTTCTTTCAGCTCCAAATTTCAGCCAATCATTTAAGATGTCTGTTGATGCAAGTGATGTTGGGGTTGGTGCAGTATTGATTCAAGAAGACAAAAATGGTTTAGATCATCCAGTGTGTTAGTTTTCTAAGAAATTAAACAACCACCAGAGAAATTATTCAACAATTGAGAATTAATGTTTGGCTTTAATACTGGCTTGCAACACTCTGAAGTGTATATTAGTTCAGCTCCTTCTCTGATTATTACATTTAGTGATCACAACCACCTAACGTTCATTGGCAGGATGCAAAACAAGCAGAAATTATTAAGGTTGAGTTTTATCTTGCAGGAATAAATAATTGACATCAATCACATCAAGGGAATACTTAATTTAATAGCACTTTCACATGTATAGAAATATTACACTGTTTTATGCATATTTTTGGTCATTCATGAGACTTCATCTTGTGTAAATTTTTACCACATGGCATTTGTCTAATAGTTACAAGAAAATTGTATTGCATAGATCTTTCTTTTTCTTGATGAATGACGTGTTATGTATATTTAATTTGCATTGTTGGATAGTTTTTTTTTTAGTTTGTTTTATTTTATTAACTGATGTAGGTGATCTAAAGTCATATTCTGTAGCTTACCTTGTCCAGAATCAAAAGTTCACTGTGTACCTGGCCAAAATCATTGATCTTTTTTATTCTGTAAACAACTAATACATAGCTAATATTTACTCTATGAGTCTGGGTTTAATATTAGGATCATTATTAATATAAGTCAACATATTTATCATGGTCTGAATCAAGGACATTGTATTTTCCATGTTTTGTATTATAATTTTAGTAACATACCTTCTAATTAAAACTAAAATTTATCTTGTAAACATTTTGTACCTTCAAGAATGAAATTTTCCATTAGTTAATATTTTTTTTAGAATATGCTAATAGTGACCTATGTTAGGTAGAGGAGTATGAAAACTTGTTACTGGAAAAATTATTTATTCATGTTGTAAGATCTGACCTGAATCAGTTTATTGAATACTTTAATCATTAGGGCTTGTGTTAAAAATTCTAGGATACTTTGTGATTTTTTTTCCTTCACAATTCAGTTTTTTCCCATTTTTACTATGTATTCAAGAAAAGTAAATTATCAACTGAATTTTACAAAGCTTGATGCTTCTTACTCTTTTCCATTACTTATTTTAAGGTCATAGAGGTGTAATAGGAGACTATTGGTACATCAGGAGATTCAAGTTCAATGGAATTCATACAGAACATTCACGCTTTTGGACTTATGATAAGATATTTAGGATTATTTGGAATTTAATTCACAACACTGTAAATGTTCTTGGATATTTCACTTTGTATTCTTAGAAAAAAAATTGTTTCTTAGATTTTACCTAACTTGTTAAACTTTCTTTCTTGTTACATACTTTTATAACCTAGAGACATTTAGGTTAATTTGGACATGCTGTCATGTCTGATCACACACGTGCAAATTTTTTAAAAAACTATTTGCGCTAGTGCAAGGATATTTGTGATGAGAGGTGAATGGGCCTTGTTATGCAATTGAAACAAAGCAATATTGACCATTGGGGGGCCAGCCGAACCCAGGAATGAGGTCACATGACTCGTTCAGCCAATGGAAGATAGTTAAGGAGTATGAATATATGGGTCAGCATCCTTAGCGTCACTTGCAAAGAATTCTTGGAGATACGGGTAGTATATTTAGAGATCATAAATTTTACATTTTTCTTCTTTTTCCTTTCGATCCTTTTAAGTGTTCCTGTTTTTTTGCATAATTATTTCTCATAATTGTGAGGATCATTTTCTTGCTCGCACTTTGGAAAGAAGAAGGTTAGTAGAATTTTCTTTATGTACATAGCCATCGTTTATTTCTTGGAAAGACAATGACAAAAGCACTTATTATGGGCCATTCACTTTGTAAATGGTTAGATCGGTATTTGAGGTCCTGGACGGATCTTAGACTAAGTCCGTCTTTTAATGTAACGGAAGTTTGTAATGTAAACATGAAGGGTATCGGTGGGCGCACAATCGACAAGTTTATGCGCCTTGACATGAATGAAGTCCGCTTAAGAAGCCCTGATATTGTAATTCTTCTGATTGGGGACAACGATGTAAACGCAGAGGCATCGCCAGAGGTAACTGCACATAAGATGGTCGCATTGGCTACGCTTTTACATAAGAAATATAAGGTTAAACAGATCGTTCTGTGTCAGCTTATGCCTAGATTCCCGGCAACATTACACCAAGTTGGGGTCACGGGAATACTAAACCATAACAATGAAGCAGCCGATAAAAACTATAAGGATATGTACTGTCACTTAGCAAAGGAGGTCAATGATATTGTGCGATCTGAAGTGTCTGCTTATCCTTATTTAACATTTTGGGACCATAATAGCAAATTTGCCTTTGAAAGGCCTCATGTGAGGGAGAAGTTTCGCTCAGATGGCATTCATTTGTCCCATAAAGGACAGTGGCACCTTTATAAGTCACTTCGGGGAGCTCTTCTCAATGCATGTTATAAAATAACGCACAATCATTCAACGGTAACTTGGCTAGGTTAGCTCTTGTACTAATTTTGCTTTCAATTTTATTTGTATCTGTCCATAAAGGGAGATATCAGGCCAGGTCCCATATCCCCGGAAAAAAGTGTTGTTCAATATCAAACTGTGGAACATGCTATTGCAATCATTAAAAAACTTGGTAGAGGTTGTGTTATGGCAAAAACTGACATAGCTAGTGCCTTCAGAATTGTTCCACTCTGCCCAACTCAGTATCATATGTTTGGCTTCTCTTGGAATGACCTATATTATTATGACAAGTGCCTTCCCATGGGCTGTAACTCCAGTTGTAAAATCTTTGAATATTTAAGCACTGCATTACAATGGGTGGCAGGACACAAATTGGGCATTGGTCACATGGTACATGTTTTAGACGACTTTCTTCTGTTGGAATCAAACTATCACACCTGTAAGGAGAAATTAGACCAATTCTTAATTCTTTGTGCAGATATTGGGGTTCCCATGTCTGAGGAAAAAACATTTCTTCCCAGTACAACATTGACCTTTTTGGGCTATGAACTAGATACAATCAAGATGGAGGTAAAACTTCCCATAGATAAACTCCAGAACTGCTACAGTCTGATAACACTCTGTCTACAAAAAACAAAAATGACACTCCATAATCTCGAATCTATAATTGGTACACTCAATTTCGCATGTGCAGTTGTCCTGCCAGGCAGAGCTTTCTTGAGAAGGTTGATTGATCTGACAGTGGGTGTGTCAAAACCACATCACTTCATACGCATTACGAGGGATGTTCGGGCTGATCTGCAGCTGTGGTACACATTCCTAAGAGAATTTAATGGTAAATCTTTATTCCTCCCTGATCGCTGGCTGGACTCTGATGCCATTCATTTGCACACTGATGCATCAAGCACAATTGGCTATAGCGGTGTACTAGGCAGCAAATGGTTCTATGGCACGTGGAATAAAGAATGGCGAGCACTAGATATCACAGTCCTTGAGCTATATCCAATTGTTCTAGCCATCAAAATTTGGGCCCCTCAACTTGCAAACAATTGCATTTACTTTCACACTGACAACAAGGCATTGGTTGATATTGTAAATAAGCAAACCTCAAAGAACCCTTCCATTATGTACCTTGTTAGAGACCTGGTCCTTGCATGCCTCAGAAACAAAATACTATTTCAAACCTGTCACATCCTGGGAAAGAAAAATGTTCTGGCTGATGCTCTTTCTCGATTGCAGGTGCACAGATTCCGGACCTTGGCTCCACATGCGGACCCAGAACCCGTGTCAATACCAGCACTTCCCAACTTGATTCACTAACAAACACACTTGATACGCTACTGGATAGTACACTGACACGAATGTCAAAAGCAGCCTCCCAACGCAGCTGGAACTTATATTGAGCTTTAACTGCAAAATATACCTTGGAAACCTCAATCCCAGTCTCTCAGGCTAATTTGGCACTTTTCATCTCTTATCTGGTTAACAAGCACTATGCCTCAGCAACAATATCCTCATATGTATCTGCCATTGGGTTTTTACACAAAATCAATAATTATGCAGACCCTACAAACTCTTTTCTAATACAGAAACTGCTGCAAGCATGCCACAGAAATAAAGTTTCTTGTGATGTGAGATTGCCAATTGATAAGTGTTATGTTAGAAAAACTTATCCACTTGCACTATAACTTCTTGGTACAAACAGCTCCTATTTCGAGCTATGTTTTCCTTGGCATTCCATGCCTTCCTGAGAACTGGGGAGATCACAGTGACAGTCCCTTAGCCTCCATAACCCTAATCTGTTGCACATTGATCAGTTGGCTCTGGGGAGATCACAGTGACAGTCCCTTAGCCTCCATAACCCTAATCTGTTGCACATTGATCAGTTGGCTCTGGGGAGATCACAGTGACAGTCCCTTAGCCTCCATAACCCTAATCTGTTGCACACTGATCAGTTGGCTCTGGGGAGATCACAGTGCAGTCCCTTAGCCTACATAACTCTAATCTGTTGCACATTGATCAGTTGGCTCTGGGGAGATCACAGTGACAGTCCCTTAGCCTCCATAACCCTAATCTGTTGCACATTGATCAGTTGGCTCTGGGGAGATCACAGTGACAGTCCCTTAGCCTCCATAACCCTAATCTGTTGCACTTTGATCAGTTGGCTCTGGGGAGATCACAGTGCAGTCCCTTAGCCTCCATAACCCTAATCTGTTGCACATTGATCAGTTGGCTCTGGGGAGATCACAGTGCAGTCCCTTAGCCTCCATAACCCTAATCTGTTGCACATTGATCAGTTGGCTCTGGGGAGATCACAGTGCAGTCCCTTAGCCTCCATAACCCTAATCTGTTGCACATTGATCAGTTGGCTCTGGGGAGATCACAGTGCAGTCCCTTAGCCTCCATAACCCTAATCTGTTGCACATTGATCAGTTGGCTCTGGGGAGATCACAGTGACAGTCCCTTAGCCTCCATAACCTTAATCTGTTGCACTTTGATCAGTTGGCTCTGGGGAGACCACAGTGACAGTCCCTTAGCCTCCATAACCCTAATCTGTTGCACATTGATCAGTCGGCTCTGGGGAGATCACAGTGACAGTCCCTTAGCCTCCATAACCCTAATCTGTTGCACATTGATCAGTTGGCTCTGGGGAGATCACAGTGACAGTCCCTTAGCCTCCATAACCCTAACCTGTTGCACATTGATCAGTTGGCTCTGGGGAGATCACAGTGACAGTCCCTTAGCCTCCATAACCCTAATCTGTTGCACATTGATCAGTTGGCTCTGGGGAGATCACAGTGACAGTCCCTTAGCCTCCATAACCCTAATCTGTTGTACATTGATCAGTTGGCTCTGGGGAGATCACAGTGCAGTCCCTTAGCCTCCATAACCCTAATCTGTTGCACATTGATCAGTTGGCTCTGGGGAGATCACAGTGACAGTCCCTTAGCCTCCATAACCCTAATCTGTTGCACTTTGATCAGTTGGCTCTGGGGAGATCACAGTGACAGTCCCTTAGCCTCCATAACCCTAATCTGTTGCACTTTGATCAGTTGGCTCTGGGGAGATCACAGTGACAGTCCCTTAGCCTCCATAACCCTAATCTGTTGCACATTGATCAGTTGGCTCTGGGGAGATCACAGTGACAGTCCCTTAGCCTCCATAACCCTAATCTGTTGCACTTTGATCAGTTGGCTCTGGGGAGATCACAGTGCAGTCCCTTAGCCTCCATAACCCTAATCTGTTGCACATTGATCAGTTGGCTCTGGGGAGATCACAGTGACAGTCCCTTAGCCTCCATAACCCTAATCTGTTGCACATTGATCAGTTGGCTCTGGGGAGATCACAGTGCAGTCCCTTAGCCTCCATAACCCTAATCTGTTGCACATTGATCAGTTGGCTCTGGGGAGATCACAGTGACAGTCCCTTAGCCTCCATAACCCTAATCTGTTGCACATTGATCAGTTGGCTCTGGGGAGATCACAGTGACAGTCCCTTAGCCTCCATAACCTTAATCTGTTGCACATTGATCAGTTGGCTCTGGGGAGATCACAGTGACAGTCCCTTAGCCTCCATAACCCTAATCTGTTGCACATTGATCAGTTGGCTCTGGGGAGATCACAGTGCAGTCCCTTAGCCTCCATAACCCTAATCTGTTGCACATTGATCAGTTGGCTCTGGGGAGATCACAGTGCAGTCCCTTAGCCTCCATAACCCTAATCTGTTGCACATTGATCAGTTGGCTCTGGGGAGATCACAGTGACAGTCCCTTAGCCTCCATAACCCTAATCTGTTGCACTTTGATCAGTTGGCTCTGGGGAGATCACAGTGACAGTCCCTTAGCCTCCATAACCCTAATCTGTTGCACATTGATCAGTCGGCTCTGGGGAGATCACAGTGACAGTCCCTTAGCCTCCATAACCCTAATCTGTTGCACATTGATCAGTTGGCTCTGGGGAGATCACAGTGACAGTCCCTTAGCCTCCATAACCCTAATCTGTTGCACATTGATCAGTTGGCTCTGGGGAGATCACAGTGACAGTCCCTTAGCCTCCATAACCCTAATCTGTTGCACTTTGATCAGTTGGCTCTGGGGAGATCACAGTGACAGTCCCTTAGCCTCCATAACCCTAATCTGTTGTACATTGATCAGTTGGCTCTGGGGAGATCACAGTGCAGTCCCTTAGCCTCCATAACCCTAATCTGTTGTACATTGATCAGTTGGCTCTGGGGAGATCACAGTGACAGTCCCTTAGCCTCCATAACCCTAATCTGTTGTACATTGATCAGTTGGCTCTGGGGAGATCACAGTGACAGTCCCTTAGCCTCCATAACCCTAATCTGTTGTACATTGATCAGTTGGCTCTGGGGAGATCACAGTGACAGTCCCTTAGCCTCCATAACCCTAATCTGTTGTACATTGATCAGTTGGCTCTGGGGAGATCACAGTGCAGTCCCTTAGCCTCCATAACCCTAATCTGTTGTACATTGATCAGTTGGCTCTGGGGAGATCACAGTGACAGTCCCTTAGCCTCCATAACCCTAATCTGTTGTACATTGATCAGTTGGCTCTGGGGAGATCACAGTGACAGTCCCTTAGCCTCCATAACCCTAATCTGTTGTACATTGATCAGTTGGCTCTGGGGAGATCACAGTGCAGTCCCTTAGCCTCCATAACCCTAATCTGTTGTACATTGATCAGTTGGCTCTGGGGAGATCACAGTGACAGTCCCTTAGCCTCCATAACCCTAATCTGTTGTACATTGATCAGTTGGCTCTGGGGAGATCACAGTGACAGTCCCTTAGCCTCCATAACCCTAATCTGTTGCACATTGATCATTTGGCTCTGGGGAGATCACAGTGACAGTCCCTTAGCCTCCATAACCCTAATCTGTTGTACATTGATCAGTTGGCTCTGGGGAGATCACAGTGCAGTCCCTTAGCCTCCATAACCCTAATCTGTTGCACATTGATCAGTTGGCTCTGGGGAGATCACAGTGACAGTCCCTTAGCCTCCATAACCCTAATCTGTTGCACATTGATCAGTTGGCTCTTGATCACCATTCCATCACTCTGATATTTAACACCTTCAAACAGTCAGGGTCAGAAGTTCACTTTAAAAATTAAAAAAAAAAAACAATAATACTGCAGTGTGTCTGGTCTCAAATCTCCAGCAATACATCCAAAAGTGAGGTACTGGTCCAGGCCCAATATTTATGTATCTTTCAAACACACCTATAACTCGGCCAGAATTCAATGCACAGCTAAAACTCGCTCTGCAGTTCTGCCGATTTGATCCAAAATGCTTTAAGAGTCATAGCTTTAGAATCGGAGCAGCAACAACTGCTGCTGAGCAGGGCTTGTCCGATAGTCAGATTCGTCAATTAGGGTGATGGAAATCAGATGCTTTCAAACAATATATTAAATGTTCTGAACGTCACTCCAACCTCTAATTTCTTTTGGGGTTTCAGTTAAGTTTGCACACAAAGAGGTATCGGGTGTTCTCAGTTACATTTTGTTTAAAATCCACCTTCAAGTACATTTTCCATCATAATCATAACTGGGGTAAATATCAGGTGCACCACTAATCCCTACATTATATATAGATAGGTTATATCACATTATTTTCATGCCAAATAAATACTCGCGCAAACATTTCTTTCCATTTCAGGTCTAGTGCGTTCACAGACCTGAACACACTGTATAATCACATCAGAATAGCAAGTGGGTTCACTGCTGATAAATATGACAGGAAAAGTACACACGATGAAACCTCAGCTGAAGTCAAGAACAATATAACTTAAATGTGAATATAACAGCATTGATAGTCGTTCACTAGGTGCAATCTTCACAGCTGGCACTTCTATCATTCTCATGTGGGAGTCACAAATGTCGGGGAGCAGACTGAGAAAGGCACGGTTGATGCGGGCCACAGTCCATTTTGGGGCTGCACAGGCCCCATGCAAAGTGGGTGACTTGCATGGTTCCTGTGTTATGGTGGTCTCAGCTCCCAAATGGATTGTTTTTTGGTTTGATGGTTAAAAATTTACATTCAGGTCCGAATTTAAACTATGTAGTTTATCACATACTATGTTAAAGTAATTTTGTAAATAACCTTATGCATGTTAGATCATATGAATATATTATTATTTTCAATACAATTGTCACTTATGTGGCCTGCATCAACAAATCATTTTCAGTGTTATTCATTATGCTCAAATTCTTACTTTCCTCCTTAATGTTGTTATCCTCTCACACATACTTCATCACAAAACTATTTGCACTAGTGCAAGGATATTTGTGATGAGAGGTGAATGGGCTTTGTTATGCAATTGAAACAAAGCAATATTGACCATTGGGGGGCCAGCCGAACCCAGGAATGAGGTCACATGACTCGTTCAGCCAATGGAAGATAGTTAAGGAGTATGAATATATGGGTCAGCATCCTTAGCGTCACTTGCAAAGAATTCTTGGAGATCTTGGCATCCGTCCGTCTACGGGAGACGATGGCGTAGATCCAAAGTACGCTTTTGCTTTTCCTTCTTTTTAGCTCTCTTCTTGGAGATACGGGTAGTATATTTAGAGATCATAAATTTTACATTTTCCACCACCACCCCACCATCTGCCTTGGGGTATAGCGTCCTAGGTGGTAGTTAAATTTGGTACAATAATTGTAGACAGGTTATATCATTTGAACATAACTTGTTTTAGCATTATATGAATTTCTCAGCAGTAACATTGTATGATGATAGCATTCACACTGATACTACACACATTTAAGTGTCATGTCTTTGTATCCTTTTTATGTGTATACATACGAGAACAATTTTTTGTATATAATTTTATATATATATATGTATATATATATATATATATATATATATATAATTAATAGCATGGTTCTTTCAGTTACATGTACATTATGGCAGTCTCAGCTCCCAAATGGATTGTTTTTTGGTTTGATTGTTACAAATTTACATTCAGGTCTGAATTTAAACTATGCAGTTTATCACATACTATGTTAAAGTAATTTTGTAAATAACCTTATGCATGTTAGATCATATGAATATATTATTATTTTCAATACAATTGTCACTTATGTGGCCTGCATCAACAAATCGTTTTCAGTGTTATTCATTATGCTCAAATTCTTACTTTCCTCCTTAATGTTGTTATCATCTCACACACACTTCATCACAAAAAGACATCTTTTGAACAGAAATAACAGTGAAATTATTTGATAATTAATATATCTACTTATACCCCAGAAGATTTAAAAACTTACTGCGTAGTCACAGGCAGTTGTTGAAATCAGCAAGAAAAGAAGGAATACTATTTGCCCACTCTCCTTTAAGCACTTTTTTCTGACATAAACAAGTGCATGTCTGTGCATTGTACTGTAATGTAACTGATAACACAGGACAGTTGTTTGTGTTACTAAATTATATGAATGACGTGTTTTATATTCAACCAAATAATTATATATATATATATCATTGAAAGTCTACATAGCACAGGATGTCAAAAGAATTTAGACTCTTTTACTTTTAGATGCTCTTAATGAAAAATGAATAATTTATTCAGCAATCCATAACATAATTCTGTCCAGTGTAAATGATTTCCCCCTTATCATCATTATAACCCAACCCCTTTCTATACTAAATTTCAATGTATAAATAAAGTGTACAGTATTATTGATGAGGTCACCTGATACTGGTCACTGCTCTATCCTAAATTTCAATGTCTGACAAAAGTGTCTTGTATTATAGATGTCACCAGATAATAGTCACCGCTCTATACTATATTTCATTGTATAAATAAAGTGTACTGTATAGATGAACTCACCTGATACTGGGGTTAATTTTACATTCGACTACCATTAAATATACAATAAGTGGAGCTTCAAGTATCAGAAGGATATTAAATGAGATAGACTATGGCACATTCACTGTAACAGACCTCGCTTTACATGGCAACCAGTTAAAATCAGGTCATTATAGTCCAGTAAGCGGGGCTCATCCACAAGAACAACGTCATATTTCCCCATGTCACCATAGCGATAGAAGTTCATATCTCCATTCCTGTCCCACTCAACACAGACCTCTAAAAAGAAAAACAGAATGTGCATTACAGAGCAAAGGTCCTGACTGTTCACAGAAAAAAAATTAAAACATGGTGTTTAAAAGGTCTTTATTACATGCTCATTTTTTTCTCCATTAACTTTATATTGTCAGAATCATGCAGTATTTTTCCATACTGCATGGCTTTATACTGCACAATGTGTCTAAAAATAGTATCATGCATTAGGAACAGATTTTGGTTGTAACCAAATAATGCACACTCATGTAGCAGAGGTTGGAGCTTTTGATTTATTAAATTTGTCTGTGGACCATTTGAAAGCTGAGATGATAAAGATAATGATGTGGATGAACACACTGAGCCACAAAAGTAACTGTCAACAAAGCAAATGAATAAACATGATATTCCACAACAAAACATGAGACATATAGTATTGAAAATACCATTCTGATCACATAAACAGTTATTTAGGAGAACTATTCGCAAATCAAATGGTCCAGACTATGACCTGTGCTCTCAAGGGTCTATTAAAACAGCATAGAGAGGCGTATTAAGGAAAAAGGCTATCCCATCTCCCTCAGAGTTGTCCCATTTTACAAATAAGTCAAAACACTAAATTTGCACACAAAAAAGAATGCAACTGAACAAGGCAGGTCTTGGCCTCAAAGCCAATAAGTCAAGATAACAAAAAAGTCTTATTTCCACTGGTTAAATGTGCTGTCACACCACAGCTTCTTTCCAATTTCCCCCCTTTTATATTTTAGATACAATGTTTGCATTTATAGTTGGGATAGAAAATCATACAGGTCATGTAAATAGCTGGAGTCACTCCAACAAAGAGCATGCAAGTGATAGGACATAAAATTATCTCATCTTGTAGCTGGTAATAATAAAACAATAATTATAATATCTTTTTCTACCTTGAATTTCCTCAAAATATACTTTCTAAGTTATTTATGCTAATCAGAATTAAACGAGCTCCAAAAACTGATCCACAGCTTGAAATTTTTTTCTGCAATTCAGACTACATTTCCAATACAAATCCAAAGTAGAATTTACTCTACTGAATTTTATATTTTCTAACAAACAACATTTAACCCTGCATCTTCTTGAGTGTTTCAATCAAAAGAATTTAATATTTTTCCATGTTACGATTCCATGCTATCAATGACATAACAGAAACACACATGCAGCTGTATCAAGGCCAATCTTATCATCATATGGAATAAACCCAGCTAATAAATCCAGTCCATCACACCTAGAAAAGCAGAATTTAGTTACATCAATAAAAAAACAAAGTCCCTCCATTCCAGACTAACTGGAAAAGTTGTTTCAAGACACATTCATTCATGATATGACTTAAGATTTCAATTTTAAGGAGATGAAAATGAGATTTATTTTTTTAATGAATGTCTGAGCATGCAATATGCTACAAAGTTCAACGGTTGATGAGCAGTGCTATATGCACATTAATACTGTTACTTTACTATCCACTGTTAAACTTACAGCATCCAGCATAACTACAATTGCTTTGTTTCTTGTAATGTTTTCTATTTATTATTTAGTCTTAGGTAGAAAAGCAAAATGAGTATATAATAAAATAGCTACTACATATGTCTAGGAAAATATGAACTTGTTTTCTTCTGAGCTACTGCACTCGTAACATCATGCAGTATTACACAGAAAAACTTGTTCATATTTTCCCATATAAAAGCAGTAACCTATAAATACTAAAATAAAAAACAAGGTGTGTAAAATGTCTATACAAAAATTTAAAACAAGGTGTGTAAAATGTCTATACAAAAATTTAAAACAAGGTGTGTAAAATGTCTATACAAAAATTTTAAAAAAGGTGTGTAAAATGTCTACTAAATGATGGCAAAATAATGTGTAAAATGTCTATACTAAATGATGGCAATACTCTAATAAAAACAAGGTCTGTAAAATGTCTATACTAAATTATGGCAGAACAAGAGTGTAAAATTCTATACAGAATGAGGGCAGAAGAAGGTGTGTAAAATGTCTATACTGAATGATGGCAGAACAAGGTGTGTAAAATGTCTATACTAAATGATGGCAGAACAAGGTGTGTAAAATGTCTATACTAAATGATGGCAAAATAATGTGTGTAAAATGTCTATACTAAATGATGGCAATACTCTAATAAAAACAAGGTGTGTAAAATGTCTATACTAAATGATGGCAAAACAAGGTGTGTAAAATGTCTATACTAAATGATGGCAAAATAAGGTGTGTAAAATGTCTATACTAAATGATGGCAATACTCTAATAAAAACAAGGTGTGTAAAATGTCTGAACTAAATGATGGCAGAACAAGGTGTGTAAAATATCTATACTGAATGATGGCAGAACAAGATGTGTAAAATGTCTGTACTAAATGATGGCAGAACAAGGTGTGTAAAATGTCTATACTAAACGATGGCAGAACAAGGTGTGTAAAATGTCTATACTGAATGATGGCAGAACAAGGTGTGTAAAATGTCAATACTGAATGATGGCAAAATAATGTATGTAAAATGTCTATACTAAATGATGGCAAAATAATGTGTGTAAAATGTCTATACTAAATGATGGCAATACTCTAATAAAAACAAGGTGTGTAAAATGTCTGAACTAAATGATGGCAGAACAAGGTGTGTAAAATGTCTATACTAAATGATGGCAAAATAATGTATGTAAAATGTCTATACTAAATGATGGCAAAACAAGGTGTGTAAAATGTCTATACTAAATGATGGCAAAACAAGGTGTGTAAAATGTCTATACTAAATGATGGCAACTTTAATAAAAACAATGTGTGTAAAAAGTCTGAACTAAATGATGGCAGAACAAGGTGTGTAAAATGTCTATACTAAATGATGGCAAAATAATGTATGTAAAATGTCTATACTAAATGATGGCAACTTTAATAAAAACAAGGTGTGTAAAATGTCTGAACTAAATGATGGCAGAACAAGGTGTGTAAAATGTCTATACTAAATGATGGCAAAATAATGTATGTAAAATATCTATACTAAATGATGGCAGAACAAGGTGTATAAAATGTCTATACTAAATGATGGCAGAACAAGGTGTGTAAAATGTCTATACTGAATGATGGCAGAACAAGGTGTGTAAAATGTCTATACTAAATGATGGCAGAACAAGGTGTGTAAAATGTCTATACTAAATGATGGCAGAACAAGGTGTGTAAAATGTCTATCCTAAATGATGGCAGAACAAGGTGTGTAAAATATCTATAGTAAATGATGACAAAAACAAAGCATATGTCTATGCTGAATGATGGCAGAACAAGGTGTATACAATGTCTATACTAAATGATAGCAGAACAAGGTGTGTAAAATGCCTACACTAAATTATGGCAGAACAAGGTTTGTAAAATGTCTATACTAAATGATGGCAAAACAAGGTTTGTAAAATATCTATACTAAATAATGGCAGAACAAGGTGTATAACATCTATAGTAAATGATGGCAATACTTAAATAAAAACAAGAATTTATGTTCACTGTTCAGTTTCATCTTATAACAATTCAACAATACAAGGGTCTCTACAGAGGTTGATGGTTTTAGACTTGCAGAGAAAAGAAAATGAAACAGATGTGGATCTTGAATACCTCAAAGTAGGGGAGACTGTAGTAATGCAACCATATAATGAGTATTTCTCACACTCAAAGTAGAGGAGAGTGTAGTAATGCAACCATATAATGAGTATTTCTCACACTCAAAGTAGAGGAGAGTGTAGTAATGCAACCATATAATGAGTATTTCTCACACTCAAAGTAGAGGAGAGTGTAGTAATGCAACCATATAATGGGTATTTCTCACACTCAAAGTAGGGGAGTGTGTAGTAATGCAATCATATAATGAGTATTTCTCACACTCAAAGTAGAGGAGTGTGTAGTAATGCAACCATATAATGGTATTTCTCACACTCAAAGTAGGGGAGTGTGTAGTAATGTAACCATATAATGGGTATTTCTCACATTCAAAGTAGAGGAGAGTGTAGTAATGCAACCATATAATGGGTATTTCTCACACTCAAAGTAGGGGAGTGTGTAGTAATGTAACCATCTAATGGGTATTTCTCACATTCAAAGTAGAGGAGAGTGTAGTAATGCAACCATATAATGGGTATTTCTCACACTCAAAGTAGGGGAGTGTGTAGTAATGCAACCATATAATGGGTATTTCTCACACTCAAAGTAGAGGAGAGTGTAGTAATGCAACCATATAATGAGTATTTCTCACACTCAAAGTAGGGGAGAGTGTAATAATGTAACCATATAATGGGTATTTCTCACACTGCACATAGAGAGTATAGTAATGTAACCATATAATGGGTATTTCTCGCATTCAAAGCAGGGGAGAGTGTAGTAATGTAACCATATAATGGGTATTTCTCACACTGCACATAGAAAGTATAGTAATGTAACCATATAATGGGTATTTCTCGTACTCAAAAAGTAGGGGAGAGTGTAGTAATGTAACCATATAATGGGTATTTCTCACACTCCACATAGAGAGAGTATAGTAATGTAACCATTAATGGGTATTTCTCACACTCAAAGCAGGAGAGAGTGAAGTAATGTAACCATATAATGGGTATTTCTCACACTCAAAGCAGGGGAGAGTGTAGTAAAGTAACCATATAATGGGTAGTTCTCACACTCAAAGTAGGGTAGAGTGTAGTAATGTAACCATATAATGGGTATTTCTCACACTGCACATAGAGAGTATAGTAACGTAACCATATAATGGGTATTTCTCACACTCATAGTAGGGGAGAGTGTAGTAATGTAACCATATAATGGGTATTTCTCACCCTCCACATAGAGAGAGTATAGTAATGTAACCATTAATGGGTATTTCTCACACTCAAAGCAGGAGAGAGTAGTAATATAACCATATAATGGGTATTTCTCACACTCAATGTAAGGAGAGTATAATAATGTAACCATATGAGTATTTCTCACACTCAAAGTAGGGGAGAGTGTAGTAATGTAACCATATAATGGGTAGTTCTCACACTCAAAGTAGGGGAGAGTGTAGTAAGAAAACCATATAATGGGTATTTTTCACACTCACAGTAGGGGAGAGTATATAAATGTAACCTTATTATATGCTCATTTTTTCCCCATTAACTTTACATTGTCAGAATCGTGCAGTATTACCTGATACTGAACCCGCACACCAATACACATATAGCATTCATATGAATAAAGGAACTACTTTCTATTGTAAACAAACAATGGATGCAGATGCCAGCACTTTTGATTTGTAAACAAATCATGTACACTCGCGTAAGAGGCACTTTACGTTGTGGTTGTTTGAATTTGTTTCTGAATTAACTGAAACAGATGTTCCATGGACTGCCACATACCAGCTGCTTTGGCACATTCCGCGTTGATACAATGTTTCGGATTTAGGCTAGCTACAATATACAACAGATGCAAGAAAAGGTCCTAACAAATAACATACAAGTGACAAGTCATATACTGTCTTCTTTAGCTGGTGATAAGAATGGCCAAAAAAATATTCTTACAGTTTTACATCCTGAATTTCTTCAAAATGTACTTTCTTAGTTCTGCAAATCTGAATTACATGAGCCATGTCATAGGTTCTCAATCTTGATTACACATTTTAAAATTGTACTGTAATTTCGATGATAAGTGCAATTACATCCTCCTTACTGTACTCAAAATGAAATAACCATTAAATTCCATAGTGTCTTTTTGATAATTGCAATTGAAAGACTTCATATGTTTCCCACATTATGATTTCAAACATTCAATGTCAGAAACAGAAACACATTTGCAGATGTCAACACACTTCTCCCTAGCTTCTTCAATCCGATGTATTTCATGTGGAATTGTCACATACAAATCCAGTCCATAATCATGAAATTTCATAGAATCTAAAAAAATACCAAAATCTATTCATTCCATATCAAATGGAAAAGTTGTTGCAATGCACATTCATTCACAATATGACTCCAAATTTTAACTAGACATGCAATTTTTTTGGAAACTTATGTCAAGCGCGCAACTAAGTTCAAATTTATCTGGGCAGAGTTATGTGTGCAGTAATAATATTGTTGTGTATTGATGAATATGCGCTTGTGGATTTAGTTTGGAATATGGCATACATTCATTTACATTGTTTCTTGTAGTGTATTTTGTTTATATAATTAAGCCTTAGGTAGAATAAGAAAATGAGCATATAATAAAAAGGTTACTGCATTTGTATGGGAAAATATGAACTCATTTTGTCGGATGGATATACTGCACTCCCAAGGTCATGCAGTATTCCATCCATAAAACTCGTGCATATTTTCTCATACAAATGCAGCAACCTATAAATATAATGGGTATTTCTTACATAGGTAAATTTTGGTAAGTTTGTTCAAAAACAGGGTATCTTAAGTTTTGCTATTTACTAGATGATTATGATAAGTCATAATCATTGCAGATCATGACAAAATTATAATATTTTAATTGGTAAATTCTAAAAGGATTTTTTCTGGCAAGCTCACCGTAAAACCACAAAATTGCTATAGTTTTCCACTGTAATAAAATTATACTATACAGTATTTTACAGCTGCTTACTTACTTATAGCTACAGATATAAATTGCAAAAACATGATTGACAGGCACTAAGACATATAACTAAAATGCAAACCATGGTTGATGGGCACTAGACATGTCTATAGACAGAATATAAACCATGATTGACAGGCACTAGATATATGCCTATAGATATAGAATACAGACCTTAATTGACAGGCACCAGACACATGCCATTCAGACATAGAATGCAAACCTTAATTGACAGGCACCAGATATATGCCTATAGATATAGAATGCAGACCTTAATTGACAGGCACTAGACACATGCCTACAGACATATAATGCAAACCTTAATTGATGGGCACTAGACACATGCCTACAGACACAGAATGCAAACCTTAATTGAGAGGCACTAGACACATGCCTACAGAGATAGAATGCATACCTTAATTGACAGTCACTAGACACATGCCTACAGACATAGAATGCAAACCATGATTGATAGGTACTACACACATGCCTATAGAAACAGAATGCAAGCCTTAATTGATGGGCACTAGACACATGCCTACAGACATAGAATGCAAACCATGACTGACAGGCACTAGAAACATGCCTATACACACAGAATACAGGTCATGATTGACAGGCACCAGACACATGCCTATAGACATAGAATGCAAACCATGATTGACAGGTACTAGACACATGCCTACAGACACAGAATGCAAACCATGATTAATGGGCATTGTTCACTCCTGGAAATGGGTATTTCAATCCTGGAAATGGGTATTGTTCAATCCTGGAAATGGGCATTGTTCAATCCTGGAAATGGGTATTGTTAAATCCTGGAAATGGGTACTGTTCAATCCTGGAAATGGGCATTGTTCAATCCTGGAAATGGACATTGTTTAATCCTGGAAATGGGCATTGTTGAATCCTGGAAATGGGTACTGTTCAATCCTGGAAATGGGTACTGTTCAATGCTGGAAATGAGCATTGTTCAAGTCTGAAAGTACACTTATTCACATGGCTACTGTGCTATTAACATGAACATAAATATCATAATTTTTATATGGGTAATACATGTATTAACATCTCAATAACTTGCACACAATAGGGTAGAAAAGCACAGACCACACTGTATGTGACGCCATGAGTTACTGAGGAACCTAAAATCAAAATAATCATATTCTGATCACAATTTTCTTCCTGTTAAAAAAATATGAGCCATTGGGGGTTGGGTATTTTCTAGTATTAAAAAAATGGGATTCAGGTTCAGCAATTCTGGGTTGTGATGAAACACCTGCCATTTTGGTTGCTTGAGCAGAGGAGGGAATATCTCTATTTCCTGGAGATGCTTTTGCAAGATTGATGAGGTCATTGATCCAAGATTTTTATTGTCTGAGTGGAGTAAGGAGAAGGGTGATGCAATTCCACAATGACTGCACAATCTCCTTAGTGGATGGCATTTACAACCCATCATGGTGTTCCATCACGAACAAAGGGGTGCAAATGAGTTGTTTGAGTGCACTTAGGCTTGGCCTTAAGATGGTCTTTAAGAAAGAAAGAGGTAGAGAGCACTCTTTCTCCTTCCACCAGTTGTATATTTGTAGCTGCTGTTATGGCATTGGCTAGAGCATGTTGTATATATTTGTAGCTGCTGTTATGGCATTAGCTAGAGCATGTTGTATATTTGTAGCTGCTGTTATGGCATTGGCTAGAGCATGTTGTATATTTGTAGCTGCTGTTATGGCATTGGCTAGAGCATGTTGTATATATTTGTAGCTGCTGTTATGGCATTGGCCAGAGCATGTTGGGTTGATATGATTAAGACATGGGTCGTTCCTCATGCATGTCCTGTGGGATTTTGGGTGTTGAAAGATTACCATAGATACTAGATCCAACAAAGTGCACACGGCCTTGAAATAGAACACCAATTTCTGTATCATTAAATGACTTCCAATCGATATCATACAGACGATTGCTTTGTCATCCCCACAACTGATACATCTCACTTGACTGGTGGGTATCCAAATGGAAAAGTGGTGTGTGGGACTTATAAAACCACAGACTAAAGTTTGGGGGAAGTCATTAGGATTTGTAATTGGCAATGTTAACAGTCCAAAGAGCAGTACCCTGGCTAGACTAGAAGTAACTGAAAGTAATTTCTTCCTTTAGTAAGTAATCAACTGAAATATAGTCCAGGAAGTTGTTGAAGAGAGAGGAGGAGGTAAGAACTCTGACAGCAGCAGAAGGAAAATGTCTTCAATCCGCGCCCATAAGGCTGAGTCTTCATGTATTATAGTAAGATCTAATAACAATTAAGGGACATAAGAGAAGTTTTCGTCATCTTTAGATAAAGCTGGTGAACCTGACATCTCTTGTGCTACCTGCGAAGTAGATGGAGAAGAATGTCAATGATTGTTCACGTTACTTGCAGCGCATCATGACTTTAATAATGTTAAGTCCAAGCCGTCACGAAGTACAGGCTCCCTTTGAGTGGCAAAGGCTTGAGAATAGGTGAAGCAACATCTCCTGGATACTGAGGCACCAAGCTGGGCATCATACACAGGAAGTGCTTAGAGGCACTATGTGGGTTAGACTGATCCATGAGAGTGCTTGAATAAACTGATGTGCTTTGCTGATGTTGCCCAGTTTTTGGGGTTTATTTTTTCTGAGCTTAATCTGTTTGTAAGCTGCATGTGAATATTGTTCAGTGCTGAGAACCCACTTTCACACTCTGCTGTCTGAAGGTGCATATACATAGCTAGCTAAGTAAGTTTCCACAAGTTGGGAAATTGTTCTTTAAGGTTATTTTTTACTGTTTTCCGCCACTCAAAGGTATTGTCTCTTGGAAATCTCTGCTCCATAATAAGATTTTCACTAACAAGAATGCTCCCACAGACAGACTTTCTTCATGTGCTTTGCTGACTTTTGTTCCAGCTTTCTCATCTGCTCCTTAATGCTGTATTAGGGTCTTTAGTCCTTCATTGCCACAGTCTCCTTGTTTATCTTTGCTAAGAAATGAGGTGGTAAAACATCATGCAATCAAATTTTGATAAAGCTAAACTCTTAGTATTCTGGGCTGGCTTACGTTTCTGGTTTTTGTGATGACCAAGGATGGTCCCTGGACCATCTTCATCCTGAAGGTCCTTGTCCCAGTCTGGGCCACGTCGAACTCTTGATCCTAGGGGAGGTAACTTGACATGTGGGTCATCAAACTCATGATGGTACTTCTCCATTGCATCTTCTCTTTCAGTATATAGGTCCTCATCAATGGCCTGTTGAGCAATTTCTAAAACCTCTGCCTGAAATGCACAAAGAAACAAGATGTAAATACTCATGAATTAATATCTTAAAGCACATGTAATAATGTAAGGGTTACAGATTTACAAGTAATTATCTTACAGCACAAATAACAATTTAAGGGAAACAGATTTACAAGTAATTATCTTACAGTACAAGTAACAATTTAAGGGTTACAGATTTACAAGTAATTATCTTACAGTACAAGTAACAATTTAAGGGAAACAGATTTACAAGTAATTATCTTACAGCACAAGTAACAATTTAAGGGTTACAGATTTACAAGTAATTATCTTACAGCACAAGTAACAATTTAAGGGTTGCTCATTTACTACATGTAATTATTCCCAGCTTTGAAAATTCTATTCAAAAGAATATTTGCTTTATTTTTGTACCAACTTTTTGATTTAACATTGTAGATGATGATTATGAGTATGTATGCTATATTTTTGGGGGACAACATACTTTTTAAAAATAAAATCAAATTTTCATAAAATCTTGGACAAAGTGCTCCCTCATCAAGCAACATTGATATACCTCCTACCTTATAAAATATAATAATGTGCAGCTGCAGCAATTATTGGCTTATGTTTGCAATTAATAAAAAACCAGCAAAATTATCCTGTAACCAAAAGGAAAAAGATTATTATGATCCCAATCAGATTCCTATGAAACTAAAATAAATAAAAGAAGCCCCACTCTCTTATCCTGGATCACTTTTAATAAAGAAAGGGGAAAGCATAATTATACTTTATTTTATAACCAATTTGATAAAATTATTCTTTTTTTATCAATGATCACAAAATTTATATGCTTTATCAGGATTTTTATGAGCGAGAGAGAAAGAGAGAGTATATTAGCTGTAAGGCATATGGCACAGGCACACTTGAGTTTCAGATCTGGTATATTCCTTGCAAAGACATTGTGTGGGCAGGCACACTTGAGTTTCAGATCTGGTATATTCCTTGCAAAGACATTGTGTGGGCAGGCACACTTGTGTTTCAGATCTGGTATATTCCTTGTGAAGACATTATGTGGGTAGGCACACTTGAGTTTCAGATCTGGTATATTCCTTGCGAAGACACTGTGTGGGCAGGCACACTTGAATTTCGGATCTGGTATATTCCTTGCGATGACATTGTGTGGACAGGCACAATCGAGTTTCAGATCTGGTATATTCCTTGTGAAGACATTGTGTGGGCAGGCACACTTGAATTTCAGATCTGGTATATTCCTTGCGAAGACAATGTGTGGGCAGGCACACTTAAGTTTCAGATCTGGTATATTCCTTGTGAAGACATTGTGTGGGCAGGCACACTTGAGTTTCAGATCTGGTGTATTCCTTGCAAAGACATTGTGTGGGCAGGCACACTTGAGTTTCAGGTCTGGTATATTCCTTGTGAAGATGTTGTGTGGGCAGGCATATTTTATATGAGATGGGCCTCCAGAATGAAGGGAAGGAAAATAAAAATAAAACACTAGACAGATTATTACAGATGTATTTGTTCCAGTGTGTGCCCCACCCACCCCTCAGCCTGCCATTATTTCATCAACATCATTAATGTCACTTAACCACTTAGAAGTCATTAAAAAAATCTGGCTCTCAAATACTTTGAAAATAATATTCTTGTACTGATGTATAGAAATAAATAGAACCTATTATATCCATTGTATAAGCTGAACAAAATTCATGAGATAAAAGAAAGAACAATATACAGGCTCGAAAGAAAATCCTCATCAACCACCCAAAATTAAACATAAAACCAAGCTACTTGTTCAATGTTCAGTGTAATGATGAAACAAGGAAATCAGTAAACTGTCAGGTTTGATATATACAAAAAATGTGTTATGCATTGACTGGGAATTCATTCTGAAGAATTTATAAATACTTGCAAATGAATGGGCACACACCCTCAGACATGACATCAATTGATCTTGTGTTTTAAAAAGGAGCTGCATACTCAAGAATAAATATAATTTATACCTGATTTTAGGTTGGAAAGTCTATTAATTTATCATTTAATCTGAAAGCAAGCAGCAACTATGGTTGACAATGTTGCCCAGTATTGACAAGATTTCAGTTTGTGTGTGCACACTCATTGGTGTACATATGCAACACAATGTACAAATCAAGCTGAAAAATAAAAAAAAATGTATAAGACATTCAAAATGCAGAAACTGAACCCTGGCAAAGTACTAAAAAGAGGCTCCAAAAGGACTGCTACATTTTTCTACATTTGCAAAACTACTCTCTCTCTCTCTCTCTCATCGTAGATACTCTAAGTGAAATGTCAATGGAGATATATATGTGTTTGATACCCATTTCATGTACACCCATAGCTCTATAATGATGTATATAGAGAGGCATACAGGCCAATACAATCTCCTTATAACAGCTACACCAGATATTAAAGCCATTGTGACCTAAAATTGATGTATACAAGTCTCATGTGACAAAAGCCCTTGTCTGTTAAGGTTTGCATAGCCATATATTTTTTGCAGTTGAATGGAGACCTTATGAAAAATGCTAAAAATAAATCTCTTTAAATTCAATTTACATGATATACATGCAAACCCTTTATGACTTAAGGACCCACAATTTCATTATTTTGGGGTCGGGGGAGGCGAAATGCACTTGCTTAGTTGGTAAGCCATCTGATTTGCATTGTAAGGGTTATGGGTGTGATACCTTCCCACACCACAGCCCAGGCCAGCTGTCTCTGTGTGTGATATTAAAAGGCAATTTGCTAACTTCCTTGACTTGGTAAAGCCACCAGTGTCTATAAGCATTGTTAACACTGACCCACCCACCCCCATTGCTGTCATTTTTGACAAAAATAATGTCTAAGTAACTAGTTCCAATTACAGTATTTTAAAGAAGAACAAAAAACACTACAATAATTAATTTTAAACTTCTTATTTAAACCTTTTGACAAATAAGTTTGAGTTATTCATCAGAAAGAAGAATCAAAAGACAGAAATAAAGAAATTGTGTGAACAGAATACACATGAATTACAGAATGCAAAATAAATATAAACTATTTCTATTAAAAAGAAAAGGAAATAAAAAATTATAAATGAAAAAATTAAAACAAAAATGTAAGGATGGTCTTGAATAGCTATTGTTCGATACATTATTACTAACAATGCACGCATATTACCTTTATACCATCAATCTCAGCACATGAACTGTTGACAATTAACTTTAAATAAACAACTCAGTGACCTGGTGAGGTTCCTTTGGGTAACAATATATCCAGAGCTTCATTTATGTTTTTCCTTTCCCTATTTTTAATTTTATAAACCCCCAAACAACAGATCATATTCACATCATTGCAATAAAAGTAAACAAACTGCACAATAATCCTTTTGTTCAAAAAATATTTCACTGAAAAGTGCTGCAACTGAGTATGTCTATTTTAAATCCCATCTATGGATGATAATTTAAAGCTAGGTACTAACAATTTCATGAAATTGAAATAATGATACTAATAAACATTGCAATTTTTCTGGATTCAGTGCTAAATTTCATAACATTAATGCATGGGTGTGATTGACAATGTTCATGTTATGATCCTGTTTGCCTGAGTGCCATACATTTGAAATCATCGAAGAGTAGAATATAATAAATGCAAGTTAATATGATCAGGTAATGAGAAAATGCATTGAGATTTATTTGTTACAATTGTTTCTTTTTAATAGACCATTTTAGTGAACATTAGATCATAAGGTTCTTCATTGTTTCTGTTGCTGTGGTGAACATCGTTCTTCAATGCACACATTCTATATTTAGCTTTTCTCATCCAAATATTCCAATTATGATTTGCACTAAAGAATGCTTCAAAATGCAACCAGATACAGAAAGAAAAAAAAATAATACAACTGCTGATACAAAAAGCAATCAACATTTGAATGTCAATGTTGTTTAAAGAAACAAAAAATGGCATTTTGTGTTACTGTTAAGTGGCACCCTATAATTGTGTTCTGACAAAAATTATGGTAGATGGTCCAAGTTAAACAATTTGCCTCCATTGTTCTGCTAGTTGGTGATGAATACAAACGAGAACATGTATAAAATTTGAATATATGTGCAAAAAATTATCTTCTATCAAGAAATCAAATATGCACTCAAATGTGCTTCTTAGTCTAGGAGGACTTACTTGAACAAGCTTGGAATCTGGCAAACTTTGAGCTTTTGATTGAACACAGCCCTATTTAGGAACAAAATTAACTGTTAATCTGTTTCAAACTATTTCATTATATCATATGCACACAGGCTGCAGCAAATACATACCTGTCAACTTGTATGGGTTACCCATAATTTGTATGTTTTTTCTTTCATTTTGTCAGCATACGACATCACTGAACAACCGTTTTGTAAGTTTTTTCTCTTAAAAACGTTTTTGTTTGTTTTTTACACCAAAATTGTTAAACATGGGAGTCTGGATGTAATTTTAGTTTAAACTGAGCACAGTCCAGAATCTTTTTTTGCCTGTGTGCAAGCAACATAGGGATAACTCAGATATGCTTTGGAAAGTGATGAAATCAGGGAATGCCGATATCTGGTTAAGTTGAAGTATCCTTCTTTAATGAAACAAATAAAAATATATTAGCAGTGAAGAAAGTGTT
Source organism: Sinohyriopsis cumingii (assembly GCA_028554795.2). NCBI lineage: Eukaryota > Metazoa > Mollusca > Bivalvia > Unionida > Unionidae > Sinohyriopsis > Sinohyriopsis cumingii. Next base: position 18,644,765 of record CM068827.1, on the reverse strand, counting down.
TAGATAGCTTTGTTTCATTCCAGATTCTTCTGATCCTTTTAACTGATTTCGGTATTCCTGGCTTCCATCACATTCTAGCCGACTGAAATGAAGGCCAATGGAACTTGAAAACATGTCACTTTGCTTGTGTGGGAATTTGAATTTAAAAGACATCAGTGTAAGTAAAGTCTGACTAAAACAGTATAACTTCAATTTGTACAAAAGCACCAATGTGGGATACTAAGTGTGTGAGATATTCCTGAAAATCTGACTTATCGTTCCAATGTTAATCAACATCAGACCATGCTACACAGCATCGTTATTGGGTAGTAAGACCTCGACATCCAAAAAATATCAGGTTGAGGTCTTACATTGTAGGAATAAGGGTTTATGGGAAAAATATAAATATGTAATAATGAGACCATGATAAATCCAAAGAAGTTAATGTTTCACCTTGAAAATATTTTTTTCAAATACCCTGCACGTAGCTTTTTTCTTTCCTAGCAGCAACACTTTCGTTTTTGAGCTGCTCCACACCTGGATCATAAAGCACTAAAAGATGAGTCTGAGGATTATTGCATGCTGCCTGATGAGTGTGTGCCTGTATTAACAGACGATTGCCAGAAAAGAGCTTTTGTAGCTACTGGCTGGATATTATCAGCCAGACAATTATTACTGGTGGCATCTGCTTCCCAAATCTGAAATTAGTTACTCACAAACTACTTATCTTGCCTCACGACAATGCGAGTGATCTTTGTCTATGATGAAAAAATACATACAGATTGTAGGAAGTCCCTGAATGCAGACAACACTAATATCATTTTTACAATGTAAAATAAACACTGACACCTGCTGCATAGACTTGAATTTTAGCCCCTGATTACATTTTGAAAAGTGCAAAGGGTGCATGTGTAATATAATAATGTGTGTGTTACAACACACTCAAAATCAAAAGAATAAAATAAAATAAAATTTTATAGATGCAAATAATTATGTAAATGTGTATAAAATTAGTTTGTTTATGGTATGTGTTGTTTTAAAACTTGATCTTATATAATGTATGAATTAATTTTTTTGTGTAAGGTTTTTATTGGTCTGGCATACAGGTTTTCATCTCAAGGGAATGATAGGTATGCAGATATATAGAGGATATGACATAACCATAACCAAATTCTTAAAGCACTTTTGTTAATCATTAATTTGAGGGCCAAAATCTAAACCTCACTGAATCCTGTCCTTTACTCATCTTAATCAACATTTTAAAAAAAAATGAAGACATCAAGACAAAGCACAAATTCCATGATTATGCTCTGAAGCCTTTAGTGTAATGTTTTGGTGCTGCTAATAGGTAATTGTTGTTACAGTTAATAGGTAATGGTTGTGACAGCCAATAGGTAATTGTTGTTACAGTTAATAGGTAATGGTTGTGACTGCTAATAGGTAATTGTTGTTACAGTTAATAGGTAATGGTTGTGACTGCTAATAAGTATTGTTGTTACAGTTAATAGGTAATGGTTGTGACTGCTAATAGGTAATTGTTGTTACAGTTAATAGGTAATGGTTGTGACTGATAATAGGCAATTGCTGTTACAGCTAATAGGTAATGGTTGTGACTGCTAATAGGTAACTGTTGTTACAGTTAATAGGCAATGGTTGTTACTGCTAATAGGTAATGGTTGTGACTGCTGAAAGTAATTGTTGTGACTGTAATTGTTGTGACTGCCAATAAGTAATTTATTGTCCGTAACCATTATGACTGCTAACATGTAATTGTTGTGACTGCTAGTAAGTAATTCTTGTGACAGTCAAATTACCCTATCTTCATTTGACAAGCTGGCTATCCGGCTCACGGGGTCTAAAAACTGCAACTCCTTATTACAACTTATGGCAAGCATCTGAAACATACAATCAATAGTCTAACTACCTGAGAATAAAGAAATCACAATATATATGGAAAATAATATCAATAAGTTTTACTTGCATGATATATATGTATATATATATATATATATATATATATATAACACATGATCAAAACATAACAAAGGCTAGTTTTGTAGCACTCATGTATATGCATATATAAAAGCACAGAAGAATCTTTCTTGAAACCCAAGGTACTAGAAAAATCAGTACAAGATGTCAATAGTTCAGTTTTTGATTGGGTGTTATTGATAGAGTGAACAGATACAGAACAGTGCAAAGTACTGGATATTCCTTTATTATTCAATGACTGTAAAACACTGTCGATGTGTGTGTGTGTGTGTGTGCAAGAGAGGTAGTTACGCACATTGGGATGCAATCAATGTAATAAGAAACTTAACAACAGTACAGAAGAAACAGAACTTGAGTCTATAATATAACACAACATAAGTTTCGTTACAAATCTATGGTCACAAACTAAGTAGCACAAACAAGCAAAACCAACAAGTTTTGTAAACCATAACAAAAATAATGTAATTAACGATGTTTCAAAGAATGAAAAGTTCTGTATAAATTTCAGAACCAGAAATGTACTGGTCCACCAAGAATTATAATGTTGTCAAAATAGCATCATCCAGAACTCTTTTGAATTGTACACAGAATATTATTATAGTCCATTGAGCACTTTCTTTTTCCACTGAATAATCGAAACAATTGTTTTTAATCTCATTAAATGTCTAAAAATAACATAAAATGAATCTGCAGACTTGACATTAAAACAGAAACACAAGAAATATGAATATGAATACTTCCCAGTCAAAGCTATTTATATATAGGCATATTTTACTAATACCATGGTGACAAATTGCAAATTTCCAACATTTTAGAACAAATCACGTGATTTGACCAATCCATCATGGCCAGTTAAATAAACTCTTTTAAGACTCAATCTGACCAACCTGTCCATTGGAAAATGGCCCAATCTCATCAGCATAATTACTAATACTTTTATTATTAGTAAATGTAAATACATACATAACCATCTATTAATACATCCAATGCAATTTTTACTGTCTTAGCATCCCTAAGCACATACACCAAAATTCAGCTCTAGATAATCACTATAATTTACAGTCATAAATAAAAATGACAAAAATTAAACAAAATCATGTACTAGGAGTTATAACAAATATAGATATACATGACAAGTATCATATACATAATATAACACAACTTGCATATTAATACGTAACATAACACAACTTGCATATTATATACACAACACAACTTAGTATTAGGTACATAACATTTTGTTATTTTTCTCTTGAATATTTTGTGTCAAATTTTTATGCATCCTTGTTCATTGACCCCTGGTGTAAAACACCAGAACATCATTGCTGGTTGTCACTGCCCTGCTGCTGTGTGTATGATAGAAATAATAAGCAGCCAGGTGGCATAATTAAATCATCATTAAATCAATAATGATGAGCAATTCTATGCTAACCATGGAATCTTGTACAGCTAAACTAGTTAGACAGTGACTTGAGGCAATTAATAATTATCTCCTCATCCATGATTATGTCAAGCAACAACTACAAAGAGCATCAGGAAGCTCAAGTAGAATTTACAGAAGATACAGCTGACTCATTTAGACCAGTTACAAAATCCACTGGCTTCAATTAATAGATACAGCTAGATCCACGATAAAAACAGTGGTACGAACAAAGGAAACAAAAAAAATTCTCCAGCAGATGGCTGCTCAACTGCAGCAGGTAATAAATAGTCTCTCCGAACATTGAGGCCAACATTGGTGTACTTAAGGATAGTATTCCAGCGTTGGATATAGAGGAAGAGCGGGTAACATTTAAAGTTGATCTAGTAGATAATTGACTGAGGAGGGTTTTGCAGCTATCAGGGATAAAGAACAATTACTTGTAATAATAATAATAATAATAACAATGACCTTATTTAAAGAGGGTAACACAATTAGCTAAAAACTAATCTACCTTGAGGCCCTCATACAAAGGAATTTATTTATTTAAGCTGCATCTCTGAAGCCACTGAATATATTGGGTTTGGAAGAAGGAAATAGAGTGGGCATTTCTAATCTCAGCTGGAATACTATTCCAGAGCAGAGTTCCAGAGTATTGGAAACTTTTTTTAAATAACTCCTTATTTGGTTTGGGAATTTTATACTGTTTGGTAGACATGGATCGCAGGTTACCGGGGGAGTATTACTAGGTAGCCTATACTGGAATAGTGATTGTAAATATTCAGGAGCACTATTCTGAGATATCCTGTACATTAATTTGGCTTTTCTCAAACAGATTCGGTCTTTAATAGGTAATATTTTTAACCTACCAGCTAAACTTTCCTTGCTTTCTTTCTGGATTGATATTAGCCCAAATGCTATTTTTTGAAGATGTGCCAGCTTTGCTATGTTTTTATCATTTGAATTACCCCATACTGTACTACAGTAGTCCAAATAGGGTTGTATGTAACTGTTATAAAATAGTTTCCTGTGCCTTTCAGGGAGAAAATGTCTTATCCTACTGAGAAGCCATAAACTTGAATTGACTTTTTTACTGGTATGTTTGATATGTTCAGTCCATGATAGGTTATTATCTACCAGAACACCAAGTAGCCTATCATGACAGACTATTTGCAGATTTGTATCCTTCCATGTCAGACATAGTTCATCACTATCAAGATTTGTCCTTCTTTGCCGTGTTGAGATAAGTAATATTTTAGTTTTACCAGTATTTACCACCATGCCATTACATGTGCACCAGTTTTCCAGTTTGTTTAGTGCATTCTGTAAAGAAATTTCGAGTTCATGCTTTGTGTTTTGGATGTCTGACAATGTTGTGTCATCTGCATAGAGATCTGTAGATGATATTGAGTCTCTTAGTAAAAGTGGTAGGTCATTAATAAATAAAATGAATAGTAGTGGACCTAGAATTGAGCCTTGTGGTACTCCATATCTAATTGTTTCAGGTTCAGACGGAACATTATTTATGTAAACATGTTGTGTTCTCTCATTTAAGTATGAAGTAAACCATCTAATTGTTCTTTCATCACACTGGTAGATTTTCAGTTTCTTCAAAAGGATTTCATGATCCACCATGTCAAAAGCTTTCCTGAAATCTACAAATACAGTTCCTATTATTCTACCTTGGTCAAGTGCTTGAAGCCATTTATCAGTTAGGGAGATCAAGGCAGTCTCACAGGAATGGTTCTGTCTAAAGCCTGAATGATTAGGGTGTAACAGCAAGTGTTTGGTTAAATATGACATGAATGAGTCATGGACATGTTTTTCAATCAATTTTGACAAGTTTGGTAGTATTGAAATTGGTCGGTAGTTATCAGCATCATCCTTAGAACCAGATTTGTGAATAGGAGTTACTTTTGCAGTTTTCCATATTTTGGGGACAGATGAGGTTGCAATACTTAAATTAATTATGAATGTTATGCTATCTACAATAGCAAAGGCAGAAGATTTAATGAGTCGTGGACCAATCTGATCAAGTCCTGTAGCTTTCTTGGTATCAAGTTCACTGAGACATTTTTTAACAAAGTTTTTTGACACTGGTGGGATAGAGAAACATACCTCCTTTGAGATTTTACTGCTGCAGAACTTTTTCAGTTCATTAAAGTTGTTTTCTATCACTGGCTCTTTTAACTTTGTGGTAATGTTGATGAAAAAATCATTGAAAACATTTGCAATGTCAGTTTCATCAGTGACTATGGTGTCATTTACCAGAAGTGAGTGAATTTTATTTGTCTGTTTTTTGTGCGTTCCTCCAGTGAGTTCATTGAAGACTTTCCAAATGGAGTTTGTGTTGCTCTTTTTGTTTTCAAGTAATGATTGATAATAAGTCTTTTTAGCTTTTTTGATCATACTTGTTATTTTATTTCTCCATACTTTATATTGTGCATGGTTTTCCATAGCCTTGAATTTGTCTCGTGTTTTCATAGCATCTAGGATTTCAGTAGTAAGCCAATTAGGTTGAAAATCAGTCTTTACTCGATGTACTTTCAGTGGTGCATGCTTAGATACTACATCCATAAATAAGTCAGTCCACACCCTCATGGCTTCATCTATGTCATCCAAATTTTGGATCATACTCCATGGAACTTTATATAGGTCATTGAGAAATTGTTCTTCATTAAAAGTTTTGAACGATCTGTAAGTGATCGTTTTATGTGTATTTTTCTTATTTTTCTTGCATTTAACCTTTCTTGTCAAAAAAGTAGGATAGTGGTCACTAAGACCAACATTTGGTACATTAACACAAGCCACATTGTCTGGTAGATTAGTATAAATGTGATCAATAAGAGTGCTTGATTTTTCTGTTACCCTTGTAGGCTCATTTACCAGCTGGTCTAGGCCTAATGATTCAATAAATTCCATCCAGTTGTTCCTTATTTGAGTATTGAGAAGGTCCTTATTTATATCTCCGAGTATATATGTTTCTTTCTCCTGTGCTAGAACACTTTCTATTTGTTTCAAAAAGTTATCATTCCAAAATGCTTTGGAGGAAGGTGGTCTATAAATGAAACCAGCTAGGAAAGATTTTGCATTATTTTGAAAAATTTCCACCCAGATACTCTCAATTTCATGTGACTCCAAGTCAAGTCGCCTTTTTACATTTACATCTTCCCTAATGTATACAACAAGACCCCCCCCGCTGTCTCTCTGTCCCTACGAAATGGTTTATTGTAGCCTTGACAGTGAAATAGATCATCATTGTGGTTAGCATTTAATTTGGTTTCAGTGAGTCCTAAAACATGTATATTATTTTCCATGGAAGACAACATTAACTTAATCTGGTCTATCTTTCCCACTATACCTTGTACATTTAAGTGACCTATGTTAAAACCTTTTGTATTTAGTTTCATATCAATTACATGTATGTCATCATGCAATGGGGTACTCACTGAGATTGTCTCCATACTGCTTTTATCATTCTGACATCCTATTTCTATATTTAAATGTTCATATATATTAGCATCTTCAAAGTCACATACAAACCCTGAAAATCCATTTACATTTGCATCTCCAATAGTGTCCATTGAATAGTTAGAGTCAAGAGTCCCACTGGGTACATTTAGTTTTTTTGTAAATGAAGCGTTGGCATTCTCCTCTTTGCCAGCTTCCTAATATGTATACATTGATGGACAAAGTCTTTGTTTGTGTCCATATTTATGGCACCTAAAACACTCGATCTGTTTGCCATGATGGCATACCTGTGTCAAGTGCCCAGTTTCTCCACAGTTAAGACAACACTCTTCATTAAAGTGCTTGAAAATAGGGGCATACATGTTAATATTTCTCAGTAGCTGAGAGGTTCCTTTTCTGCTTAGATGAATTTTGTCTCTGTGGTAGAGACTAAGGTTGACATCCTGATTCTGAATGAAGAAAGATTTGTATTGTGGAATGTACTGTAGGTTGAAATCTTCACATAAGTCAATTATCAGATCATTTATTTCTTTGGCCTTGGTGTCCACACGAGGAGATAGTCCCGATATCATTAATTTACATGTATTTGGGCTGCAATATCTAGCAGCATACAATAAACTTTCAAAATCTGTTTTGAGTTGATTTAGTGACCTTCCCTCACAGGCATCATTTCCACCTACTAAAATAATAATTTGTTTGTATTTGGTTAGGTCACTGTTCATTATTCTGTCAGTGATGTTGTTGATTTTTGCACCTCTTAAAGTCTGTACATCTGTTTTAAAAAGTCTCCTTGGTATTATACTTTTCAAAATTGAGGAGCCAATTATTAGAGTCCTATCTTTTCTGGCTTGTGATGTCGTGTGTTGGACTCTGGATTGTATTTCAGACACATATCTTGGAGGAAGGGGTGCTGAAATTGGTGTTTCAGTTGTGTGAACTACTGTTGTTGATTCTGACACATTTGTCTGAGCACTGGGAAATGTAGTTGTTGGTGAAGGTAACAGACTTGTTTGAACTGCGGGCCATGGATGTACACTTATTGCTGTTGCAGGTGTGTCACATGACTGAGAGGGGGATACTGTTGTCTGCAATGCAGGATTACTTTGGGCATCAGTTTTTATTTGCATGGTCATTTTACATTTTCTTTTGGCTGGTACTGGGATTGTCTGTGTCTGAGCATCTGATACTGTTGATATTTGGGAGTCTGTCTGAATTGCTATTTCACATGAGGTTACTTGCTCATTAACCCTTCCCTGTGCTGATTTAATAGCATGTAACTGTAGTTTTAATTCTTTGATTTGGGTCTCCAATTTCCTAATTGTTTTTTGATGTACACACATGGAGAAATCATTAAGGCTTAAGCCATCACTGCTGTGGTCATGATTTATGGAGCGTGTAATTGCCTGACACTCTGGAGGGGTGTTAATTTTATTGCCTGAGTCATTTAGGTCAAAGACTTTAGTAACTGTTTCATGTTTGGTACTACATCTAGTTACTGGTGTAGATGTCAGCATATAAATGCCTTTAGCATGGGTATTCTCATCCTGTTTACATTTACAGATAATATGATCTAACCATGTGAGACTGTTCAGCCCCTGTATATGTAAGACACATGTTGTTTTATACAATGTAGCTGTCACAGTGTTTTTCTCTTTTGTTCTGTAGATAATACCATTTTGTACACTTGAACTGCATGAAGTCATGCAAGGTTCTGAATCCAATATCTGTTTTACAAACTCAAACTTTTGTGGATCTATATTCACAGTGATACTGTATTTATTATGTTTGACCCTCAAGAATTCTGGAGTGTCAGCCATAATGGATAATTCCAAATCATCATCTGCACCATTGTTTTCATTTTTATTCTGAACATGACTTTCCTGCATGGGATTATCTGTGTGGCTCTGATCTTCAGGTATATCAGACATACTAAAGCCAGAGAATGATGCAGAAAAGGTTGAGCTGAGTGTGTTGAGTAAGGAACCTACAAGGCTGGTATTTAAATATGTTTCCATGATTCTGATATTTTCAGCTTGTTCATAGCAGTGATAGCAAAAGTATATCAGATCCTTATTTATGACTAGCACATATCCATAAACTTTTGAATGAAACTTGCATAATGTGTTTGAGTTGGTATCAACTGAAGTTCAGATATGGTAGGTGTAGTTCAATTTCAAGTATATCCACTTCGGTAGCCATCTTGGATAGCCAAAAATCCTTTGTTCTGAACAGGTTTCCAAATTCACTTGAATACATGAACATGTGCACATAAAATTTCACTTACACTAACTTAATATTGTCATAAATCCACAGTATAAATGATGGCTACAGGTATTAGCATATTTAACACCAGTTTTTACATCAAGTTCATGGAGCTGAGTGGAGCTGTGTTAAGACCACATATACATGGCAGCCATCTTATCAGAGTACAATGAATGGTTTATTTATGTGGCAAATAGCATCACAGCACAATGACATATATTCATGGCTTTCCAAGATAATGCTAGAGTAGACTCACAAACAAACAGTACAATGATATTTGACAATAATCATGTAGCACGTGCATATCATCATTTATAAGATGTGATCAAAATGTGGATTCTGGTCTACAAATATCACAACTGGATTTTACAGTGCTGTATCCAATTTATTACTTTTCACTGGAATACCTGGATTTATTTAGGCAATCTGTTGCTGATATACACATTCAAGCTCATGTGGCAAGAGGAGCTAATTGCCAATTACAGAGCAACTGATGTAATACTCTCAGACAAAACAATGTTGCTTCAAGGTATCAGTGGGCGAATGAGAGTCATTGATGCCCCAGTGGAAAACATGTAATTGAATCGCAAGTGATCTTGAGTACAAAGCATTTTATCGCTAGCAAATCAAATTGCACATGATATTATAATGTCATATCATCACGTTAATCTTACTCTGACCCCTGGTCAGATTGAAAAGCTACAATCAGCATCAAAAAAGAATTCTGGAATAAAAATATCACTGAAATCCACAGTGTTGCAAGACCAAAAAACCTATCACTGACAAAACATCAACTCAGACACTTCAGTAAAACCAAACGATCAAAGACTGGTGTTAGACATGATATTTCTGCGGGTGCCGTTAAGAACACAGCAAAAGATGGGTGGTATATTTCCACTTCTTGCAGCTATACCAGTGTTGATAGCCACTGCAACCCCAACTGTTGCAAAAGCAGCTGCGCATGTGTGCTGTTGGAACTGCCACTGGAATGGCATTAAAGAAAGGTAATAAAACTAAGGACGTGGGCTAAAGACTTCCAAAACGGGGAGTCTACTACTGCCAGGAACCCCCCATTGTGGTATGGTTGTCGTCTGAGACTGCCATGGACACTTTGTTAAACACAAAGCATTTCAAGCTTCCAACGTCCAATATTGGTTTACTTGATGCTGCTAAGAAATTAAACAACAAAAACTTTAGAGATGTTTTGATGCATCATCAATTACCAAAACAACCAAATATCCAAGAAAGCGGTATCATTAATCTTGATGGAAGTTCTGGTCCTTCTACCAATGGTGGTAGGGGCACTCACTGGGTTTCATATGTGGTTGGTCCATGTGAAGTTGTTTATTTTGATTCATATGGACTGGCACCACAGAGAGAATTTTTACAATATATTAGCAGTAGAATGCATAGCACTCTCATCTGGTATTCAACATTGCCAACACAGACATTAATAGATCCAACAATATGCGGTCCAGAAGTACTTGCTGTACTCAATGCTGTGTCAGCATCATCAATGATCACCAAAAGTTATGTGTGATGATCATGGCCAACCACCACCTCTTGTCGGTGAATCACCCCATAGCTGGTTAAAAGAATTCATAGATTATTATGAGGAAATACTTGATGATCATAGAGCTATTGATGAATCATTGAAAGAGTTAAAAAAGTTAATCAGACTGCAGCCAGATAGCATCCAGTAATGCGTGAGATAATTACAGAGACTGCGATGAGTGATTTTTTGGAATATGTGGAGGCATGCAGATCTGATTGTCACAACAACAGTTCATGATCCACTTCAGCAACAATTATTTCTGTTACATAAAGAGAAATTCTCAGATATACCTGTACCATTGTGTTATCACCCAGCCGATACATGTCAACAAAATACTGATGCTGAAATTCCAAGGTCATCAGAGAAACAAAAGCCCGTTCTTAATGATATTGTTGTTGTGCCTGTTAATGTTGTTGAGAGTGCATTAACAATGAATAAATCTCCATGGACTCTAGGATATGCTATAACTATTCATTTATCACAGGGAATAACTATTTCGGAGACTAATATTTGGATTGTTGATGATTGTATTGAATGGTAAAATTTAGTTTGTCTAGCAGTATCTCGAGTCAGAAGAATGTCTCAGTTACAGAGGGTTATCATAGACTGTGCAATGAATAATAATCTTACTCAGGAAATCAATGCATCATTGTTAAACAATATAGTCAGGAAAAAATTAGCTAGTTATCAGTGATGTGACAAAAAAAAATAAGCGCAACTTTGATCTTGATATTTAATTGATCAGTATGCTGAAATAAAAACAAAACAATCATTGTATTTGCTATAATACAGTAATGTTGTGGCAGTATTCCTATAATAATCAAAGACAATTTACTGTGGATAGAATTGATAGTAGCCTTGACCACACATGTGAAAATGTGATGCTGACCTGTCTTGAGTGTAATCAATGTCAAGGAGACAGTGCCTTATTGCTAACGAATCATCCTTCACATAAGTGAAGGAGAGGTGATAAATGTGTATCTTCGGAAATTACTTGTAATTGTTCAAGTCCAAATCAATGTTGAGAAGCCGTTGAATCTAATCTGTAGATTGCAGTTCTACCCATAGATCTTACCATGCTGGAAATTTTATGTGTGGTTACGCTCCAGATAGGATCAGTCACTACTTTTTTACCTCCTTCAAGTTCACCAGGTTCATATAAATATCCGACAGTCACATTACCAAGTAATGGTTGTTTTGAGGAAGAGTTATGTCGCTTAAATGGTATGTTTTTCTTTGAGATTGCATTGATGGGTTTAATAGAAATTCCACATGTAATTTCATTATTTAATGCAGCTATCACACATGGTAGTCTTGCAACCCATTCACGAGATCTCTTGTCCACCCGACCACCACGCTGATAAATTCGTTCAAACACAGATGCAGCTTCAGTTGTTGATAATGGTTCTGCTTCATTATATCTACTTGCAAACTTCAATGCATATTTGTATGTGCGTGGCTGATGTCTACCAGTTTCAACAGTATCATGTGGTAAAAACAAAATATCTGCCTGATGAACTTCATTGGGAGTGTGTGCGTACTGAATTTTTTAGGTGGTGGTAGATAAATTTGCCATATTACCTGTCATGCTAACCAATCTGCAGCAATGGAATGTGTGACACCTGCTGCATCAGCAAGTTTACTAATCATTTCTCTACCCCTCCATTATCCTCTTGGGCTATAATAAACTGACTCCATATAATAGTTATCTATGATTAATTACCGGTCCCTAGTACTAGTTTACCTTTTATCGCAGATCTTATAAACAAATTAGCAAGCTATTCTCTGAGACATTTTTTTATACAGACTTTAGAGTGTGAATCAACTTCACGTCTGCAAAATGTTGTTGATGTAGATCTGGATTTTTATACCCAATGTCATGAACATGGCATGCTTGATCAATCACATTTATTGGATGCTCTCCTGGTCTTGGTTGATCTTTCTCGTCAAGTTGGATATCACGTCGGGTTCCAAGACCACAATAATTATATCCAAATGGATGATTCTTGCCAGGGCCCCCTGATAATTTTCCTAGTGAAGCAGTGATATCACCACCATGTTTTGTTCCCATCGCCAGCAATGAGGATACAAATTTGTATTTTTTTGTACCACATTTCACACACTTGCCTGTAAGTGCACACTTTTTATTCCTTGTCGTTACTGTTTTTAATCCACTGGTCCCACTGATGATGGGGGTGGGTGCTTTGCATCGAACAAAGAATAAATCCATATACTTATCATATTTCTACAACATCAATATTGTTGACTTCTCAGTGACACAAAAGCAAGAGCCAATCAAGCATCATCCAGTGCTACCAAATTCTATCAGAGCAATTATCATAGGCCCATCTGGGTCTGGTAAGACTCAATTGTTCCTTAACCTGATAATGAGATGGCTCAAGTAGGATAAGTTGTATTTCAAGTGGCACCATCTAAAGATGATCAGTGATGCTACACCGTACTTAAAGATTTTAATGAAAATGTAAAGTCATTGGATGAGGATAGCAATGATATTATTGATTTTTTCACCAACATCAACGATGCACTGTTGGTAGATGATCTCAATGGGAAAATCATCTATTTCATAGAATACAATGATGTAATACTAGACAAACAATCAAATCCAGCTCAGATATTTTCCCGAGGCAGACACAAAAACACCGATATCAGTGATATGTGCAAATACCTAAGGCGACCAGAGATAACTGCAATCCTTTGGTTGTTTTTAATGGTGTTGATACCCACAAACTAAGGAACATCCACCAGACTTGGTGTTCAGGGGACATGGATATCATCAAGTTTAAAACTTCTTCTCACAAGTGCAAGCAATTGCTCATGGATTTATCATGACAAATTTACATGAACCAAGATCAAGGTATCTCATAGGTCTTGATACAATTTTTGGTTGACATACCTGTCACATGACTGCTACATTTTTTACCACACACATTGCTGCAGGGGCCGTGATGACCAACAATGATGTCCTAGTGTTTTACACCAGGGGTCTGTGAACATGGACACATACAAATTTGACACAAAAAATTCAAGAGAAAAATAAAAAATGTGCTAACCCGGTTAGAGGCCTTCGTATTCAGAAATGGATTTCTCCTAAAAGTAATATCCCCCCCTTCGCTGCTCTCTGGGTATGACTGATTTCCATGTTAAAGTGACTAGGCAATTACAGGATTGATGATTAAGACACAATCTGACCAACCTGTCTATTCAACCCATTAAGAGCTTCATCCTATGTAACAAATATCCTTTTATATATTTTTCACATGTGAAAATATAGGACAGAAAATATTATGAGAATTATTTTGACAATAAGTGTCTATATTTAACACTCAAGTATATATCCAGTTTCCAGTTGACCTTACCCTCAAATAGCTGTTCACTATCATTAATAATAATATCTGATTTGAATATCAATTTCTTGATAATTATTTCACATGTTGGTTCAGATATACTAAAGTATCTTTCATAGATTAGAAGTTCTCCACTTTTAAAATAATAATAAATCAAAAATGCTCAATCTACCAGATCCAGATTTGATACTGTACAAGAGTCTTATGATTCCAAAAGATTTTTCTTGATAAACAAAATCTGTTGTATGACATACAATCAGGCTTTCACTAGCATGTTAGAAAAATGGCTCAAAGCTTGAGACAATGGAGGACTAGTGGGAGTTGTGCTGGTTGATTTTAAGAAAGCTTATGATCAAGTTGATCATAATATCTTACTTGAAAAATTACAACTTTACAGCCTCAATAACAACTCTTTAAATTGGTTTAAGTTGTGTATGAAAAGATGAGAACAAACAGTTGACATAAACAGTGTTATGTCAGACAAAAAGCTTGTGATGTGGAGTATCACAAGGATCTGTTTTAGGGCCACTACTATTAATATTCTGTTTATACATGATAATATTCATGAATGTATGAAGAATTTGAAAATCATGACTGTCCATGAAAGAATATGTTTAAAAAAGGCTACATTATGTATACAATTTCTAATGGTTCTATGCCCAACTATATACATGATATGTTTAGTAAAAGGACAAATAATATCAATACAGTTTCTAGTCTATCAATGCTACCCTCTATGTCATCTAATAAATTTCTTCTTCCTAAGCCCAAAATGGAATTGTATAAAAATATTCTGGATTTCTCTGTCTACCTAAAGAAGTTAAAGAAGCATCATCAGTACCTTCTTTTCATTATAGATGTCTGAAATTGATGCAATCAAGATAATGTCTTGAACCAGTTATGGCCACTTTGTGGTATATTTCTATATGTATGTTACATAAAATGTCTCCAGGCATTCATGTGTGTGTGTGTGCATGTGTTGCATGTGTGTGTTTTCAATCATGTATGTCAGTGTACACAATGCTGTGTGCTGAATCCATACTTAGTTGTTATCATGTACATCAATCCATTATACCTATTGTGTACACCAATCCATTATACCTATTATGTACACCAATCCATTATACCTACTGTGTACACCAATCCATTATACCTATTGTGTACACCAATCCATTATACCTACTGTGTACACCAATCCATTATACCTATTGTGTACACCAATCCATTATACCTACTGTGTACACCAATCCATTATACCTATTGTATACACCAATCCATTATACCTATTGTGTACACCAATCCATTATACCTAATGTGTACACCAATCCATTATACCTACTGTGTACACCAATCCATTATACCTATCGTGTACACCAATCCATTATACCTATTGTGTACACCAATCCATTATACCTATTGTGTACACCAATCCATTACACCTTCTTTGTATGATGTTTGTTTCCCAGCTGTATTTTATATATTTGCCTGTACATATTTAGATAATCAAGGACCAAGGAGATTAGATTTTGTATTAATTGTGTCACCTTCATCAAATAAAGACTTTATTATTATCATTAATATTATTAACATTATTATTACTATTATTATTGGGGGCCCCGAGTGGCCGAGTGGTCTAAAGCGCTCTCCGTTACGGATCACTGCCATCTCACCTCTGTCTGCGGCGGTTCGAGTCTAGGATTCAGCCAATGTGGGTATGTGAGAAAGCTTGCCAGTAGCTTCTCGTGGGTTGGTGGTTCTTTCCGGGGTTTTCCCGGGTTCTTCCTCCACCATTAATACTGGCCGCCATGTATAGCCTATCGTGTGCTGAAAAATGGCGTTAAGCCCCAAAACAACAACAACAACTATTATTATTAATACTACTACTGCTAATAATAATAATAATAAAAATAATAAAAAAAATATTATCATTATTATTATTATTTTATTTAACTCAATTTCACACTATATGACAGGATAGATTTTTACAAGGCATTTCTTTTATATAAATGTCTACAAGGAACTGCACTAGAGTATCTTCAAGACTTAATCAGGTCTTTTTCAACACACTACCAGTTGAGATCAATATCACATGGAAACCTTCTACCACCAAAACCAAGAACAGAACAATTTAAAAAGTGCTTCCAATACTCTGGTACAGTTATGTGGAACAAGCTTCAACTACATGTAAAATCTGCTGAAAATATTAGAATATTTAAGAAGAGATATCATGAGCATGTTCGCTCTTCTAATAGATAATGGAATTTAGTATTTCAATGCTAACCATGTTAAAATAAACAGTAATTATTGCTGTCTTCATATCATGTGCATTGTTATACTCTCCTTACAGGGCCTCAAGGGAGAACAGCCCTTGACTAATGAGTCACCCTCTATAAATAAAACATTATTATTATTATTATTATTATTATTATTATTATTATTATTATCATCCAAACTTTCATTACATGGAAAACTTGGATTTCAGCTAGAAGAATGGTGAACAAATTGGTCACACACACATATGGATACGTATATGCAGCACATGCGCACACACACACACACACACACACACACACACACACACCAACTCCAATGCAATCCACCTCCCCATGATGAAAATAAGTCTATAATAAAACCAAGACATTATTCTTGCAAAAGTAGTTTGATGATCACCTTTGTAGCAATCTAACAAAAACCTTCAAGTCCAAGTAGGTACATTCAGAAAGTTCCAGCATACATTGCAATGAGCTATAATTAATAACTCTTATCAAAATCAGTTGTGTTTTACCCAGATGCAAATTTTCATAGGATGACCATAATATTTACAAACCATCAAATACTGGATGACTAACTGTACCAACAAGATTGTTTCTTACATTGTATTACCATAAGAGGGAAATAACTAACAAAAATTGATGGAGAAAATTGATATGGTAACAGCATATCTTCAGGTGAGGGCCATCAATTCAGCTGAGGGCCATCAATTCAGCGAATCGTCAAACTAGTGGACTTGTTGCACTAACAAGACTCATACATGGCATTAAGCTACATAAATAAGACTCACGTACTCCTTAAGCTACACTAACACGACTGTCATACACGGCATTAAGCTACACTAACACGACTGTCATACAAGGCATTAAGCTATACTAACACGACTGTCATACACAGCATTAAGCTACACTAACAAGACTGTCATACACGGCATTAAGCTACACAAACAAGACTGTCATACACGGCATTAAGCTACACTAACACGACTGTCATACACGGCATTAAGCTACGCTAACACGACTGTCATACACGGCATTAAGCTACACTAACAAGACTGTCATACATGGCATTAAGTTACACTAACATGACTCATACACGGCATTAAGCTACACAAACAAGACTGTCATACATGGCATTAAGCTACACTAACAAGACTCATACACAGCATTAAGCTACATAAATAAGACTCATACACTCCTTAAGCTACACTAACACGACTGTCATACACGGCATTAAGCTACACTAACACGACTGTCATACACGGCATTAAGCTACACTAACAAGACTGTCATACACGGCATTAAACTACACTAACACGACTGTCATACATGGCATTAAGCTACACTAACAAGACTGTCATACACGGCATTAAGTTACACTAACAAGACTCATACACGGCATTAAGCTACACTAACACGACTGTCATACACGGCATTAAGCTACACTAACAAGACTGTCATACACGGCATTAAGTTACACTAACAAGACTCATACATGGCATTAAGCTACATAAATAAGACTCATACACTCCTTAAGCTACACTAACACGACTGTCATACACGGCATTAAACTACACTAACACGACTGTCATACACGGCATTAAGCTACACTAACAAGACTGTCATACATGGCATTAAGCTACACAAACAAGACTGTCATACACGGCATTAAGCTACACTAACACAACTGTCATACACGGCATTAAGCTACACTAACAAGACTGTCATACATGGCATTAAGTTACACTAACAAGACTCATACACGGCATTAAGCTAAACAAACAAGACTGTCATACACGGCATTAAGCTACACTAACAAGACTCATACACGGCATTAAGCTACACAAACAAGACTGTCATACACGGCATTAAGCTACACTAACAAGACTGTCATACACGGCATTAAGCTACACTAACAAGACTGTCATACACGGCATTGAGCTACGCTAACACAACTGTCATACACGGCATTAAGCTACACTAACACGACTGTCATACACGGCATTAAGCTACACTAACACGACTGTCATATACGGCATTAAGCTACACTAACAAGACTCATACACGGCATTAAGCTACACTAACAAGACTGTCATACATGGCATTAAGCTACACTAACAAGACTGTCATACATGGCATTAAGCTACACAAACAAGACTGTCATACACGGCATTAAGTTACACTAACAAGACTCATACACGACATTAAGCTACACAAACAAGACTGTCATACACAGCATTAAGCTACACTAACAAGACTCATACACGGCATTAAGCTACATAAAAAAGACTCATACACTCCTTAAGCTACACTAACACGACTGTCATACACGGCATTAAGCTACACTAACATGACTGTCATACACGGCATTAAGCTACACAAACAAGACTATCATACACGGCATTAAGTTACACTAACAAGACTCATACACGGCATTAAGCTACACAAACAAGACTGTCATACACGGCATTAAGCTACACAAACAAGACTGTCATACACGGCATTAAGCTACACAAACAAGACTGTCATACAAGGCATTAAGTTACACTAACAAGACTCATACACGGCATTAAGCTACACAAACAAGACTGTCATACACGGCATTAAGCTACACTAACATGACTCATACAAGGCATTAAGCTACACAAACAAGACTGTCATACACGGCATTAAGCTACACCAACAAGACTGTTATACATGGCATTAAGCTACAATAACAAGACTCATACACGGCATTAAGCTACACAAACAAGACTGTCATACACGGCATTAAGCTACACTAACAAGACTGTCATACACGGCATTAAGCTACACTAACATGACTGTCATACACGGCATTAAGCTACACAAACAAGACTGTCATACACGGCATTAAGTTACACTAACAAGACTCATACACGGCATTAAGCTACACAAACAAGACTGTCATACACGGCATTAAGCTACACAAACAAGACTGTCATACACGGCATTAAGCTACACAAACAAGACTGTCATACAAGGCATTAAGTTACACTAACAAGACTCATACACGGCATTAAGCTACACAAACAAGACTGTCAGACATGGCATTAAGCTACACTAACAAGACTGTCATACACGGCATTAAGCTACACAAATAAGACTCATACACTGCTTAAGCTACACAAATAAGACTCATACACTGCTTAAGCTACACAAACAAGACATACTTGGCATTAAGGTACACAAACAAGACTCATACATGGCATTTAGCTATACAAACAAGACTAATACACGGCATTAAGCTACACAAACAAAACTTAAGACGTGGCATTAAGCTACACTAACAAGACTGATACACGGCATTAAGCTACACAAACAAGACTCATACATGGCATTAAGCTACACAAACAAGACTCATACACGTCATTAAGCTACACAAACAAGACTAATACATGGCATTAAGCTACACAAACAACACTCATACATGGCATGAACACATTAACGCCTGGTAATGAGTTTACGTGGCAGGAGGTAGTAACCTACTGCTGAACTCTGTAGCGTCAAGGTCATGTAAGATATTCTAAAGTGGGTGGTATTATAGAAAGGTAGACAAATGTAGCTCTATAATGATACCAAATAATCTGGAATTTCTAGTTGCACTACAAAAAACAGAAGGATAAACCTCATTTTTTGGACCTAATTTTTTCTACTCAAAATTCACCCGTGGTTGGAATCTGACTTGGTGTTTGGATTTTAGACTTTTTGGTCTCAGATCTAAGGCAGACCAGTATTAACTGCAAACAGACAGATGAACCTTTGCAAAAAGTAGGATAAGATGGGCATTTTGAATTAAAAAAAACCCAAAAAAACCCCAAAGAACTCCAACTTTTACCCTTCTACTCATGCACGAGCCAAACAGCCAATGAAAAATGATATTTCTAACACAACTAGGCAGTATGTTATTGGAAGATGACCTCGAAGTTGGTGTTTTAGGATGTATTCAGAAATAGCTTTCAAAAGGTGTTTCCTACTTGAATTTCAGACGAAAACAACAAAAATCTCCAGGGGTTAATAATGTGTTAAGCTACACAAACAAGACTGTTATACACTGCATTAAACAATACTAACAAGACTGTCAGACATGGCATTAAGCTACACTAACAAGACTGTCAGACATGGCATTAAGCTACACAAACAAGACTGTCATACACTACTTTAAGCTACACTAATAAGACTGTCAGACTTGGCATTAAGCTACACTAATAAGAGTGTCAGACATAGCATTAAACTACACCAACTAGAATGTCAGACATGGCATTAAGCTACACTAACAAGACTGTCAGACATGGCATTAAGCTACACAAACAAGACTGTCATACACTACATTAAGCTACACTAGTAAGACTGTCAGACATGGCATTAAGCTACACTAATATAGAGGGCAATAATTCTTACAAATATGGCAAGAGCAAAGATATCTACCTCTGATGACAACATAATTTACAAACTTTCTTGGAAATCCATAAAAAAATTACAGAACTGTTGCAATATCATGACTGTGTCATGCTACAGAACTGATTGCATTGTCAAGTCAGTGTCATGCTATAAGACTGGTTATACTAACAAGGCAGTGTCATGCTACAGGACTGGTTGCATTATCTAGGCAGTGTCATGCTACAGAACTGGTTGCATTATCTAGGCAGTGTCATGCTACAAGACTGGTTATACTAACAAGGCAGTGTCATGCTAAAGGACTGGTTACACTATCAAGACAGTGTCATGCTACAAAACTGGTTACACTATCAAAGCAGTGTCATGCTACAGGACTGGTTACAATATCCTGGTAGTGTCATGCTACAAGACTGGTTATACTAACAAAGCAGTGTAATGCTATATGACTGGTTGCATTATCAAGGCAGTGTCATGCTACAAGACTGGTTACATTATCAAGGCAGTGTCATGCTACAGAACTGGTTACACTATCAAGGCAGTGTCATGCTACAGGACTGGTTACAATATCCAGGAAGTGTCATGCTACAAGAATGGTTATACTAACAAAGCAGTGTCATGCTACAAGACTGGTTATACTAACAAAACAGTGTCATTCTACAAAACTGGTTACACTAACAAATGTCATTCTACAGGAATTGTTGCACTAACAAGGCTGTGTCATGCTACAGAACTGGGTGCACTAACAAGGCTGTGTCATGCTACAAGATAAAATGGCAAAAACAACTGAGTTGCTCACTATTTATTGACATGCGCATCTTTGTGTTGACCATATTATTTTGTAGTCGGTTTTGTGGCACTCCATGAAAAACTGGGACAAGTCATGTTAGAAAGATTATGCCAGATGGAAGGATGGTCAGATGGACTGACAGATGGGCACAAGGATTACTACAGAACAGTGTTTCTCTTTACCATCATTTGCACTTCAGAGACCACCAAATTGTTAATCTGACCCCAGTTTTAATACCAAAGTTTCTTTTTACTTGGTCTGACCCCCCCTTTTTCTATCAAGATGTTTTACTCTCAGTCTTGCACCCCTAGAGGATACACTGCATAGAGAAAAGGGTATAGAAAACATTCTGTATAAAGATTACTGTATAAGCCAGGGTACAGAAAACATACTGTATAAAGATTACTGTATAAGCCAGGGTACAGAAAACATACTGTATAAAGATTACTGTATAGACCAGTGTATGGAAAACATACTGTATATTAAAAGATTACTGTACAGACCTGGGCATATAAAACATACTGTATAAAAAGTACTGTATAGACTCAGGTACAGAAAACATACTGTATACAGATTACTGTATAGGCCAGGTTATAAGAAACTTACTGCATCCTCCAGTGTGAGCTCTGTGTGAATCCCACTCAGTATCTTCAAATGAATAGCATTCATCATCTTCCAGTGATTTAGTAGAAATCCAGCATTAAGCTGCAATGTAAGAATAGCAAATAATATGTGTTTCACAAGCAAATTTCAGGAACCAAAATTCTATTTCTTCCAGGACCAATACGTGTGAAATTCTCAAATGATGTGTTGTTTCCTCCCATGACATGCCTTTTTTTTCCCCAGGACAAGCCCTCTTTTCATATTCTGGTCAGCTGTGTCCAAACTGCACAATAGTTAACAGTTAGTGTTAAGTAAACATGCAAGAAAGTCAATGTTACTAATTAACAGTAAATCCTTATCATTGCAATTATCTTGTGAAAAGGACTGGCCATTCAAATTAATTCAAAGAAACCATGTTCTACAGTGTGTTATGTAAGCACCAGCAACTGTTTGGCAAATAAAAGATGTCCTAATTTGTTGTATTATATATGCAGTCTCAAGCTACATGTGGCAACTATTTTTCCCATGTTTTATATCCAACTTATTTCCTGATTCTCAACCGGAAAGGCAGTTAAATCTGTTTACTAATAACATATTTATTCAGAATTAGTTTTTTGAGGACACATAAACTGTGTGGTATGTTTCTTCATTCCTTCATTTAATTTATTGATGGTAATAAACATTTGTATACATGGGAATGGAGATGCTTAAGCATTCACAGTGATCATTTTTGGGATTGAAACTAATTGCTGACAATTTTATTGTTGTGGTTTATTTTTTGCTGTTGTTTAGTTCATGATTTTAGTATTGTTGTAGGGTTAAAAGAAATACATAAATTATCATGAATAATGCTTAAACATTCTATTTACTGACAAAACAATTCTTTGTAGTGTGATAATAATTATTTCATCACAATATATTCATGGTGGTAAAACATGGCTTCCGTGGATTGTGTATGATTTCTTTTAGGAGAAATGGAAATTGACAGACATAATATAGCAATCAGGAGTTTTATTCAGAAACTGGGAGATATTATGAAATTGGGAGGTAGACATGGAATGACCCTCAAAATTCGGGAGTATTTTCCCCCTGATGTGAGAGTTGACAGGTATGTGACCACTAAGCCATTGGACCAAAACTGAAGGTATGGGTCAACAGAGAGGGCTTGTATTCACTCACTTTGCATGCCAAAGCTGATATTGTCAGGAAACAGGTTTTGTATGAAAGAAACTTCAGAGAGGTCCTGACTAAAGGCTCAAATTTGTTTAAATTCAGCCAATTCAGAAACCAGGAAAGATTCCACTTGGGAAACAGTGCGAGTGATTCAGGCATAGGCATGTTGGTTAGATGTCATTATTATAACTGAGATCCTCTCCACCATGATGATGGAACATACTGATAACATACAGTGTTAGCCCTTAATAGTAATTGGTTCCAGCTTTTTCTCCTTAAACAGCCAGAGAAATAAAAAGTCAGCTAATTGTGGGACAGAGGCACTCAAAGGAAACATTTTAATGACTTTTGGACCAGTCCCCGAAAACACGCGAATTTTACCACTTAATCCTTTGCAGTAGAAGGTCTTCTTGCTTCTTCAATTCTTTACACAATCAAAGGGTTGAACGCTGAAGCATGAAGAAGAATGTCCAAGCAAAGGATGGAACATGTAGAGTTCGAGACTGTTAGGTAAGATTCAGCCTGGCCAGGATCTTTCTGAGAAGAGATCCATCGATAGACTGAGAAGATCCATCAATAGACTGAGAAAATATATTAACAGACTGAGAAAATCTATAAATAGACTGAGAAAATCCATCGACAGACTGAAAAGATTCATCAACAGACTCAGAAGATCTATTCCAGTGGAAAGGGGCAAACAAAATCATTTTGCACTTCTGGCCCATCAATATTTTTTAAATAATTTTTGGAACTAAGATGGTTGGGGGTTAGACAAAGGCCCACAGACCCTCCCAACTGATAGGAGCTTTAACAGACCAAGCCTCAGGATCCAGTACCGGTGAAATGAAGGTGGGCAGTTTCTCATTCCACCTGCTTGCAAAGAGATCTTTCATTGGATTCCCCAATATGAGGCAAATCTGATGAAAGATTTATGGATTGATGGAACATTCTGTATGGATGGATAGACTATTCTGTATGGATGGATGGACAGACCATTCTGTATGTATGGATCGATAGAAAGACCATTCTGTATGGATGGATAGACCATTCTGTATGGATTGATGGACCATTCCATATGGATTGATAGACCATTCTGTATGAATGGATAGACCATTCTGTATGGATTGATGGACCATTCCGTATGGATTGATAGAACATTCTGTATGGATGGATAGACCATTCTGTATGGAGAATCTGTCCCACCTTTACAAAGAATTGGCCAAGACACTGAGTATGGTGGGAATATATCTAATCTGGATGTCAGGGTTGTGATGCCGTGCACCAACGGCAAAATTTCCAAAACAGAAGGTGGAATTGGGGTGATTTGGTACCACTCTATTTGAGGAGGTAAGCCACTACTACTAATATGTCTGACACAAATAGCATGACCTTGCTCTGAAGAAATCTCTGATAGCTTTTATCTCTAAGAGACTGATGTAGAGACCTGTGTCCTCCAAATCACACTGGTGGCAGACAGTGTCAAAGCCTGGCATCAGATGGGATCCCCAACCATAGGTGCTTGCATCTATACCACACTCACATCAGCCTGCATTTTTCAAGAAGTATTCCTGTCATGAGGCAACCTTGGTTGTGCCACTGGTCGAGGAATGATACTATCTTATTCATTACACTGATCATGCATTGAAAAGGGGCACCACAGAGATAGTATCCATTAGGAACACTCCAAGGTTTAGCATTATTGCTGGTATACAATATATATAGCCATATTCACTGCTCTCTTGCATGGTAAACAGATTCTTATATTTAAGGAACTACTATGACATTTGTTACCAGTGAGAACTTAGAAAGCAATGATTCACTTAAAAATTGCTGAATACAATTTTACACTCAAAGCCTAAAACTTTAGTTTAAAATCAGCAATAACTCCCATGCCAAGAAAGCTGTGATGACTATTTTCTGAATGACTCCCATGCCAAGAAAGCTGTGATGACTATTTTCTGAAGACTCCCATGCTAAGATAACAGTGGTAAAATTGTAAGCAGCTTTTCACTCTGTGCTGACTGAGATTATATATAAATTGAGAAATTCTGACCCTTAAATCAACGCATAAGATGTTTTACCATTGAAATAGCAAAAATAGCCATTTCCATCCATACTCTATAAAAGTAATTCAACAAAAGACCCAAGCTGGCCAGAGATCACTCACCTAGCAAATATCTGCTTAAAAGCCTAATGAAGAGCAGATGGTTAAAAAAAATCCAGGTCAGAAGGTGCTTTCTGCTTAAGTTTCTTCCAATTATCTTCATTGCATATGTTATAAAAACAACTGTTTCAAGGTTTCTCTTGCTTACATCTCTTCAATGATATTTGATGGCACATCAACATAACTTATCAAATGCTGAATGGTCCCCATGCCAGGATGATTTTTATTAAACTGATGACACTGACATTGCAAATGTTTTCAATGATTTTTTCACCAACATTACCACAAAGTTAAAAGAACCAGTGATAGACAACAACTTTAATGAACTGAAAAAGTTATGGAGCAGCAAAATCTCTAAGGAGGTATGTTTCTCTATCCCACCAGAATCAAAAAACTTTGTTATAAAATGTCTCAGTGAACTTGATACCAAGAAAGCTACAGGACTTGATCAGATTGGTCTATGACTCATTAAATCTTCTGCCTCTGCTATTGTAGATAGCATAACATTCATAATCAATATAAGTATTGCAACCTCATCTGTCCCCAAAATATGGAAAACTGCAAAAGTAACTCCTATTCACAAATCTGGTTCTAAGGATTGGCATCAAAACTGTACAAATTTGAAAACCCTTCAAGCCACAATGTTTTGTGGAATATTTAGTTAAAGTTGGTCTGTTGATTTTTGAAAAGTTTAAATAGAAATTGCTGGTGGACACACACGTGCATGTTGCATGACAAATGCAGGGCCATACCATAAATTCACATGGCTTTAGACACTGGTGAGCAATAAACTATTAACTAAGTACTGAGAAAATAGTGTACTCTTGTTCCTCTGGCTCAGAATGATATTACATTTTAGTGAAGGCAGTGTAGACGTTTCTCAATTATTCAGTTTTATTGTTGCATAGCTTTTTGTACACTTACTGTATTGATTGTTTTCCTGGCCAACTTCCGTCCATCTTCAACAGAGAAAACCTTACCATCTGAAATACTTGATATTGTCTCCAAAAATGTCTAAAAGAAACATAAAATGAATTCAATGAAATTTAAACACTAATGTCATATCTAGGCAATTCAATGAAATTTAAACACTATTGTCATGTCTAGGCAATTAATAAAATTTAAACACTATTGTCATGTTTTATAATGTGGTGAACATTTTTCATTGACTTTATTTTCCAAAGGTGCTTAATAGAACTGAATACTAAAGAACAAGTCATGCAGACATGAGGGACTATTTCAGCTGAAGGTGTTATTATAAGAAACTGACTACATCTTTATATGGCTTTTATCCAATTTCACTGTCCATCAATCAATTCTCCTTTCAACACAAATTATATAACTGACCCAGGAAATACATTAAAAAATATCAGTGTTAAAGTACATGGGCATTTTTAAAATGAGGCTAATTGAGATGATTGATCCAGTGGAAATGAGACTGAATGTTATACGCTCTTATGTCACAATGACAGCAATGAATATTTGAAAAAATTTAAAACCCCTTGCACTGATAATGATCAGACCCAGTGTTTGCTTTTCTTGAACCAGTTCAGTTCTTGGTTCCCAATGGAAAGTCCATAGCAATATAAAAATGTACGTCTGCATGTTTTAGGATGACAATTATGGTGCTGATATTCTTCAATCAGAAATGAAAAGGCTTTGGTAAAACTAAATTAGTATTACATTTTTAAACAGCAATTAATAATTTCCATAAGATCAAGAACAGTACCTATATTGCCACAGTGATATAAGTTCAAAATACCCTCTTATAAATCAAAGACTACCAATACACTAAATATCAAAGACTTCCATTATACTAAATACCAAAGACTGCCATTATACTAAATATCAAAGACTACCATTATACTAAATATCAAATAAACTTTTAATAAAATATATGAAACCTTCTTAAATTTTCCTGTACATTTTCAAAGCTAGTTTATTTTTTCTGAAACATTTTTACCTTCTGGGCAGGCAACCCCAAAATGTCAAAGTCAAAAGAGTCTAAAATATTCATAAATCTTGAAAAATTAATCATATAACACAGAATCTAAGTAGGTCATTGACACAGTTATGTATTAAAAAAATTATTTGTCTGAGTCAGTGTCTTCCAAATATTACTGCAAGATTTTCACAAAAGGGTGAAAGTCAAAAAGTACAAAGGAATAATAAAATATAGGAAAATTGCTTACATAGCAAAAAAATCTACTGTCTTCTATATTTTACATCAAAATATGCATAAAGATATAATCTCAGACTTCAATGCATTACAGAATTGATGAGGGACACATATACAATAGGCAGGATGGTTTTCTTGAGGCCAATAGGCATGTTCAAAAAATGCTCATCTCTTTGGTAGACCTCGTAGTTAAAGAAAGACCCATCATTATATCTATAGTGGTGAAAAAGTTTGTTGCAAAACATGTCTGGTTTATGAATGGAATACAACCACAATGATTGCAGTGATTAGTTTTCATCCTTGTTCAACATTTACTGTCACACATTGGCTCTCAAGTCACATGTGTGATAAAAGAACCAAAGATCTTGCTAGAAATATTCTTATTCTGAGAGAAAAATGTCCACACACATGGTTGATCTATTTGATATGCAACTCTGTTTACTATCTGTGAAGGAATGTTGATGGTCTATTATGTATAAGTAGGTTTATGTTAGAGAGTTGTTTACTACTTGCTCACCCAAGCGTAATTTTACTTCCTGGCTGGAATGGCAGAAACAAAGTAGCTAAGTGTGTGATAGTCCTAGTGCAGATTGTCTGTGGAAGATATTTTCATTAGAACGAAGCCATCAGCAGTACAACTCCTCCCTTTGAGGCTAGCCAAGCAAGAGATGGTTTCCAAGGATTAAACATATGCCGAACTCCTTGTGCAGCTCTGCTTTAACAGTTTATAGCATAATTAGTAATTGGGTATCCTCTAGTTTTGCCCTACTGATGTCCTCCAGGTCAACTTCAGTGTCCATTATAATACCTGGCATGCCTGAGAGCCCAAGATTTTATCAGTCATTTAAGTTGGCCTGCTAGGATCCAGATTTTCTGTCTATTTCAGCTGAAGTATTGCTTGGAGTATTGAATAGGGTCTTAAAATAATGTAATTCTTCATTGCACTGGATGTAGGCATTGGAGAAAGCTGTCCATCACTCCTATTTTCAATCAAGTCACTTCCAGATTTGGTGTAGTGCTTGTATGTTTTTGTTTGCTTGATTTTAACCTCCCTGACATTTTGTTGGCAAACATCTATGGGGATAACATGGACAATACTGTATTGCACAGTCTAAAGATAAGTTGGAGAGGGTTTTGGTAAAATATAAATACTAACAGGCACACACAATGTAGAAGTGCCAGATTTAACAAAAGGAAGATGAAGTGTGCATAGCTTGTTTTATTATCAATGCATTTATACCATTCACAACATTAATTGCTTCACCACTAATTATAAAATCATGAATCAGGGAAGAAAATACATGAATTTCAGGGGTAAAATGATAATGGTCACACCAGTGAGGTCCTGGAAAAAATAAGTGTTTGGAGCATTTGAAGCATAGGTGCCAAAATAATAGTCCACTTCAGGCTTTTTGCTGTTATGGAGCAGCAAATTAAGGTACGGAATCACTTGGAATCAGCCTTCAAAGTATTTGCACAGTTCCTGTGGTTTTGCTGTTCTAGCTGACAAAACACAGCTTAATATAAATACCAAGCTGCAGTGAGTTTTGTTTTATGAGTTCACATGCTTCTGCCCTTTCAAAGGATGATCAGCTCATTTTTTGCAAAATCAATTATGAATATTGTGTGTGAATCATATGTAGATTCCTTTCTCTCAGAAACAGAATAAAGCTTGAAAACTTTGCATGTGTGAGAAAAGTACTAACATGGGACACTAAATGTTGAAAAAAAGATTGGAACTAATCATGGTAGGCAAGTCCTGTTTTTCATTCATTAAACTGACACCTTTTTTGCAACAAGCATTTCTGCCACTTCTTAAATAATACACTTTAGGCATAATAGTTTTCCTTCCTTCATTAGAAAGCTTACCCAACAGTTCAGCATTTTTTTCAAACATGTCTAATGGCCCAGAGTGATATGACCCAAAATTTGGTGTTTCATGTGGAAGCCATGGTGGCAGCAATGGCCACTCATACCCCACAAAAATTGGGTCTGATCACCTCCCCACCATCTAGCTGCTACAGGCTTATCTGACTGTGAAGCCATGTGTGCCCTATGCAACTCCTCAAACTTGCACTTACTGCAAATATTATAGATGAAATATCAAACTCATTATTTCTAACTTTATAAAATTTTACAGACATTCTTCCCTGAAAGTTCTTGTTTTTTAATGCTGGTAAAGGGTGACTTTGTAAGGTAGCCAATTCTCAGATAAAACACCAGAAGGTGTCAAGTCAACATAGTATCAAACTGTGAGTACAATGTAGTAAGTGTCAATTAGGCAGAAAAACATGATTAGTGGAAGACATTATCTTTCACGAAGAGGGGAAAAAAAGGTGCACAGACTAACCCACAAGTAAAACCATAAGTATTGCTGCAAGTGGTCAAACCGTATCTATAATTTAAAAATATGAAAGTGAAATAATCAAAAAGTAGCTGATAATAGTTAGTTTGCCCATATTGTGAAAATAGACAAATATTTTCAGAAGCAGTTTCAATAATTCTAACTAGAGTACCCCTTTAAATGATATTGTTGCAAAGCAATCTTCCAATTTAGGGCAAAATAAATTACTCTATCTCCTGCATGTGAATTGATTCAAGGAAAATTGTGGATGATTCAATCACTCAACTTGTGATACAAGTTACATCTACTAGCAAACTCAAGAGCAGAAAGGTACTTTCCCTTGAACTTACACTCCTATGAATAACAAATCCCTTACATTTATACAAAGAAGCATTTTGAATTAGTGTCTGAAATTTTTTTAAAGTATGGAAAAATGAAATAATTCTGAGCAGCATTATTGTGTAAATACCTTTGTGAAGAATGCAGGGTAAGACTACCATATTTACCATGTATATTGGAACACCATATTTGTTGGGAAACCATAAATTAATTTTAAAAGTCATTTTTTTTGCACACGGTATGTTCTGGAACACATAGTTTTTTATCAAATCGTAAGTTGTGGGACACCTTTTAAATCATTCAAATATTACATGTTGGAAAATCACTCCAACTGAAATTTTATTTAAAAAAACATAAAACTGTGTACTTGAGATAATCCACTGCAGCAGCATCTCATCAACACAACCCTTCCCCTGCACATGTATGATCCATTCTTTTGGTACATGAATATTTTTTTTAGCTTTCTCATGCCGTGAAAAATTGTTAACTGAAGCAGAAACTGCAAGAACTAAAGTCTGATATTTTCAAATCTTCCACAGTCTTGCTAATTCTCACACTTTTGACCCCCATCTTATCTTCAGTCCGTCCAGAAATGTGATCAAAGTACACTAGAATTTCATCCATGTTAATGATAATATTGTCGGCGAAATTATCTGCTTCTCTTCTGGCCTTCACGAATTCATCACATGATTATATTTTCTCCAAATCTTCTGGGCAATGCTGGGTCATTGATGTCCATGCACAAAGCACTATATTGTATCACTTTAAATATTGTTCCATTGTTTCAATTTGTTTTCAAAATTCCCATGAATACTGGTGAAAAGGAAACAAAGTTAGCTTTCATATCTCAGCCATCTTTGTATATTCAAAACTAAAAATAAAAATCGGCACACTTAAAAGAATCCAAAGTCGGCTTCTGAGGTCGGCTTGCATTGTAATAAAAATAACCTTTGTCTTTGAATCTCCTGTTGGTAAGTTCAAAGAAGGAGTTTACTGCTCACTGCTGGTTGTGTTTATTCAACACCTGGGCTTCTATGTGCTTGCCATCTGTAGTAATAATTAATACAAAAAAGCATTGATGTCTGCAAGGAAATAATGATACTTTTGTAACCCGTGCTGCGAAAAGATTGTTGCTTACACTCAAGTGAATGTGTTTTCAAATAATGATTCTTATTTGAGAGATACTGCCATACAGTAGACCTAACACTGTGTCATACGTGAATGACAGTCGTCTTCATGATTATTATTATTTCCCT
Source organism: Sinohyriopsis cumingii (assembly GCA_028554795.2). Lineage (NCBI taxonomy): Eukaryota > Metazoa > Mollusca > Bivalvia > Unionida > Unionidae > Sinohyriopsis > Sinohyriopsis cumingii. Next base: position 18,613,190 of record CM068827.1, on the reverse strand, counting down.
CTTGTTTGTGATTTTCTTGGATCCAGTTTTCAGTCAGATAATATATTCAAACCTTTGAGCAGAACCAAACACAAATTGGTTCTCAATGCTCATGTCAACATGGCGTGTTTAATCGGACATATGCAATACACACTACAGTATGGAAGCCTACGGATTTCAAGGATATATTTTATCTTATTCTTTAATGTGCTTGTTAAAAAAAGGAATAAATGATAATAATACAAGGTTAGTTTCTTTCTTTTTATTATCAAATAAGCGTTTTGTTAATCTATTTTATTGCAACGTGCAGTGAAGGGGGAAACACAAATGCAATACAAATTTATTTCATTTCTTAAGTCTTGGGACATATGACCTAGGTGAAATAAAGTTTCACCATAAGTTCTGGGACAGGAAAAAAAATAATTATTTTATTGTGTCCCAATATACACCGTAAATACGGTGATAAAAGAAATGATGCTGACTAAAGTGCAATAACTAAATCTGTACTATGCAGCAATCTCTTATAATATGATGCTTCTGCATAGTGCAAAAATGACTGCTGGAATGAACTTTGGGTATATATACTCACCACATCTGCATCTCCAACTGGTACACAATGTATCCTTATTTTCCTTGATGAGATATTCTGCACTGCTTCCAGTACAGCCATCTGGTTCTAAAATTATATTTCTAATTTAATAGGAGCATGTTTTAACAATTTAGGAATCCTAAAAGTACATGTACATGTGTCATGTCACAGTAAGTAACTGCTCCTTTCATTACAGCCCACTCCTATTCTGCAATGAGGAGTGGCCTCATTACAGAGTAGTCTCTCTTGAGAGGAAAAAATAATAAAAATGTAATTTTGTGGTACAGTTTATTAGGGGTGATCTCTCAAACGAAGTCAATACTAATATGTATATGCCACTATTCTTGCCCATCCCACAAACAATATCTGCCATACAAACACCTTTTATATAAATGTATACTATAAAATCGTCTTAATTCATTGTATTTTGTTTGTCATATACATGTTACATACATGAAAACTGATCAGGCTGTTCTTTACATCAGCATGCCTCTTCCTAAAAGAACAGTAGGTCACAATTGTTTCCATTTATCTTATACTAATTTATTGTATACAGGCTATCACTTCATATAGGTGTACTTTATTATCTCTCAAGCAACACTTGTTAATAATAATAATAATAATAATAATAATAATCACCTCATTTAAAGAGGGTAACACAATTAGCTAAGAACTAATCTAGCTTGAGGCCATCATACAAAGGAAGTCACTGGATATATTGGGTTTGGAAGAAGGAAATAGAGTGGGCATTTTGAATCTCAACTGGAATACTATACCAGAGCAAAGTTTCAGAGTACTGGAAACTTTTTTAAAATAATTCATTTTTTGGTTTGGGAATTTTATACTGTTTGGTAGACACGGATCACAGGTGGTGAGTACTGCCAGGTAGCCTATACTGGAATAGTGATTGTAAACATTCAGGAGCACTATTATGGGATATCCTGTACATTCATTTGGCTTTTCGCAAACAGATTTGGTTTTTAACAGGTAATATTTTTAACTTACCAGCTAAATTTTCCTTGCTTTCTTTCTGGATTGATATTAGCCCAAATGCTCTTTTCTTAAGATGTGCCAGCTTTGCTATGTTTTTATCATTTGAATTACCCGATACTGTATTACAGTAGTCTAAATAGGGTTGTATGTAACTGTTATAAAATAGTTTTCTATGCCTTTTAGGGAGAAAATGTCTTATCCTATTGAGAAGCCAAAAACTTGAATTGACCTTTTTACTGATATGTTTGATATGTTCAGTACATGATAGGTTATTATCTGGGTAAAACTGGGTAAGAGGTGGAGGAAGAAACATCCCCTTAACCCAGAGAAACCATCTCTTGTCTCCTAAGATATGTGAGACAGCTTCTAGATAACATTACTGGGAAATAAACTCCAAATGTTTGGGAGAAGCTTTGAAAGGGAAAAATTTTCCCTCCTGCAAAATTCAGCAGAAGTTCTGAAGACGAGTCTTTATGAAGCTGTCGAATGACCCAGAAAGGTTTGTACCATGGTTAAAGGTTCTTCCTGATCAAATTGAGAATGAAAGATCTCAGAGAAGTGTACTTGGATCTCCATTCCACAGCATGAATAATTACAGTTAAAGAACATTTTCACTCTTATGCAATGTTTGTGTCAAAGGTCCTAACTTCATGAGCCAATATGCAATGCAAATTCTTTGGTGTTGGTTTAGTTGATATACACACTAGATGTCTCACTTCATTCAGAAAGAATGCATCCCTGTTGATATATCATCCTTCCACTCTTTTCAAGATAACATGAGGCATGATCTCTCGATGCAAAGAAATCAGTCTTCCTGAATATCACTTTACAGCTTGCAATGGGTCTGTAGATGACCTTAAGATGAATAGAGAGGAAAATTATCAATATCTATTTACCCTTGAATGGTAGCCTGTTCTTAGCAATGAAAGCAGGGGTCTTCATGAGTGATACTGATCCATCTTATCAGAACTACATGCAAGATGGGTCCACCAATAGGAATTGTATTCGATGATATTGTCTGTTCATTGTCAAAGCAGTGATGAGGCAGGACTTGTATCAGGGGTGAACTAATTAAGCCCTTGAGAGCACATCATATGGTGTCTTGCTCAGCCAGCTTAATACCTATGATAAATTCCACTTGGGCAAGGATATACTGTCATTGGCCAGGTGAAATCCAAAATGGACAAAAGATCAGATAGATCTTTGGTCTGTACAATATCCTCTCTTCCATGATAACACAATGTGCCAGTAATCGTGAAATTGTAGTTTTAATTGTGACTGGTGCTAACTGTTTCTCATTTATGAGCCATAGGAAGTTAGCTATTCAAGTATCGATGCCTACACTAGCGCTCTTGAATTATATTCCATTCCCTTTGTACACCTCTAAGGTGGATGGCCAGCTCACATGCGGGATTCTCCACCATTTTTGTGAGAACTCTTTGTTCTTAAGGACATATTTAATAAGATCCAGATGTGCAGTAAGTCTGAGCTTGGATGAAACACCTGCCATTGTGCTTGCTTTATGCAGATAGGGAATATCTCAATTCCTGTGATTCTGTTGCAAGGCTGATGAGGTTGGAACAAAATGTCCCATTTTAGTGGAGCAATCAGAATGAGGATACACTCAGATTCTTTTGATTCCAGTATCACTTTCAGAACCTGATGTGTTGGAGAAGTGTACACATTTGGCCATTCCAATCAACAGAAACAGCATTGATTATCCAGGCCTTTTGGATCCAGGACTGGAGAGACAAAGGATCAGATTTAGGCATCCCACCTTGTCACCAATAGCTCCATCATAGGTTGATCCCACTGAGCATCTATTCAGTGAAAACTGAGGGATGAAGAGTCATTCCATTTGTATTAGTTCCTTCTTGCAGGACCATGAGTCACCAGTACATTAGCCAACCTAGGATATGTTGAACTTAAACATGGATTTGTCATTGATGACAAGAAAATCCCAAGCAAAAATACAAAACTCTGAGTATCTGCACTGCTGTTTAAGATGAGTCATCAAAGTGAACTTATTGGACAGAATGAGAATTCCAAGCCATCAATGAAAAGATTTCAAACTGATTTTCATCTCAAGGATGTTGACAAGTTAATATGATCCTGAGGAGGCAACACTCTATGGCATCTTGAAAGGGTAGGAGACATGATCCCCCAGTCCTCTGTGTTTGCACTCAAAGCAATTGAGATTGCTGGAGGATGTACTTGCAGATGTATATTCGATGCCAGTCAAGAATCTCCCTTCGAGATGCAACCCAATATTGTGCAGATAGTGAAAGTTTGTCAATAGTCAAAGGTTTGACCTCCATTTGGACCACAACATCATCGTTGTGGGGGCCCAAGAAAATGAACAAGGACAAAAAATTCCATTGCTCTAATGAGCAACACATGGCAGGCAAAGGAATCTTCTAGAAGATGGATTGCTCTGTATATACAAGGAATGAACAACTGCATGAATTAAATTCTTGTTCTGTTTATCTGAACACTGATTCCAGACTTAGTCAACTGAAATCTTCAAAGGGTACATGGTTGGAGATGCCCTTGTTGACAAGGAGAGTGAGAATAAAAAGGAGGGTAACATGTGAAATCATGTCTTGCTCCAAAATATAATTAGCCTGCTGCTTTGTAACTTGTTGTAGGCAAGTCACAGAACTTCTGGAAGCCGTTTGAGTGGGGACATGAAGTCATGCCTCTTTCAAGTTCACATTGATTGCATAGTCTGCACAATGGATGGCATTAGAACCCAATGTTGCATTAATTCATGAACATATGAGCACAACAGAGTCAACTGAATGTGCTTAGGCTGACAACCAATTGATAAGTGTTGCATTGTAGCTGAAATGAATTCTGAGTAAAGGCTTAGGAGGTGCACCGAGCCTTATACTGAGTACCCATGTCATGGTAAATCTTCCCCATTTGGGAATGAAAGATTTGAGATTTCTTCCCAACCAGGATCTGTGGCAAGGGGTGGTGGTGCATGGATGTATGTCATTTGAGATAATAAAGGTCTCGTCGAAGGCTCATAAAAATGATTACCTCCCTTTGACTCTTCCACTTAGTTCAAGAGAATGGTGGTTTTCAGGGTGGGAGAATGTAAGCTGTGTTTTATCTATTGAAGTTACCCATAGATATTAGATGCCATGTTGATCTTATGGTCAAGATGTTAAAAATGAACTCATGGATATCCAATTGGAAAACAGAAAATGTATTTTCAAGAAAAAAATGTACGTTGAAACTTGTAATTGACAATGTGAACAGTCCCAAAATGTCAGTAACTTGTCTGATTGTGGACGCAATCAAAAACATATTCTCCATAGAAAATGATCACCTGATGTCAGAAGTGTAGACCTGGCAGGTGGTATAGAGGAAAGAGGTGGACACAACTCTGATAGGAGTGGGTGGAAAACTTCTTCAGTCCAAGTCTTCGCTCGTTAGAGTAGAATCTAATAATGAGAAGGGAACTTGAGGGACAGTTTTCATCATTTTTGGATGAAGGTAGTGAAGCTGATTTTTCTTGTGCTACCTGCCAAATAATTGGAATGGAATGTCAAGGATGGTAGCTCACTAAACTTGTAGTATGTTGTGAGCTAGGTCCAATTACTTCGAAGGTGTCGCTAAGCAGAGGCTCCCTTTGGGTGGCAAAGGCTTTAAGGCAAGTGAAGAGACATCACATGGAAACTGAGGTACCAAGATGGACATTGTATAACAGAAGTGTCATGAGGTACTATGCACGTAAGAATGATCCATGAGGATGCCTATTTAAACTGGACATTGTCCACAGGAAGTGCCTGGCAGCACTATGTAGGTTAGACTGATCCACACTGAATAGGTGTCATCTGCTGGAAGTGATTAACAGTAACATGTGGGTTAGTCTGCTCTAAAACTGGTTTCATGAAGTGGGTTATTGGAAATTACGGCACTAAACTGGGCATCATATGCAGGAAGTGCCTGGAAGCACTATGTGAGTCGTGGAACTGGATGACAAGTCTGTTTTCTGGTGGTTGATAATGTTTGATTAATTAAGGGTGTGACCAATTGTGGGAAGTAACCTGTGGGAAGACCAATTTTTAACTGCATATACCAGTAAAATTAATGAAGCATTATTTACAGTAACTACATGAATGAAGTGAAAGGCAAATAATCAATTCTAGTAACAATTTACCTGTAGGAAGGCCAAAGTTTTAATGCAAATCAAGTCAAATCAGTGAAGTGGCACTCATTGCACATCAAGTTTGAGATGGACATTACTGAGTAAACCACATACATGTATAGAAAACTTAACCAGTTTTTGTCCGACCATGCTATAGAGTAATATAAATGAGTTCTCTACATTACACATAGAAACCTGCAGATAAAAAAGAACCGAAGCATTGATAATTACAAAGTACATGCTATAATATCCATTTTGAGATACTCTTACCTGCAGGAAAAGGCCCAAAGATGTTCAATACAGGTAAAATTAGTAAAGCATCATATATACAACTATGAATTAGGTACTAAGACAAGATAATACAGAAACTAAACTGTATATATCCTGACTCAGAGGAAATTATACAGCAATATTAAATGACTTAGATATCATACGCCATACATGCATTTATTAATACAGTTATAAGAACAGTGTGGCGGGAATACCATCTTTTCCCATGCAGGTATGGTGTGTGAAGATGGCAAAGTGATAACATAGAAAGTTCGTAAACTTTCTCATCCATGATAGGAAGAACAGTAAAGTTGGAAATTTATAAAGTATACTTCATTTCAAAGATGAAACTCATCCAACTTGTTTTAAGGTAGAAAACTTCCTAAATGCTTGTATTGATTTTCTGAGGCCTCTCTGTCTGCAGAGAATGTTTTACTTGGCACTAACGGATGTAGTAACTGATGATTTAGTGGGATGTGGGGCCAATCCTGGCTTCATGGGGAGATCACTCTAAATGCCACCTAGGTGGGTAGATTATAACTTTCAGGTTTTTATCTAAACTGTTCTAACTTGGGAGTGCTGGATTTGCAAGGTGGTATTAGTTCTCAGAAGGTATTATGATTAAGTAACATAGTTGAAGAAATCTTATGTCTGAAATATACTGGAAAAAAGAAATATTCTCTTATGAAACCCAAGCTTACATCACTGGTAAATACTGTCTATACATGTGGAGAACAAACAATGAAGCTCACAGGGACTGACGGACAAACAGACTGATGGGTAGATGAAAGGACAAACAATGCAAAGCCCTTATAAAGTTCAAATTTTGATTTTCAGGTTCAAAATCAGATTTACCAGAGCTTTTTTCTCTGTGTTGTAAACATCAGGACCAGATGCAAGCAATGGATCTGAGGGCTTGCCATCAGAGATAAGGATGATCCGGTGCAGAACTCTGACACCAGCTGCTGTAGCAGAATGGGTATTATCTGCAAAAACATAAATTGCGGATAAATAAGAAGAAAACTAGAATGTGGGCTTAACTGGAAAACATGAAATTTTCACACACCAATATAGTTTAGCATGTAGTTTAGAAAAACAATTGTGAGAAAAATTGGTATCTCTTGTCAGACTTTATTCAAAGAATATCAGGAACAATTATTCAGTTTCTTATATAACATAAATGTTCTATTCTGAAGCCTATCATCCCATTGTATCATTAGATATTTTAAAAATGAATAGACAAGAAAAAAATTGACTCCAATTGCAATTTAGCTGTCTTCACCTTTTATCTGTGCAAACATGAGAATAATATAAATGTGTTACATAACTTGTTTACTTTCATAGATTTGTGAATAACATTTTTTAACATATATGCTATTTTTCAGAAACTTCAAACTGCTTCTCATACTGTTGTGTACAAAGGAATCATCCCTTGTGACATCATAGTCAAGACCACCCTGTGTTTGACATCATATTCAAGACAAGTCTGTGGTTGACAATACTCAAGACAAGTCTATGGCTGACAAAATATTCAAGATAAGTCTATGGTTGACATCATACTCAAGACAAGTCTGTAATTGACAATACTCAAAACAAATCTGTGGTTGACATCATATGCAAGACAAGTCTGTAATTGACAATACTCAAAACAAATCTGTGGTTGACATCATACACAAGACAAGTCTGTAATTGACAATACTCAAAACAAATCTGTGGTTGACATCATATGCATGACAAGTCTGTAATTGACAATACGCAAGACAAGTCTGTGGTTCAATGCTCAAATTCAGTAAAAGTCTATGGTTGATTTAGTTTTAGTGGTGTCATTTTTCTTTCCATGTAAGTTTAAACATGTAGGTATGTCCTGTATGTCAGTTATTATGTTGCTTGTTATGTATTGTTTAACATCAAAAGATGGTCAGTTTCAACAATTACATGGTCCCAACTGGAATATGGGCACACACTGCTAGTACTGAATAAAAGCTATGGTTTGAAGAATGTATATGTCCCATATTTACACAATGTATTATGCAAGCATAAACTTGTTGCAAATCCAGCCCTCCCTCCCAGGCATAAACTTGTTAGCTAAAAAAAAGCTGCTACCTGATGACCTTCGTTGGCACCAAATCCTGTGAATACTTCAGTTACTACTGGAGCATATGGCATGTTCTCTGTTTGGATGTGACTCTGGGGAGGCTGGGGCAGTTATGTATATTATGTTTGGGTAAGTATTATTGAAGGAACATATTTTACAAGAAAAAATTGTTTTTTTCTTTAAATACATTTCCCAATAAAAAAACTTAAGAGACACATCCCTTTACCCTGGAGAGACTATCTCAAGTCCCTACAGCCTATTACTCTGGAGAGACTATCTCCAGTCCCCTAAGGTATGTGTGACAGCTTCTAGATAACCCGAATGGAAAATAGACTCCATATATTAGGTAATGCCTTCAAAAGGGAAAAATGTTCCCTAGCTCCTGCAAATCCAGTGGAAATCATAAAGCCACATTCCTTATGATGTTGTCGACAACCTGGGAAGGTAACCTGTTGTGCCCCAGCAACAGGTTCCACCAGATTGAGTTGAAACTTTTAGGATAAAAGATCTCAGAGATAAAAGTTTGAAAAGTGGACTCTCCATCCGATGGCATGGATAATGACAGAGGGTAGTTGCACTCAAATGCAATGTCTGTGATAACTGCCCTAACTTTGTGAGCCAAGATGCAAAGCAAATTCATTTGGTTTGGTGTTACTTTCTAATATGCAAAATGATTAACCCACTTTATCCAGGATGAAAGTGTCTGTGCTGATATATCATCCTTTAATTTGCAAGGGATAAAAAGAGGTGTGATCTCCCTCAACACAATGGCTCAGTCCTTTTTTAAGCACCACCTCAAAGCTTTCACTGGGTCCTAGACGAACTTGAACAGGTTGAGGTGACACCACGAATCTCTTGCTTTCTGTATCACCTTCAGAATCAGAGTTGTTGGTGGGTAAGTGTATTTGTCCAGACCATTCTAATTAGTAGAAAGAGCATCAACTGCCCAAGCCTTCAGATCTGGGACTGGTAAGGTATAGGCTGGGAGTTTGACATTCCACCTTGAATAAATAGGTCCACCTCTTTGCAAATATTTCAGTGAAAACAGGAATGAAGAGAACATTCTGTTTGTATTAGTTGATTCTTCCAGGACAATGAGTCCACGGATCCATGTAGTCAGCCTGGAATATGACAAACCTGGACGTGAATTTGTTGTAAAGATGCCACTTTTGTTTTTGGTGTTGTTGTTGTAGGGTTTAATGTCATTTTTCAGCACATGATAGGCTATATATGGCAGCCAGTATTAATGGTGGAGGAAGAACCCGGGAAAATCCCGGAAAGAACCACCAACCCAAAAGAAGCTACTGGCAAGCTTTCTCACATACCCACATTGGCCGAATCGGAGATTTGAACCCATGTAGACAGAGGTGAGATGGCAGTTATCCGTAACAGAGAGCGCTTTAGACCACTCAGCCACTCAGGGCCCCTAGATGCCACTTTTGAAAATCCCAAACAAGAATGCAAAGGTCTGGGGACTTGGTTCCTCATTGCCATTTGAGATAAGTCATCACTGTGGAGTTGCCGGACAGAATGAGAATTCCTGTGCCATGAAGATCCTCCTGTCACCAATGAAAAGCTTTCTAAACGACTTTCATGATAATGTTGATGGCAATCCTAAGGAGGCCACACTCCACTGGCTTCCTGGAATGATGGAAGGATGTGTGCCACCCAGGCCTCTGTGCTTGCATCCATACAGATTTTGTGATTTCCAAAGGTTGTACTGCTGAGGTATATCTAATGTAAGCCAAGTGAGGTTACCCCATATTTTGAGAAGAAACATCATATTTACACAGACATTGGTCTAATGGGCAAAGTCGCAGTCTCCATCTGACAACATAATAATTTGTAATGGGTACATAAATATGCAATCTAAGACTTAGATGTCTGTGGCCACACTGAGGAATCTCAGCATGTGAAGGAATTCTTGGGTGGTAAGACCATCACATAAAATTAAGGAAGCCACCTTTGTCCTGGTTTTCTATACTAGTTACTAATACAGACATTTACTTCAGTAATAAACTACATAACTAGATGAACAAAATGTTGAGATGGTACAAGGTTGGATTCACTCCTGTTGACAAGGAAACTAAGGTTGAGAAGGAGGGAATAAGGGATATCATATCTCACCTTATGTTTTTGAAGAGTGTAGTCCAGGTAGTTGATGTGGCCAACATGGAGGTGGACCAGACAGAGGTTATTTACTTCCCTCATCCATTAATTGACTGATGCTATGTCCAACTGGGAGTGACCTGAACTAGTAAACAGTGTCTTTGTAGGAGAATCCTGGAAGCCATGTGAATGGGGACTTGAAGATATGCATCTTCCAATTAAACAATTATTGCATTTTCTCCCTTCTGGATAGCATTTAGAAACCACTGTGGTATTTCCATCATGATCTAAGGGGCACAACTGATTTGATTGAGTGTGCTTAGGTGCATGGCAGGGCAGAGTGCCATGTTTGTAGATGAACACTGGACAAAGGAGGAGGTGTGCTGACAATAATGAGTCCCTTGGAAACCACTTGTCAGATCCATAGGTCGTCATGGCATATCTTGTCCCATTCAGCAGCAAAGAATTCCAGCTTTCCCCAACCAGGTTCTATGATACGGGTGGAATGGGGATGATGCTTTTGACAGGGAGGCTCTTGTGGAGAGAAATACTAGCAAATATGATCACCTTCTCTCTGCCTCTTGTCCAGCTTTGTCTGGGAGAACTATTGTTTTCAACAGCTGTAGATTCAGAAACACTGATTCCAAGTAGCTTGTGTCCTAGGTGCATCCCTGCAATCTTTTTGTTTATTGCCTTGAAAATCCCTCCACTGTAGCTGAGATTGTGAGGGGAGGAGTTGGTCTGCTTGGTGGCTTGTTTGTGGATTTCATCAAAGGACACCTGTATATCTTGACCTTATGTTGGTCTTAAGAAAGGTGGAAGCACTCATTCTACTTTCACCAGCTTTAAGTCTGTAGCTGCTGTTATGGCATTGACTAAAGTGTGTTGGGCAGTTGTGTTTAAGAGGCAGGCCATTCTGGAAACAGACTCCCAAATATCATGTGGGATTCTGGGTGGGAGAAGATATCCCGTGTTCCACCTGTTGAAAGATCATCATAGATATTGATCCAATATAGAGCCCATGGCCATAATGTTGCATACCAACTGCTGTGTGTTATTAAAAGACTAACAATGTATGTATCATCCCCAAAGCTGTGATATCTCAGTTGACTGCTGAGGTATCCAAATGGAAAACTAGTGTGGGACTGCTGACTAATGTTCGAGGGAAGGCATTTTAACAACAACAAAAAAAAAGAAAGGCCAACCCTCTAACCTGACAAGCAGCCAATATATTACTGCAAAAATATAAAATTTACCCAACACAAGCAGCCAAATTTTATTATTAATATGTGTCCAGAACCAATATTTAATTCACACAGTAAGGACAGTAATCTGATTATCTTTCCGGGTGTCAGTTTCCTAATGTCAGGTTTTCATTACTGAAAAGTGTTGCCTAAAGTATATGTACCACTAAGGTTAGCATTATATACCTAACACTAGTGTTTACAGGAAATTGGGTCAGCAATGTTTTGATAAAATTTAGGACTTCACAAAGCAGCTGAGTTTTTTTCTTTGATGATTATTACTGGACGTAATTGTCAAGATCATAACATGGTCAGCAGATGCTAAATATAAATTTTCTTGATTAACCTTGAACAAAACAGGGTACCAGGCAAAGATCAAAAAATCATGTGACAGTACATGTATCACTTCCTTTATAAACAAGGCATTTACTCCACTGTACAAAAGTTTCATCTGCAGAATTATAATTAAATTGCAGTACTGTATAATTAACAACATAGGAATAAATCATTACAAAATTTTTGGATGTCATCACTCTGGAAAGGACACAGTCCTGGTGCAGAAGGAATAGCTGTATAAGAGAGGGAGCATAGTTGATTCTTTCTTTTCAGTCAATAGTCAACTGATGCTGGAACTTTAGACCAGGCAGTTGTTGATGAGGGAAGAGAAGGACAGAACTCCAGTGGCAGTAGGCTCACTAACTTGAAGATCATCCTTAGATATTGTGACTTTCACTAGGTTCAGTTTCCCTTTGAGTAGCAAAGGCTTGAGAACAATGGGGAGTGAAATCTATTGGATACTGAGACATCAAGCTGGGCATCATTGCTGGGAGTGCCTAACAGCGTTATGCAGGTTGGACTGAGAGTGCCTGTATATAATGGGTTCATGAAACTGGACAAAGCTTGTTCTTGTTGGGGGCTGATACTGTATGATCAGTTGTAGTCATGACCCATTACGATCAGAGGTATATCATGGTCGGTACATTATGGACCTCGGCCATCTTGGTTTGCCTGACATTGCACCAGTTCTTGAGATTTGGACAGGGTAGGGGATATTGATGGCTATGTAGCTGGTCCTTAATTCTGATATGCAAGATGGTAACAAACAGTTTGTCTGCTTTCTATATTGCATCCCAGCAAGTGGTATGGTGTTGAACCCTTGTTTGCAAATTGATGATGTTCTTGTCCCTCAAGGTGTACGTTTGAACCTTCTCCTTTGTACACCCAGTGCTGCAGCCCATTGACTTCTGTCCATTATGTGAATCAGACATGTATTCGTAGAATGACAACTAGCATAGACTACATATGTAGTGTGGTTGTCAGTCTGGTCTTGCCCATGATCTGTAGGACAAAATAAAGCAGACAATATAGACAGGTGACATCAATTGGATACTTAGACACCAAGATGGCCATCATATGCAGTGAATGCCTAGCAGCATTATGTGGGTTAGACTGATCCATGAGAGTACCTATATTTCCAGTCGTTCATCTTTGCTTGTATATTTTATCTTTTATTTAACTTTGAGCCATTTGCATTTTGGATAAGAAATACACTGGAAAATATCAACACAGATTGTAGTTAATTCAAATGTGGTTAAAAGCATAATAATGAACAGTCTACATAGTAGTAATCATTTCTTTCCTCCAATTAACCATGATAGACTAAAATCTAACAAGTTAAATCTTGCATCACTAAGAAATAAAAAGTTTTGCAAGAGCTTGTACATGGCACCAGTCAAAATTATGAAAATACAAGTTTTCATACTCATAAGATATGTAGTGTTGCTTGAAGTAACTGAAATGTGCAAACTTGCTGAGGTACAAATAAAGTAAAATAAAACATTCAAATACATTCTGTTTGACTCTGGGGTAAATAATCAAATATTTCTCATTTTTTCCTCTTGTTTAGTCAGTACTTTTTTCTTAATCTCTGCATATTTCCTGATTTCTCTCTCTCTCTCTCTCTCTCTCTCTCTCTCTCTCTCTCTCTCTGTGCTATGTTCCTTTTGTCTTTCTTCCTTCTTGCTAGCTTGTTCTCTCTCTCTCTCTCTGTGCTATGATCCTTTTGTCTTTCTTCCTTCTTGCTAGCTTGTTCTCTCTCTCTCTCTCTCTCTCTGTGCTATGTTCCTTTTGTCTTTCTTCCTTCTTGCTAGCTTGTTTTCTTTCTGGCTGTAAGTCCCTTGTTTTCCCCTATTTCCAAGGAATTGAATGACAACAGTCATTGTCAACTGGAAGATTCCATAACACGCCAACTACAATTTTTCTCTAACAAATAAATGTCCACAAATACCCAATTAATTGCATAGTTTCTCCTTATTTCCCATATTTGCATGACTTTGCCACTAAACAAAAGGCCAAACATTAATTCTGTTGCATGAATAGTGTATATTTAGTGACCGAGTCCAACACTCGCATGAGTTCTGTTGGAAGTCCAGTTATCTAACATGCCAAGACAACAAATAATTTTCCTCTATGCAATCAGTGGCCACAAATATCACAACTTCACAACTGCATGGCTTTTCCTTGTTAGAATTTCATAGCAGAACGTCAGTACTTCTTACCATGAAAACACAAATCACAACTCAAGCACACAATGCAGGGAACTATAGTGTGACTCTATCCCCAGTTCAGTCGAAACATAATTCTAAGCCACAGTTCATGTGTCCTTCCACCAAGCTGTCTTTTCAGCAACAATAGTCATCTCCAAATAAGGGGACAACCCGCTTCTAAATTATTTTATGGCACAAAATATTAGTCCCTGTCATATGTATTTCAATTTGGAAGGCACAATCATGCATTGTGTTAAGCTTACAATAAATGAGATACTATGACTTAAGATAAATACAAGAGAAAATTACTGAAACTTGGGGTAAATGTTTATATATGAAAACATATCTTACCCTATGTGTACACAAGAGATGATGCCTGAAGTATCCAAATCAAAATATAGTTATAAAACTGAAATTTTCAGCAGTTTGAACAGAACAGTGGTACATTTGCCAAGAAAGAATTTAAAATAGCCTGTTTTTTTCTGTGTTCATTTTATATAAAATACAAAATGTTTTAAATATTTTTCTTACCAAGGCTTCTAAAACATGAATCAGTCAATTCCTTTCTTGATTTATTTTAGTTCAAATTCCATTATGATTTGCAGGTAACTTGGTTACAAATAGGCTTGTGCTATTCCATGTAGATAAAAAATAAGTGATAACTGTTTAATAGTTGTCTGTAGTTCAGTTGTCCTATATAGCAATTAATCTCATGTTTACCAATGAATCCAGTATATAAGAATAATTATCATTCAAATGTAACTTGCCTCCAACCCCTGCCAGAGCCATCAAAAGGCCACCATACATGACAGAGGGTCCTCCTACCTTCAGTGTACCTGTAAATTATGGATTTCATTAAATAACAGTATAAACTAATTTTTTCTAGTAAAATATGTTTCTTCATGAATGCTTAACCAATCATAATACCTTAGGGAGAACTAATACTACCTTGTAAATGCAGAAAAACGCAAATAAAACCTTTAGCTAAAAGAGCAAAACATTATCTGTCCACTTAGGTGGTGGTCAGGCAGAGTAACCTTCCTTGATATAGGAATTAATGGCAAAACCCATGAATACCTCAGTTACTACTGGAACATAAGGCACACTCTCTATATGGATGTAACTGAGGAAAGGCTTGGAGCATGTATGTGCATTATGATTGGGTAGGTATTCTCAAAAAGAAACACATTTTACAGTAAAAAATTGCTTTCTTCTTAAAATACGTCACCCAATGATAATACCTTAGGAAAATATGTAACAGGCAGCAGGAGGTATAACCCCTTACCCTGCAGATGAGAACTCTGGTTCCCTAAGGTATGTGAGATAGCTTCAAGGTAACCGAACTGGAGTTTCAGACTCCATCTGTCTGGGAGCAGCTTCAGAAAAGGAAACATTTTCCCTCCTGCAAATCGAGTGAAGTCATGAAGCCACGTGTTATGAAGCTGTCAGTTGACCTGGGAAGATGGCTTATTGTGCTGTAGCTATAGACCCCACCAGATCAAGTTTAGCCCTTTGGGCTGAAAGATCTCTGAGGTAAAAACTGGAGCATGAGGACTTGGATCTCCAGCCCATGGCATGGATAATATCTGTTAGAGAACAGTTCCGTTCAAAGGCGATGCTTCTGGCAATGCTCTAATTCTTGTGAGCCAATATGCATAACAAAATTTCTTGATATGCAGAGAAATAATCCACTTAATCTAGGCCAAAAGGGTCTGTGCTGTTATATCATGCTGACCCTATCTGAGAGGTAAATATAGGAATGATCTCTCTTAGATGCAATGGCATCTTTTTAAGGTTCCACTTCAAGGCTTGTACTGGATCCTGAAGTTGGCCTTGAATGGAAGTGTCCTGAGTAGACAATGATTTCAGTACAAAGGTCTGGTTGCCCATGGACGGAAGCCAGTTCTTGGTGATGACAGATGGAAATGTCATAACTGAAACTGACCATCTTGCCAAAAATGCATGTAATTCGGGTCCCATGATAGGGAATTTGCTTCACTGATTCTGCCTGCCATTGCTAATGTTATAAGGAGGCAGGTCTTGTTTGAAAGTTGAGCCAAAAATGACTTCAAATGGTGTTTTCTTCAACTAGGTATGATAGGTTCCATTTTGGGCCATGTATAATCAAAGCTGAAGAAGAGGTTGGATAAGTCTTTGTTTTGTCCGACAAGTCCTTGTTTTGTCCAATATCTTCTCTTCCATGATGATGAATGTGTCAGTGATCATGCAGCTGTAACCTTTGTTTGTGCTTGGTGCTAACATTTTCTCACCAAGCAGCCAGAGGAGCAAGTTAGCTATTTCAGGTATAGATGCCTGTAGTAGAAGAATGTGTTCTTGTTTACACCACTGTGTAAAAATTTTCCTTTTGCCTCTGTACACTTTCAGAATAGATGGCTTTCTTGCTTGAGAGATTGTTTCCACAACTGGTTGCAAGAAATGTTTATTTCTGAGGGCCTGTTTAATATGATCCAGATGAGCAGGTTCCGTAGGTCTGGGTTGGGGTGAAACAAATGCCATCATGGTTGTTAGAGTAAGTGAAGGAAATTCACTATTTTTTGGGGAAGTTTACATTGTGAGATTGTTTATGTTGTTGATGCATGATTTCTCCCATCTGAGTGGTGTAATGAGAATGAGGCTACACTTTTCTTCTCTTGCTTTTTGTTTCACCTTTGGAATCACAGGTGTTGGAGGGTATGTGTATGCATTCGGGCCATTCTAATCTACTGATAGCACATCGACTGCCCAGGCTTTAGAATCTGGGACTGGTGTGACAAAGGTTGGGAGTCTGGCATTAATCCTTGCCACAAACAGGTTCACCAATGGTTCGTAATATCAGGTGCATATCTGAGTGAAAACTGACGGATGGAGAGACCATTCTGTCTGCATCAGCTGATTGTTCCAGGAAAAAGAATCTGCTATTATGTTTAGGTGTCCAGGAATATGGCAAACTTGGACCAAACCACCTTAGAAAGTCCTACACCAGTATGCAAAAGTCTGGGGACTTGGTTCTATCTTGCCATTTGAGAGATAAATCACCACTGCAGAGTTGTCAGATGGAAACAGGACTCCCTTTACAGTTACAAATTCCTGCCACTAATGAAAGGCATTCAAAATGGACTTCATCCCAAGAATATTGATATGCAGATGCAGGTCCTGGTGAGACCACACTCCACTGGCTTCCCAGAAAGACGGTAGTAAATGCACTCCCCAGCCATCTGTACTTGCATCCATACAGAATGTGATCTCTGGAGGTTATACTTGTAGAGGTATACTCACTGTGAGCCAAGTTAGGCCACTACAAGTCTGCATAAGGTACCTCATATTGTGCAAATGGGAAGCAATTTGTTCAGCAGGCAAACTTTTGACATGAATTGGGATAAAAAAAATGATTTGTAATGAGCACATTACAAAGGAGACCCTGGGATAATGAGGTCAGCTGCCTTGTTGAGCAAGCTTAGAAAGCTAAGGAATTCCCATGCAGAGAGAAAATCCTTTGAGAGTAAAGAAGCCACCATGGTCCTGATTTGTAATGCGCATTCCTAAGGGAGAATACTCTGTTTACCTGTGTGTTGAATTCTATACCTAGATGAACAAAATGGACTTGGTTCTACCTTGCCATTTGAGATAAGTCACCACTGTAGAGTTGTCAGATGGAATGAGGACTCCCTTTCCAGTTAAAAATTTCTACCACCAATGAACAGCATTTAAAATGTGTTTCCATCAAGAACCAAGCAGCATCAATAAATTGACTGAACGTGTTTTGATGACAGGGCACAGAGTGCCATTTGCCTTTGGGACCAAGAATAGTCCAGGGAATTTATATTTTGCATGATTTATCCTGTCCTTTTCTGGAATTGTTGTTCATTCCTTGCCAATAGGGGGTGGCTTTGAAAGGGTCTGTTGGAATGTTTGTAGCTGATGGTACTCTGGACAGAGGAGATGTCTTGAAAGTGATGCAGAATCCTTTGGAAACTATTTGTTGAGTCCAGTGATCATTGTGGCAAATCTTGTCACATCTGGCAGCAAAGAACTGAAGCCTTCCTTCAACCAGGATCTGTGGGAAGAACGTTGTGGAGACAAAAATGTCATGTTTTTGAGAGATGGAGGCAGTCATGTAGAGAAACTTTAGCCTAAGCAATCGCTAATTATTTTTTTTGTCCACTGTGGCTCATGAGAACCATGGTATTTTACATGAAGAAATATGATACAACGGCTTGCCAGAGGTTTGTGTTTGAATCGTGTCCCTTGGTGTGTTTTGTAAATTTCAGAAATATCCCTGTATTGATGTTGCGGTAAAAGGTGGAAAACTTCTTCAATGGAAGCTCTGAAGGCAGAATAATCCCAAGATATAAATGAGATCAAGACATGAAGAAGCCTGAGAGCAAGCATTGTTATCACTGCTTGCATGAGGTGAGGCTGACATCTCTTGGGATGGAGCTGGTGAAGAGTGTCAAGGACTGCCACTGAAAACACTCATGGAGCATGTTGAAGTAGAAAGGGTGATTTCCAAAGTCACTGATTAAAGAGTCCCTTCTATTGACCAAGGATTGAGAGAAATGAGAGGCAGCATCTGTCAGAGAATGAGGTACTAAGCACTGCATTGTAATGTAGAGTACAATGAGGCCATATGTGGGATAGACTGGTCTCCGTAATTGTCTTCATACACCAGGTTTGACAGACTGAACAACAGATTAATTTCCAGGAACTTACTGTGTTGAGGTCTTTGTCCCTGAAGATCCTTTGTAGGAGGTCTAGGCTTATTACAGCAGAAATAGGCCATGTTTGTAGGGGCACATCGTCCGACTCATAATGTTGGGATGGGCCATTTGGATGTTTGATCTACTTAACCACTATGTGTATCGGTCGAACGAAAGAATCCATCATTTTATTTATTTGCTCATTATTTATCATCAAGAACTGTAGAGTGGGACCCTGAAGAGGCAAGGCCCAAAGCTATAGCCAGCAATGAGGAGTCTCTGGTTGTGACCTAGATGCTGGTCTGTCTGTGATCGTATAGATTTCTGACATTTTCTAACCAGAGAGTCCTTTGATGGTTTATCTCCCTTATCCACCAAAAATTCCCGCACTAAGACCATGTCAGCATGAAGGCTAACAGTGTCTTCATCCTTAGTTTTGCATTTCTGCACTTCGCCCATGGTCTAATCTGTAAGACAGAATGAATAAACCTGTTGTAGTTATGCACCTGTCTCTTATCATTGAACAGAAAGTCTGTGCAAAGCTATGCCTTATAGTATTACCTGGACAATAGCAGATCAATTTGACAAAATAATTAACCATACTACCTGTGAGAGGTTCAAAGACAAACCATACAGGTAATGCAATGAAGCGTTGCATCCAGACACTATGTATTAGCAAAGATAACTTACCTGTATGTAGCCAATTGTTGTTTATTAGAGTTTTCTATTGGTCTCAGGGACCTGCACATTAACAATATAAAACTACAGCCCAAACTTATCTGTGAAGTCAAATAGGCTACCCGTGCAAGTACTTAAAGTTGGAAATATAGATGTCCATTGTGACTTTCCTTGTGATGTGGAAACTCCTCCAACTTGTATCAAGGTTAATTCTGGCTTTAGCAAAGTCTCTCGTCTTGACAGAATGCTTCTTGGTTGAGTGGAAGAATAACTGAGATATTCATGGTTTTGCCACCAATCTCTATATCAAGGGGAGATCAATCTGCCTGACCACCACCTAGGTGGGCTGATAATTTTAGCTCCTTTGGCTTAAATGTTTTATCTGGAAGGGCAGGATTTGCAAAGTAGTAGTAGTTCTCTTAAGGTATTATGATTGGGTAATGTATTTAAAGAAGAAACACCTTTATTTCATTTGCATGCCTATTAATTATTGTAAAACATAGCAGCAATTAACCTCTTGGGAAACAAAAACTACTTTATTATATAGCAGAACTTTGATTATCCATCAGGGTACAGGACCAAGACCATGAGAGATATGAGAATAGACGGATAATAGAATATGTGCATTAAAAGTATTATATAATAGACCGGGTCATTGAAAAATCATAATATCTACACATGTACATCTACCTGTTTTTAATACTTTGACATACAATGCCTTGACAGTTAACAGAAACTGATGGTTAATCAGATGCCAGATAATCAAAGTTCTACTGTATCAATCATTTGCCATACTCCTTTTAAAAAGTATCCATTACAATTCATCTAAATTGCAGATTTAATTCACACTAGTAAATTCATTGTATCCATGCTTTACTGTACATCCATTTGTATGTACATAAACTTAGCCATGACAACGAAATCAAAACAACTGCCACTCACATTGATGTTTATCAATTAAAATACACAATAACAGTTCACAAAATTACTGTCATTGTCATATTAAAATAAATTTCTTGAATACAAGGGGACATATGCTAAATTTAGGGCTCATGTTTCAGAGACAGATTTTTACCATTATTGGTAGTTAATTAAATGAGTAGCATCATTATAACCACCAACACTATCTTCGTCACCATTATCATTACAATTAAATATCATCAACATCATCATCACTGTCACTAGGACCATCAACATCAATTAGCTCTATCATCACCATATCAATCATCATCACTGTCTTGCTTACCAAATGCTTGCCGCAACGTTGAGAAATCATTGGTAAGACGTTTGATGACCTTCACTTCCTTACCAAATACAGATATTGCTACATGTTCCTGAGTGATACCAAACTCGTCCCTCACTTCCTCCAGGCCTGTGTCAATGAACAAACATTTTACAGTAGAATTGCAAAGAAACTAAAAACTACCAACTATTGATGCCTATCAATCCAAACATCATATTGTCCATCAATCCAAACATGTCAGAATATTGTCCATTAATTCAAACATCTGTCAGAATATTGTCCATCAATCCAATTATCTGTCTGACTGGCAATAAGTAATGGTTTACATTTAGGTCACAGTCTCAGACATTATTACCTTCAAAGTTATGAAGGAGCTACAACATCATCTGTCTGTCTGACCAATGTCCATCAATCCGTTTGAATATTGTCCATCCAACCATCTGTCCATCAATCCAATCATCTGTCTGACTACTGACAGTCAATCAAACCATCTGTCTGTCAGACTATTATCAGTCAATCCATCTCTCTGACAGAATACTGTCCATCAATCCAACAATATGTCTATCTGAATACTGTCTATCAATCCAACTATCGGTCTGACTATTGTCCATCAATCCAATCATCTGACTGATTATTGTCTATCACTCCAACCATCTGTCCATCAGACTACTGTCCATCAATCCAACCATCTGCCTGTCTGAACATTGTCCATCAATCCAACCGTATGTCTGTCTGTCTAGCAAACCCTTTACATTTAGGTCAGATTCTCATACCTTATTGCCTGCAAAGTTTTGAATAGCCTTGTCTTCCTAGTTATTGTCCATCAATGTGACCATTTGCCTAACAAGCAGGAATGGTTCAGATTTTCAGACATTATTACCTGCAAAGTTTTCAAGGAGCCCTAAGAGGAGTCCTACATTATTCAGGCAAAAGTTAGATCAGTGTGTCCCATGTTTCATGTTTCAGTGACTTATATTAAATTTTGCTCTTTGAGTTCTTATTGTTTGCAGTGTATTTTTAATTAACTTAAAGTGCACCGTTTTAAAACTGGTAAAACAACCTTCAGACAACATTGTCACTGTGACCTAGTGTGTTTACTCCAGTAATCTGCATAAGATTGTGTGTTTATCTCAAATATCTCCGACATATTGCCAGCAGAGTCACATACCATTATGACTGGTACTAAACAATTAGACAAAACCATACTTTGCAATCTTGTCATGCTGAAATTGTCATTCTTTGTTCTTAATACTATTTGGATACAACAAGGCCTATATCAACTTCAAATGCATGGGAAATGCTCTAATGGCATCTAAATTGCATTAGAGGTGCTGGAAACCATTTTAACTGGAGAAAACCACTAACACTGAAAAGGTAAATCATGTGCTAAACCATGTGGGTGCTGGTACCATGAATCAAACCTAAGATCGCAAAGACACAAAGCAAAATAATCATTAAATAAAATCTGGATGTATATCATCCAAATTACCCCCCCCCCCCCCCGTGTATGAGGGTCCTGTTTCTGATCACTGGAGTTCTACCTCATCTTAATCTTAATGTTTTCCTAATTCCCAGTTCTACTGATCTTAGTGATTTTCTAATGCACTTTCCTACACCTCATCCCAGTTCTACTGATCTTAGTGATTTTCTAATGCACTCTCCTACACCTCATCCCAGTTCTACTGATCTTAGTGATTTTCTAATGCACTCTCCTACACCTCGTCCCAGTTCTAGCTGATCTTAGTGCTTTCCTAATTCACTTTCTACACTTCATCTCAGTTCTAATGATTTTAGTGATTTTCTAATGCACTCTCCTACACTTCATCCCAGTTCTAGCTGATCTTAGTGATATCCTAATTCACTTTCTACACCTCATCCCAGTTCTAATGATCTTAGTGATTTTCTAATGCACTCTCCTACACCTCATCCCAGTTCTACCTCATCTTAATGTTTTCCTAATTCACTTTCTACACCTCATCTCAGTTCTACTGATCTTAAGTAAAATAATGGCTAAATTAAACCTGGATGTACATGATCTAAATTCTCCATTATGCATCTACAGGCCCTGGTTCTAGTTGCAGATCTATCTGATCCTAATGCTTTTCTAATGCACTTTCTACACCTCATCCCAGTTGTACCTGATCTTAGTGCTTTCCTAATGCACTACCCTACAATTCATCTCAGTTCCAGCTGATGCTAATGCTTTCCAAGTGCACTTCATACACCTCTTCCCATTTCTTATAGCTGATCTTAATGTTGTCCTAATGAACTTTCTACACCTCATCCCAGTTCTAGCTGATCTTGATGGTTTCATACTGAACTTTCTACACCTCATCCCAGTTCTAGCTGATCTCAGTGATTTTCTAATGCACTATCCTACACCTCATCCCAGTTCAAGCTGATCATAATGGTTTCCTAATAAACTTTCTAAAACTCATCCTAGTTGTACCTGATCATAATGGTTTTCTAATTCACTTTCTACACTTCATCCCAGTTGTACCTGATCTTAGTGCTTTCCTAATGCACTCCTCTGCACCTCATCCCAGTTCTAGCTGATATTAGTGCTTTCCAAATGCATTTTCTACACCTCATCCCAGTTCTAGCTGATATTAGTGCTTTCCAAAAACTCCTATACACCTCATCCCAGTTCTAGCTGATCTTAATGGTTTCATAATGAACTTTCTACACCTCTGAGGCCACCTGACACTTACAACTTAGGTGCTCAGTGCACACTGTATAGATTATCAGAACTTCTTGTACACTAGAACAACCCAGTAAATTAATAGTTTACAGCCACAATGCCTCTCTTACATGCAAAAGGTCCTATGTGCCAAATCTTCTGAATAGGACTGAATCTTACAAGATATTGGTCCTAAGCATCACTGGTTTCCATTAAAACCAGATAACATCAGTGTTTCATCACATTATGAGTCATATAATTTCTCTGTTGAACTGAGAAACCTGGCCATTTTTCATGTGTAAAAATTAATGAGATTTGATCAGATAGCTTTTTTTAACAAATCCTTTCCTTCCTTGCAAACATTAGTTAGACTGGAAGAATGGTGAAATTTGTCAAAAACAGCAGCAATCCTTTTGAAATCAAGTAATTTGAAATAACTCCAAACAGCACAACCTACAACTTTCAGTTTAACAGCCCAGCTTCTACTGAGAATAATCCTCCAAAACATAGGTTATATCGTATTCTAAACGTAAACAAGGGGTCACGTGATCATCTTTTTGAAGCTTATAGAAACTAAAAACTTTTGTTTACATCTTAAGCACAAAGTCCCATCATGACCTCGACAACAACCAATCATTTTAAAATAAAGATAGAACTTGTTTACATGGTTGCCACAAATTTTGAAACAAGGTCAGGATTTAGATCAACACCTGGTGTTTATAATCTAACAGTCAAGGTCAAATTATTTTCTGAAAAGAGTATCATCTCTAGTGAACAAATTTACATTACATCATGTAATGAAAAATAATTTTTTTAAAAACTGACAAACAATTAAACTAAAAAAATACATATCAAATCAGATATAATTAAATCAAATATTCATAACAACATAAATAAATATATACAAGACAGTCAAATACATACAGATATAGGCAACACAATTACAATTGTCATTATCACCACTGTACACACATCTATACTGTATACAAACTATAAAACAATTTAACAGATATATTTAAGATAAATAAAGAAATCAATAAATACCACTGATGAACTGATTGAAGAACTGTTTTGTTTGCATCCAGGCTGACCCTTGTCTCATGCTGGCAGAGGTATCCACACAAAGAACTGTGTGTAATTCTCCTACCTTCCTTTTTCTAGCTACAAAACAAATATAGCTATAGCATCACTGGAGTTTTTCCTTATTTATTTAAAGGAATAATATTTACTTCAATATCCCAACAGTAAAACAATGATTGTCCAGACATATCAAGACAAACTGACTAGGCCTCAATAACTGGCTATCCAGACATATCAGGACAAACTGACTAGGCCTCAATAACTGGCTGTCCAGACATATCAAGACAAACTGACTAGGCCTCAATAACTGGCTGTCCAGACATATCAAGACAAACTGACTAGGCCTCAATAAATGGCTGTACAGACATATCAAGACAGACTGACTAGGCCTCAATAACTGGCTGTCCAGACATATCAAGACAAACTGACTAGGCCTCAATAAATAGCTGTCCAGACATATCAATACAAACTGACTAGGCCTCAATAAATGGCTGTACAGACATATCAAGACAAACTGACTAGGCCTCAATAACTGGCTGTCCAGACATATCAAGACAAACTGACTAGGCCTCAATAAATGGCTGTCAGAAATATCAAGACAAACTGACTAGGCCTCAATAACTGGCTGTCCAGACATATCAAGACAAACTGACTAGGCCTCAATAACTGGCTGTCCAGACATATCAATACAAACTGACTAGGCCTCAATAAATGGCTGTCCAGACATATTAAGATAAACTGACTAGGCCTTAATAACTGGCTGTCCAGAAATATCAAGACAAACTGACTAGGCCTCAATAACTGGCTGTCCAGACCAATCAAGAGGTATGGACTAACTGAGTGTTCAGACACATCAAAAGGCATGGACTAAGCCTAAATAACTGGTTGTCGGGACATATCAAAAGGTATGGACTAAGTCTAAATAACTGGTTGTCAGGACATATCAAGAGGTATGGACCAAGCCTCAATAATTAGTTGTCCAGAAAAATGATAATTTTATGCACAATAACTTATTTATTCAAAGGACATTTGGTTGGTCCATATTACTGTTTCAGTATGGAAAAACAGAAAATCAATGTTTTACTGTTATACAACAAAAAATATGTGGAGATTATTTTGGATTCACAACCTCACAAAAAAGCTGAACCTCTAAATGAGAGGTCACCCCATCATCCTAATACAATCAACAAATTTGGACATTAAAATTTTTTTAACTTAATGGGTTACCATAATATTAATATATTATTGCCATATAAATGTACTTTCTTTCAAAACTAACACAATTATATTCTGACGATAAAGCGATATAATTAAAATATATTATTGCCATAAAAATATGCTTTCTTTCAGAACACAATCATATTCTGACAATAAAGCAATATAATTAAAATATATTATTGCTATAAAAATGTACTTTCTTTCAAAAATAACACAATTATATTCTGACAATAAAGCGATATAATTAAAATATATTATTGCTATAAAAATGTACTTTCTTTCAAAACTAACACAATCATATTCTGACAATAAAGCAATATAATAAAATGTTGCGATGATATGCTTAAGAACTAGTGACAAATGAAAAAATCTAAAATCAGACACTATAAAAAAATGTATGGCTATACCAATATCAAGTTCTTCTTGGGCCAGAGTTGCCCAATGCCCAGCATCAGGCACTCGAACAATTTGTGCATACTGATCCAAATCATCTGAAATGAAACTTTATAATTATGTACTGAATAACTTACAAGTCATTAAATTATATGATGTACAAATTATCTTGTACAATTTCAAGCAACACAACGATTATTTGATGACACTGAACTTTCAACTGTTGAACTGTCAGATCTCTCTCTTTCATATATATATATATATATATATATATATATATATATATATATATATATATATATATATTGTTGTCTATATTTAAATTGTTTGCTTGACCTTTGTTCATTACTGAGTTTATGAATCAGTTAAAGAATCATTAGGTTTTAGTCCTTTTGAACTGGTTTTTGGACATACTGTCCATGGACCATTTAAGTTATTAAAAGAGAACCTTCTTTCAATAAAGATTCCAAGAAAAATCTTCTTGACAATGTCTCTTATTTAAAATATAAGTTGTCAAAGGCTTGTGAAGTAGCAAGAACAAATCTTCACTCTACTCAGTCAAATATGAAATTAAGGTATTACAGAATTACAAAGTAAGAAGATTTATTCAGACTGGTGATAGTCCTGCCTCTCTTTCCCTTACCTCAAAATCCTCTTCAGGTTCAATTGTATGGTTCTTACACAATTGAAAAGAAGATAAATGACTTAAAGTATATCATTAATACTCGTGGGAGGTGGGAACATAAACAACTTTGTCATATAAATATGTTAAAGAAGTATTTTAGTCGAGACAACCCAGTTAATTATTCAATCAATTTAGTTGTACCTGTCCCACACAGTGAGTATGGGATGGAATAAAATTTGACTGTAGAGCTTTTGGTTTAACTATTCCTCAGAATTTGGAAATATCAATAATTTGGAGCCTAAACTTTCACATCTACAACAACAGGAAAATAAAGTGAACTAAAAAAGCTATTATGTGAATATGAGCACTTGTTTCCTGATGTTCCCATATGAACAATAAAATCTATCATGATGTTTAGATTGTAGATTCTACACCTGTAAATTAACATTATTACAAGATGAATCCATTCAAGCAGGAGTGTTTGACAAAATGAATCTTTTGACAATTGATAGCAGGCAACCAAGTTAAAGTAACTGTAGTTCACCATGTATTATTGTGCCTAAACCTGAAATATATTGTTACAAGCCAAGGATCTTTACTTGACCCAGCGGTGTCAAAACCCTGTCGTGATTCCTGCTAAAAGACACAAGTTTACCCCAAATTTCCAAAGACTTCCATACAACTTCAGTTGTAAATTAGAAAGCCCAGTGTGTCCATTCTATACATTAAATTTTACTCTAATCAATGCAAGACCACAGATCTCACAACCTGCCAAATATCTATCAACCGCACATCTGCATGGTTTCTCTTCATTAGGTTTCCAAAAAGCCAGTAGTTCACGCCGTAGAAACTATACAACTAACCCATAACACAAGGAACTATTTTAACTCCGCCACCCTAGGCCAGTCAACCCATGGTTCCAGGCACATTTCGCCAGTATAACTGCACTACATTTGCAACCATGGTGACATAAACGGTATCTGCCGTGTCCCTTCTTATTGGTTCCATAGTGTAATTTACCAGTTTCCTACCATAAATACTGCCACTGCAGTCACACCACCAATGTACACCACTTGATTTTAGTAGGGACTTTATTATTCCATGGACACTCATTTGGTTTGGACCTGAATCCACTACTAGTGAACCAAGGCATCATGGAAACTCACTAACAATTTACTCCATGACGTTTGCTCTTAGTAATTGGCTAATTATTTCAGGCAAAGGAATATCTCTATTGCATTAAATTCCAATAATCAGACAAGTAATCACAAAAATCTAAGAATTCCTTAAAACAGGGCACTATAACCAAATGCACATACTCCAAATTTATTACAATACTTTACAGATGTGAACTGGCTATAGATAAGTCAACAGTGTCACCAAAATAGATTAATTTCCAATGCCAAGAATAGATGACTGCATTAACAAAATTGGAAATGCAAAATATGTCACCATTAGTTTGACCTTTGAAAAGGATTCTGGCAAACTCCACTCCTGTGCAAAGGAAATTTTTGCATTTGTAACTCCAGATGGACCACATCAATATAAAGTGAAGCTGCTTGGCATGATAAATTCTCCTTCAACATTTCAGCATTTCATGAACATGACAATATCTGGTCTAGTTAACTGTGATGAGTCCTAGTACATCAATGATGTCATCATCTATGATACCTGGAAAGATCACTCGGAAACCATTCAGAAATTGTTTGATTGACCTCAGTGATGCAAATCTGACAATTAATTTATGTAAAAGTGAGTTTTGCTTATGTCACATTTTTAGGACAAGTCAAGTTAAACATATATAAGTTAATTCACAGTATCAGTAAAAAGCAACTGATGTGATTTTGGGTATGGCTGGATATAATCATTTTTTTTTCTTCAAATTTCTCCACAACTGTCCAGCCTGTGAAAAATTTGTTCAGTAAGAAATCCATGTTTCATTGGTCCGATAAGTGTCCTGAGTCTTTTTACAATTTAAAAGTACACCAGTTCTTTCAGCTCCAAATTTCAATCAATTATTTAAAATGTCTGTTCAATGCAAGTAATGTAGGGGTTGGTGAGGTATTGATTCAATTAGACAAAAATGGTGTGGATCACCCAGTGTGCTAATTTTTGAAAACCTAAACTAACATCAGAGAAATTATTCCACAATTGAAAAGAAATGTTTGGTTTTGATATTGCCTTTGCAACATTTTGAAGTGTATGTTAGTTCAGCTCCTTCAATTATTGTTTTCACTGATCACATCCCCCTTACTTTCATTCACAAAATAAAAAATAAAAATAAAAATCAGAGATTGTTGGGTGGAGTTTGATCTTGCAAGAAAGCTTATATTGTCTGCTTGACTTTCGTCTGTGACTGAGGGTAATGCCTTCCTGATTTTTGCCATGATTTAAGAAGTAAACAAGCCTAGTCTGATTTGAGTCCAAGACCTGTTTTTTTTTTTTCTAGGATATTATTTTGTGTCTTTGGTCAAGTGTAATATGTATCATTACAAATCTCTGCATCATCTTTAAAATTATAATCTAAATTTTTATTTAATTCATGTGGGTCTATGACAGTTATATTTTGAATTCTATAATTCAGTGGCTGGCTAGCACTATAGTAAAGTACATGTTTGCTACATTATAGGATCTCATTCATAAGCCAAGGTCAAATCAACAACTATGTCAGTCAATCATGCCAAGCTTTGTTTGAATGGTGGTCGTGTCAACATAGCATTATTTTGGGGAGTACATTTGTACATGTATTGTGGAAATATCACAAATGCCCTAGCCATGACTGAATAATAAATAAAAAAGTATGTTGATGACCATGGTATTCGGAAAGGCTTATAATATGATTTTACTTGTTTGCTCGATTTTCCTGTTTCATATCAGTCTTTGGGAATCTATGGTCAGAGTTTACAATTGTTTTCAGATATATTATGAGAGTAATTATCAATTTAAATTATTGATTGGAATTAGAAAATCTCATTGATTTTTTTGGACTAAAACACTATTTTGGGATTATTTAGGACACAGTCAAAGGCATTCTGGATTATATATCATCGTGACCTATCAAGATACATGTATTCAAGACTATTGGAATTCATTTAGAAAATGTTATACCTTTGGACTTTTAATAGAACATTTAAGAATATTTGGGATTTAATTCAGAATACTGGGCCTTTTGAAGTTACACTTTGTATTCTAAGGAAATAAATAATTTATTGGTTTTACTAAACTTGTTGCTTTTGCTTCTTTCTTTGGCAAATCACCAATCAAGTACTGACTACACTGTATGTCTTGTGCATATAGCAAATCACCAGTGAAGTATTGATTACAGGACTAGCACATATAGTAAATTACCAGTGAAGTATTGATTACAGGACTAGTACATATAGCAAATCACCAGTGAAGTATTGATTACAGGACTAGTACATATAGCAAATTACCAGTGAAGTATTGATTACAGGACTAGTACATATAGCAAATCATCAGTGAAGTATTGATTACAGGACTAGTACATATAGCAAATTACCAGTAAGGGATTGATTACAGGACTAGTACATATAGCAAATTACCAGTAAGGGATTGAATGCATGATCAGCAAATCAGCAATAAAGCATTGACAACATTATAGGGATAGTAAATATAGCAAATTACCAGCAAGGGATTGACTACACTATATGACTAGTACATATAGCAAATTACCAGTCAAGTATAGATTACAGAACTAGTACATATAGCAGATTACCAATAAGGGACTGACTATACTACAGGACTAGTACATATAGCAAATTATCAATAAGGGATTGACTAGACTATAGGACTAATATATATATATATCAAATTACTAATAAGGAACTGACTATATTATAGGACTAGTGCATATAGCAAATTATCAATAAGGGATTGACTACACTATATGACTAGTACATATTGCAAGTAACTAATAAGGAACTGATTAAACTATAGGACTAGTACATATAGCAAATTATCAATAAGGGATTGACTACACTATAGGACTAGTACATATAGCACATCACCAGTCAAGTATTGATTACAGGACTAAAACAGAAGCAAACTAATATCAATATGATAGTTTACCTCTGGATCTTGCATTTTCATACCTGTGGATGCAGGAGTTGTGTCTGTATGACCATCCTTCCTCCTTTCATCAAACTGCTGATGTTGCAGACTTTCCTTGCTCCCAGAACTTTGTGTTTTTCTTTGAAAATTTGGATTCTTTATTGAACCATTTTCTGAACAAATGTTTTCCCCTGTATCTCTAGCTTTGGTATCTTTTATTGACTGTACAGCTTTCTGGAAGTTGTCTCCAGTAATTTCCACTTTCAGTCCTCTGTCACTATTTTTATCTGAACTGGAAACTTTGGCTTGTTGGTTAACTGTCTGTTGTGGTCCTGGAGTTTGGATTTCATGGATCTCTGATACTGAGGCAATTACAGAATCTGCTTCTCTGGAAGCATAAAGTGAGGACACTAGCCTAACAGTCAAAAAAGATATAAAACATGGAATTTACAATTTCACCTCCAAATAATAATATGAAACAGCACTCCTGGAATCCCCCATGACCACAATGCTTTATCTGCCAATCATCACGTCAATTGCAATATTTGATATATCACTGATAACAAAATATCAGTCCTATCTTGGCATCAAAATAAAGTGATTGAAAATGGAATCATTTTTGTCAGATGGATATACATGCAGTTGCCAGATGGATATACATGTAGTTGCCAGATGGATATACATGTAGTTGTCTGATAATTACTGACCTTTTGATAGACATGTTTGTTTGAGTGGAATGCAAATAAAAATTATAAACTGACATGTATAAAATACATCTTTCCAATCTGATAGCAAAATACTGGAATTTTTTTGCACACTGAAAGATAAAGTTCGGATAATTGCATTTTGAGATACACTACAGTACACCTTTTCATTGTTTTGAGTAAGCATCTGATATTTGTCAAAATTTCCTTGGCACATCTAAAAGTTGTTTATCTTTTCCCTAAAAGTATGATGAATACTGCTTGGATCTACTCACCCATCCCACCCCACCCCTGTAACCATATTCCTTTAACCCATCATTTGCTATCTTCTATCCTTCCTGCTGAACACACATACATGCTCCTATGTTGTAACTTCTAAATATTATTTATATATACGAGATGGAGAATGATAAAGTCATTTAAATATGGTACACTGCCTACAATAACTGCAGTACTGTAATGCCAACTATAACATTAACACTGAAGTGCTTACATTTATGGTATTGTTAAGCCTACAATAAATATGTCACTGTGCCAGCTTTAGTCTTTCAATGCAGTTGAATAATCCCAAACAACTGTGGGTGAAATGGTGCAGTCCAAACTGATGTCTATGTATACATGCATATATGACACCCTAACCCCTCTCTATAAAGCCACATGCCTCATCCTCAACCACTCACCATAAATTCTGATACAACGACCTCTTTTATGGTGCAGTATGGTTATGGCTCACTTTTAATTTGTCACATTGTGTTGTGTCATTGCTACCTAATCTTACTTTGTTTCATTTCAGTTTATGATTCATGAGATCCAATTATAACATAATTTCAGATCACTAAAGCTGTACTGTCTTGTGATTAATGCACTATTAAGACACAGCCTTGTTTTAACACCCTTTATTATAAGGATCTCTCACTTATAACGCAGATCAGTGACTGATAACAACATTATAAAGAGGGAACGCTTTACATGTATGAAGTGTCTATCTCATTTCATGTTATCTGTTAGATTATAAACACTTGTAATATTTAGTACGAATGGTAAGCACTTGGCCATTCAAACTGGGCACAACTTTTACATAACCAACAATGATGCCCTCTACAGAGCCTGCTTTGGACTCTATGTACCTTTCTTTTTTACTTGATCCTGAATTTTGTGAGTGACCCACATCCTCTGTTAAACGTCGAACAATTTGCAGATTTGTTGACTGGTCTACTAGCTCATTTCTCTTCTCTGTTTGCAGAATTTTAGTCTCTTGGACTTGGTGTCCTTCACCTTGTGAAGCTGTTATTCTATGGACTGTATGATCTAATTCATGACCCATGTTGGTGTTTGGCCATTTTTTGTCTCTAATGTCTGCATGGTCTATATTCTTCCCATCAGCCTTTCCACTCAAATTATTCACAAGGCTAATATTATTTTGCCCATGATCACTTTTAGCACTCAGTTCCTGCTTTACATGAGTACTCTGTGTTTGGTTATCATTACAACTTCCTAGTTTATGTTCGTCATTACAATTCCTTTCATTATCGATGTTCATGCCAATAAGCTGAGCACAGTCTTCCTGTGAATTGCTTCCTTCATGTTCAAACCTGACCACTCCTGTTGTCTCAGAATGCACTGTTGCAAAATCTTGATCCCATTTGCTTTTGTTTCCACTCTGAGAAGCAATTTTCTTTGCTTGAGCAATTTCAAGAAGTTTATCAAAATTTTTCATCACTGTTTTTAATGATCCAGCCAACTTTTTCATTTCATCCTCTTGGTGTCTCTCTTGTTCCTCAAGTATTTTGACTTTCTCTTGTAGCTCTACCAAATAAATTGTAAATCTGAATATTAATGCTGGTGATTTAACTGGCTGAAATTTAAGCCTAGATTAAAACTGATCAGTCAAATATCTTAAAATGTCAAGTCATTATATGACTACCCTAGCTTGTAAAAAAAATTCTATCCTTTTCGGCTCTAGTGCATGAAAGGTAAATTTTGAATCCCACATCAGTACTTGATGAAATTCAAAGCAGGTGGAAATGTTTCCATTGAGCTTTTTTCTTAAACTCTGTGTAGCAGAATATGTCCATGATTGAATGAGTTTCTTCAACTGATGCAAGCTCATGGAATCAGCACAAATACAGTCAGGGATAAAACATTCCATTGCCTAGACAACAGAAAATGAATGCCAGGCAACAATATTTTCCAATGTGAAAACCCAGTTGGGCAACCAAAAGTATTAAACAATCACTTAAACAATCATGTTACCAATTAAAATGAAATTACATACATTTTTCAGTGACAAACATTTGATCACAAAATTGTCTCTCTAGATACCTAAAGCAAGGTGCCTGAATTGTCTCTGGAGCTAAGTGTCAGGACTATGCCTCTGGTTCAGAGCCACACTAATCTGCATTATATATATATATATATATATATATATATATATATATATATATATATATATATATATATATATATAGTGTGTCTAATTTATGTTCATGATTGAGGTAATGCCTACCTGATTTCTGTCATGAATCTAAGAAATAAAGAAATCACAGTCATGCAAAGTCTTACATAATTATGTGATTCATTCATCTGGTGTTTTATGGCATAGCAATCCAAGTAGCTTATTTAAGGTTGAGGCACAGTGGTAGAACCCACACCCTTTTGATCACTAGGCCAGCATGCTGACCACTGATTCATTGACTCATGCCTGCATTAGCTGCCACTTTTGACATACAGGACAGTGCACTGAGTCTATTCTCATGTGTCAATATAAAGGATATACAATGGGCTAACATCAAAGCCATGCCATCATGTGATAAATAACATCATAAGTTACCTACTATCCATGTTTGACTTTCAATCTCACCTGACATTAATCCCTTTGAACTAACCTAACAACAATCCCCCTTAACTCACCTGACAATAATCCCCTTTCTATAATGCATCATCATGGGCCTGTGTAAATTGAGCCCATGGAAGGGAATTTTTTGTATATGAAAACTGGTAATGAATAGATATTTTATGTTAAGGGACTACAGAATAGAATGGCCTCTGCATTCATTTTAATCCTTGTCAATATTACAGTGAAATTGCAATAAAATGTACAGTCAAGGGACACTATGTTGCAACAGACTGATGTCAGTATTATACAGGGCAAGTACTTCTGATGTGTTTTACAGGTCATGCAGCTATGCGTGTTGCATAATATAATTAGGGATAATATGATTCCTTCAGAAACTAGAGTTCCTTGAGAGAACCTTTTAATCACCAAAAACAGACCTCAGCTAATTAGGAACATGTAATCTTTGAAATGGAACTGTTGGTGTCAGATGGAACATAAGCTTGATAAAACCTTCAGACCTGTTGCAATAATACTGTTGACATTATGATTATGGAGATGTACATCTGAACTTGGAATGAAATGATCACTTGGTTTGCTTTTATTGTCAAATCTGAAAGATTTTGTTTGACAGGTATATGAAACAGATTTGTTATCAGATTTATGGTGTTTAAGTTAGCTAAACCACAACTGATGTGTTTGTATTTAGGTAGATCTCACTGTTGAAATGGTGTAAGCATTATCGGAATAAAGGTGTGCTGTCTTATTGTTCTGGAGACCGTGCCTTATTATGTCCTATTGTGGCCTCCAAAACAATCTTAAAAGTAAAAGGCATCATGTACGTTAGATTTATTAAACTTGTAATGTCAGATTTATAACCGAAAGGAATTACAATGCTACCTGTTCTGTTGGTATGCTACATAATACTCCATTTGACTTATGTACTCTCACCCAATAAGTGCCTCCTATTCTTGTTTATGAAATATTCAAATAGAGACAAAATATCAATTACTTACCATTTCAAATTCCAAGTGAAAAGCAGCTGATTTGATATAAATATATTTTAAAATTTTTCCTTTCATCCATTTTCATCATGTACATTCTGTTCGTATATATGGGAGCTGTGGTGGCTCATTTGGAAGAGCATCAGACCCCTAATCCAAGGGTTACAGGTTCGATACCCATCCATGTAAGCCCATGTAGGCACCCATCCATGTAAGCCCATGTAGGCTGTCTCAGCACAATGTGGTCAGTAATGTTAAAAATGCCAGCAAAAACCACAAAAACATATCTTTGCATATACAGTAATGACAGGCTGACTTTGCTGTATTCTATTTCTTTGAAGGATTCACCAACCAAATCAAATAATGAAAGTTGTCTTGTTTCAAAGAATAACAGCTGGTCACTCATCACTTTCAAAGACACAGGAAACACACACTTCCAAGGTACTGAATAGTAAATGTACATAAGTTTTTGCTGTCACATCATTTTATGGCAAAACTTGCCAAAGTACTAGTTTACAATTATTGAACCTTCAGAAATTCCCAATTTACATTTAAAATATGGATACTTAATGACACTGTGGTATAATCATTTTGACTATCTATTTATTTTATCAGGGCAACAGTTCCAAAGACATTTATATTCCTTGATTAGACTTTATTCTGACAAGTATATATACATATTATGGTCAGATGAATGGGATGTTGGTGGAATGAGGGGGGCAAGAAAGATAATTTATCTCATGAATTTATTTTTCAAAACATATTTTTTTAGAATAAATGATAAACTGAATGTTCAAATATGGTTTTCTGCCATTTGTCAAATCAGCAGGTTACAATGTAATTTCTATACTCCTTTGTATATATGTCAAATTATGATGGTATCCAAATAAACAGTAAAATGTCTTTGTATTAGAACCCAAACAACGATCACATCTTATATACAAATAAGTGGCATGCATGAGGAGTTAGAAACAATGCATCATGTCAGAGGCTGGCAAAAAGAAAGAAAGTAAAGAAATAAAAGATAACCATGTACAGACAAGTAGATTGATAGATAGAAGGATTGTAGAGGGACAAATATAAAATAAATTAGAAGTAGTACATTGTCTGACTACACAAGGCTCAACCAAAATCGTAAAAAATGTAACTAGGTATAGTGTTCTATCAGTTAGCCACTTAGATTAATAGTGTGTCTTATAAAATTCAGATGATTACATCGGTGAAGGGATACAAAACATTCCATCTAGTTAATCATGGTCTATAACACAGTGCATGAGGTGGCATGGTTACTAGTCACATGGATCAGGTGGTCACCAACTGTAGGCAAACTGTATTAGAAATGTCAAGAGGACGGAAACAGTGATGCTTTCAATCACCAAACACCACTTATAATAAAATATGTGCCACATAACAACTATATTTTAATGTGATAGTCTTACTCTATAAACATCTTTAAGTGTAAAAAATAACATAAATCAATGTAAAACCAGTTACACTATTTTTTTTATTCCTAACTTTCATTTCAATGTTTGCGAAAGCTGGCTAATCGCACATTTAGCAATAATTAAATTTATTTTTGAGAAGCAACCTGAAGATTATGGTGAAAGTCCTGACTGTCATTAGCCAAATTTTGGCCAAGCCAACATTTTTAGCCCAAACTGATTTTATTGCCAAACAGACAGATACGCTGTAATTAGGTTATGTAAATGCACATTACAAAATTGGCTAAGCATACATTTATTCAAAGTTTGGTTTCTGCCTAAAAATCATGCATGTACCTTATGGAAAAAGGCAATGAAGTGGATAACTAAATTTGGCTAATCATACAGTTACCTAGATTTTTGGTTTCTAACAGTCATGCATGTAGGTTAGACATCAGAGCATTGCAGACACTAGGCAAATTTAGCTAAACATAAATTTATCCAAAACTTGGTTTTGGTCTAAAAGTTATACAAGTGCATCATGGAACAAGACAATGAAGTGGATATCCAAATCTGACTAATCAGACACTTAGCCAGATTTTGGTCTCTAGCATCCAGGTTATAAAAATGCTTTGCAGACACTAGTAAAACTTGTATATAGTCCAATTTTGGTTCCTACATAGCAGCCATATGTGAAAAGTATGAAGATTACAGCCCATAGCCAAATTTGGCTAAGCATACAGTTAGCCAGATTTTGGTCTCTAACCATCTCTTTAAGCTGTATAGCAAACAATTTCATAACCGTCTCTTTAAGCTATACAGCTAACAATTTCATAACCGTCTCATTAAGCTATACAGCTAATAATTTCATAACTGTCTCTTTAAGCTATACAGCTAACAATTTCATAACCGTCTCATTAAGCTATACAGCTAACAATTTCATAACCGTCTCTTTAAGCTATATAGCTAACAATTTCATAACCGTCTCTTTAAGCTATATAGCTAAAAATTTCATAACCATCTCTTTAAGCTATATAGCTAACAATTTCATAATCGTCTCATTAAGCTATAAGGCTAACAATTTCATAAAGCATGATTTGAGAGTGATCACTGAACTGATCTTGATACAGAGTATAACAATGGGGCATTGATGATACTGAATATAACAATGGGGCCTTGAGGATATTGAATATAACAATGGGGCCTTGATGATACTGAATATAACAAAAGGGCCTTGATGATCTTGAATATAACAATGGGGCCTTGAGGATATTGAATATAACAATGGGGCCTTGATGATACTGAATATAACAATGGGGTCTTGAGGATATTGAATATAACAATGGGGACTTGAGGATATTGAATATAACAATGGGGACTTGAGGATATTGAATATAACAATGGGGCCTTGAGGATATTGAATATAACAATGGGGACTTGAGGATATTGAATATAACAATGGGGACTTGAGGATACCAATTTAGTTTCCAGGTCAATTTATTTGAAAACTATACAATTTGTCAAGCCTTAAAAAAAGTATATAAATATACAGGAAGTGTGCAGAATACTTATATAGTCTTATGACTCTATGTCTTAAGCTGTGTAAAAGAAAGGAAGTAAAATCAGCAATTGAAGTAAGTAAAATTCAACAAAAATTTATTTCTCTAAATTACAAAGTGAATGTTAGAGACATTATAGTCTAAATGAAATCCCAAATAATCCTAAATGCTCTATCACAAGTCCAAAATGTATACAATGTTCTAAATGAATTCAATATTTTGAATGTCCTGATGTACCAACAGTCTCGAATGTCCCACTATGCCAATAGTCTTGAAAGTCCTGATGTGCCAATTACTATGAATATTTGATTGTATTGTTTGTTGGGTTTTCTTAATGATTTTATGTTATGTATATCTGTATTTTCTTGTTACGTGTTAGGCTCTAATAAACAGTAACAAAGAAAAAGTAAAGCCAACAAGCTTTGTAAAATTAAACAAATAATTTGTTTCCCTAGAAAAACAAGGTAAAAATAGAAAATAGCACTTACGGTATTAAAAATTAAATCCAAAAATAATCCAAGAATAATCCATGAATTAAAAATTATTAATCCTAGTAATAAAATGTTCTAATGAATTTGAGTTTGAGTCTTGATGAAAATCCAAAATGGAAGGTGATGACGTCTACTGTAGCCTGTACAACAATGATGTGTCAACAATTCTTTGTTAA
Organism: Sinohyriopsis cumingii; assembly: GCA_028554795.2. Lineage (NCBI taxonomy): Eukaryota > Metazoa > Mollusca > Bivalvia > Unionida > Unionidae > Sinohyriopsis > Sinohyriopsis cumingii. The sequence goes on along the minus strand of CM068827.1, from coordinate 18,574,333 downwards.
ACCACAGAAAATAATCCAGTGTGAGAATTACGAATAAAATGTCAAGAAATATCTTTGTCCAAGAATTCTGTATGAGTACTCAAATATTTCCAGAAAAATGAATAAATAATTCCATAAAATAAAATTTCAATTCAACTGGTCACAACAAAACACCTTTCAGTGTTGAAGGTAAAACAACCAACTGGCTAAATTCTCTCTAGACAAAGGTTATATAGCAACTTGAGACGCAGATTTCCCAGATAAGAGTCAACCCTCCAGTAAAACCAGAATTTCTAGAACATCATAGAAGCTATTTACGTCTAAAGTCATGTTGTCGCACTCAGCCTCGATTCCACCCTATAAATCACACATTAAGAATAAAGAAAAAAAGAAGTTGTTTATAAGAACTGTTGCTAATTTTGAATCAAGGTCAGGAACTAGGTCAGCATTAGGTGTTTATGACTAAACAGTCAGTTCAAACTAATTTCTTGAAAATATCAAATTCCAGTAAACAAAATAACATTACTTTAACATGTAATGAAATATATAAAAATTAAAATTTACAAACAGACAATTAAATTAAATCAAATATAAATTAAATCAAATATACATATCACTTCCCCCATAAAGAAAAAGAAAGATCTATATGAGAAAGCTTTCTTTTTACCATAGATTAATAATACATGAGGTTAAATAAACATAAGAACTCTTATGAATTATACACAGTGTACATGAAATAATACTTTTCTATACATAAGAAAGTGCATCTGCTATTAAATTATATTTCCCTCAATGTGCCTGATGTCAATATCATATTCCTGTAACAACAAACTCTACCTTAGTAGTCTTTGATTTTTATTTTTCATCTTGCCGATGAGAGTAAGGGGCTGTGGTCACTAAACACAATAATCAAAAAAGGAGCTAAACTAATGTAAACTTCAAAATGTTGTAATGCCAATATTAAAGCCAAACATTCCTTTTCGATTGTTGAATAATTTCTTTAGTACTTATTTAGTTTGTCAGAAAAATAGCACATTGAATGATCAACACCATTTTCATCTCCTTGAATCAATACTGCTCTAACCACAACATCACTTGCATCAACAGACAGTTTAAATGATTGGCTGGAATTTGGAACTGTAAGAACTGGTGTGCTTTTAGGTAAGGCTTTTAACTTATCAAAAGCCTCCTGACAATTTTCAGTCCAAAGGAACTTGTTTTTCTTGTTCAATAAATTTGTCAGGGGTTCAACAATTATAGAAAACTTGAAACAAAATTTCTGATAGTATCCAGCCATACCTAAAAATCACATCAGTTTCTTTTTAGTAAAAGGCACAGGGAATTCAGATATAGCCTTGACCTTAGCATCTATAGGTTTAACTTTTCCATGTCCCACGATATGTCCTAGAAAAGTTACACTAGCATGCCAGAACTCACTTTTGTATAAATTAATTGTCAAACTTGCATCTGTGAGCCTGTCAAAGAATTTCTGAATTGTTGCTAAATGTTCCTTTCAGGTGTCATTGTAGATGATGACATCATCGATGTAAGCATCACAATTGTCTAGACCAGAGGTAATCATATTCATGAGATGTTGAAAAGTACTTGGCGACCATTTCATTCCAAATGGCATCAGTTTATACTGATAAAATCCATCTGGAGTCACAAATGCCAAAATTAACTTTGCTCTTTCCGTTAGTGGAATTTGCTAAAATCCTTTCAGAAGGTCAAATCTGGTGACATACTTGTTATTTCCGATCTTATCAATAGTCATTCATTCTTGGTAATGGAAATGAATATGATTATGTCACACTATTCACCTTCCTATAGTCAGTGCAAATACGGAAAGTTTTATCTGGTTTTGGAACAAGTATGCATGGTGAACTCCAGTCACTTTTACTGGGCTCTATAAAATCATTCTCCATCAAATACTGAATTTCTTTTTTCAAGTATTCCTGTTGGAGAGGGTTCATCCTGTATGGGTATTGTTTCACAGGTTTGGAATTTACAATTTCAACGTCATGGAAAATTTTGTTTGTTCTTGTAGGAACATCTGGAAATAAGTGCTCATATTCGACTAATAACAATCTTCACCCGTATAAAAACAATATGATCAAATCATGTTTTTTATAGGTCTGAAGAAATCTTTCTAATGCCCCTAGGTTCTCAAGGTGATAGGCAGAAGATTTAAATTGTTGGATACCTAATTTGTACATAACTTGCTGAAAAATTCCAGACATGAAATGTGAGCCTTGATCAGATTGGACAGATTTGGGAAGGCCAAATTGAGTTAAAAACTTTATCAGAGCTTTTACTATTGTTTTAGATTTAATATTCCTCAAAGGAATTGCCTCTGGAAACCTTGTTGATGCACGCATAATGGTCAACATGTATTGGTTACCTGACTTGGTCTTAGGTAAGGGACAGACACAATCTACCAAAATTCAACTAAATGGTTCATTAAACACAGGAATAGGTTGCAGATGAGCCTTAGGTATCTTCGGATTGGGTTTTCCTACCATTTGACAAGTATGACAAGATCTACAGTATTTACAAACATCACTTTTAATTTTTGGCCAATAGAAGTGAGTCAAGATCTTGTAATAAGTCTTATTATTCCCTCAATAACCAGCCAAAGGAGCTTCATACTAAGTATTTTCTGTCTGTAAGGTTTTGGAACTACAATTTGATAGTTCACTGACCAGCAGGTACCTTGAGAGGTTGCCATTTTCTCATAAGAATTCCATTTTTAATGATATAACAGACAGGTACTTCAGTGGCTTCAGTTTCACTAATGGCCCTTTGCAACAAACAGGAGATCTCAGGATCTTTTTCCTGTTCGATGACAAGTGATTGTCGTTTGTCACCCTGATTAGAATAATGTGATGTCTGATGTGATTTGGATTTTTAACATAGCTTGAACAGTTTTTCAGTCATCTTGCTACGATGTCTGCAATGCAGCAGTTTATAGTGATGTCTAGCATTGGGGCATCATGCTGCAGACATGTAGCATGATGTCCCACCCAGTCACATCATCCTGACATCAGGCCAACCAGTTTTAACACTAACCTCTTAATGCTGAGCGCCAAGCGAGGCAGCTATTAGAATAAAGGGAATGAGTAGTTAAAAGAGGATCACTGTGATCAATACCTTCTGACTGATCCAAACAAGGAGTGAAAGTGACCTCATCAAAAGCCTGACAAATACATGTGTCAGCTAAAGGAATACTTTCCTGATCAACATATTCTCAAGAGCTTTCACTGCCATATCTCTGGTAACTGCACAAGCTGGGTATAAATCAGAGAGTTCTTTTTCAATTGAATTAACTTTCTGATCCAAACAATGTTTGTCAGTTACAAGTGGATTAACCACAACCTTGTCTCCAGCTAGGTCATTGACTAGTAATAAATGAATGCCCTCAACAGGTAAAGTAGACAATGTTCCGACTGTCACAGGTCCTGAGACTAAGTCTGATGACAAATTTACACAATGGTAAGAAACATTAACAAAGCCGTACTCTACTCCCTGAACAAGAACACTTTCATTAGAAGATGACTTCTCAGAAAAAGGCAAAGTACCTGACAATAGAAGAATCTGAGAAGCTACTGTGTCCCTTAAAATTTTAATAGGGATAGGATTGGCCAAATCACCTAAGAGTGATATAGAACCCTTCTATATGAATGGTTCATAATTCTCCATAATAAAATCAGACTGGGGTTTATTAGACCCAACAAATGTATTGCTTTCAAAACATGACCATGACCTAGAAATAAAAGCATTTGGAAGTTGAGTATGTTGAGTGGAAGTCTTATTTACAAAAGAAACTCTATGAGCTAAAAAATACTTGTCAGACAGACCATCTTGATTCTGATGCCTTTTTTCAATTTGTAGCAATCAGAAATAACATATCCTTTCTTCTTGCAATAGGTACACGTAAGAAGAGACAATGATCTTTGATCAAGCTTATCTGAAGCTTGATTTTTAAAAGTTATGCCAGTTTGAGATTTAGAAGGGCTTGTATTAGGCTGAAATATTTTTCTGCCAGAAGACTGTTGAGTAGAAGTCTTATTTACAAAAGGAACTTTATGAGCTAAAAAAAATACTTGTCAGCAGCATGAGCAGCATTTTCCAAGGTTTCAATCTTATGCTTGTCAGGATAATGTCACTATGGACACAGTGCTTGAATTCTTCAAGTAATACAAGCTGTTTGAGACTTTCATAATCTTGTTCAACTTTCTTGGCTAAGCCCCAACTATCAAACAACTGCTTTTTTTCTCTAGCAAATTCAACATGACTTTGTCCAGCTTCTGTTTTATAGTTTCTGAATTTTTGCCTATAAGCTTCAGGGACTAACTCATAACCCCTTAAGATGCATTCCTTAACCAGATCATACTGACCAATTTGGTGAACTGACAGAGTGAGTGGTAAATATTGGCTTTATGAATAAGTACACATTGTAATAATTGAGTCCAATGCTCCCTTCTCGATTTCAAATTTTCAGAAACTTTTTCAAAACGAGTAAAATATTTATCTACTTCTCATTCTCTGAAAAGGGGCACTAAATGAATTATTTTTGTTTACCCAGTAACCTTCATATGCATACCTGAGCTTGACCTATGACACTAGAGAATGTTCTGGAAATCATTTCCATGTATAAAAAAAATCCTCTAACTCATAAATAAGGTTAGGTTTTAAAATCAGTTTCTTGTTTTACCACTTACAATCATGACAAAGTCAGGTACCCAAAAACTTCATCCTCAACCATCAATCAAAGTCAAACACACAATATATATATGATATATATACATACACATCTACATACAAATCTTCTCTAAATCAATGTACACTGGCTTGTTATAAGAAATAATAAGTAATATAAAAATAAGCTAATGTTAAACTCCTAAAATAGAAAATAATTGTTCTCTCTTGCTTTGACATTTGACTAAAAGCAAAAACATAGTTATTTTTTTTTAAGTCTATTAGTCCAGACTCTAAATGCACTCTTCACTTCCTGGATATCTACTAAAGGTGAGGCTGGACACATTGTGAAGTATCCAAATGAGTCTATCTGGAAAATGTTTGGTTTTCTTCTGGTAGGTTTAAGTAAGAAGAACAGGAGTGTGGTAAATAAAAACCATTTGTCAGTAAATTTATTTAACTTACAGGTCAATCGGCTAGCTATACCTGATGTGAGATTGGCAAATCCCCAAGTGGGAATACCACTATCATGTATTCTGCGGACAGCCTTGTTTGTTTATTAGTCCAAATGATTTTCTTTCTATCACCGATTTTGTTTTAGAATAATCAAACAATAAAGTAGTGCATGTACCAATGACTCAAACAGCATTTAGTCTGTTTCATTCAAAGCAAGTATACCAACAATGGTATGAGCATCTTAGAATCTTTTGCTGCATGTTAGTGATCCTATTAATTATTCTACAAGAGTTTGCAGTCATTTAATTTGAACAAAATTAGAACTGTCTGTCGTTTTTTTATAAATCAATACATTGCAATAATATCATAGCATATCATAAAATATTGCAACATATTGCAATCCAAATGTTAATTCATTACCCACTCTGATTTGGTGGCAATACAATGTGCAGTGAACAACTTACCCCAGTAACTTAACTCACCCTTTACAGCTTCTGCTTCATCTTTTTTTTGTCTGAAAAATTAGGCAAAATAGGCAACATGACATGGGTACCAAACTTTAGGAAGGAGAAAATGAACAATATATGTTCCTTTCTGGCCACATGACATGTATACCAAAATGAAAGGCAGATAAAATAAATACATCCTTTTTTGGCAACACAATATGAATACCAAACTACTGGAAGATGAGCACATTCATTTTTGACAACATGACATGAATATGAAACTGAAGAAAGGAGAAAATAAGCACGTCTCTTTTTGTCAATAATTTTAAGAATTTAAATGACAAGGGCTATTCTTGTACATATTTATGTCATGGCTCTTACTTTCAAAACTAAATTATGCACACCTTATACATACCACAAAATGGGTTGTAAACCCAGTATTTCTTAATATTCTGAGAACTGTTTTGAATGGAACCTAATTGATTTTGTTTAATTCTGAATACAACATAGTTTGTTGGGCACCAATTTTGTGCATTTTGTGGTTGCAAAACAAACCATGAATTTATAGACACAATGAACAATATAAATAATAGGACCCCTTCCATGGACTAGATGTATATGTAAGTATCAGTTTGTGGAAAAAGCTTGATCCTTTCAATGAATATGTAAGTATCAGTTTGTGGAAAAAGCTTGATCCTTTCAATGGACTAGACGTATATGTATGTATCGGTTTGTGGAAAAAGCTTGATCGTTTCAATGGACTAGATGTATATGTAAGTATCGGTTTGTGGAAAAGGCTTGATCCTCAATTTCATTGGACTAGACGTATATGTAAGTATTGGTTTGTGGAAAAAGCTTGATCCTTTAAATGGACTAGACGTATATGTAAGTATCGGTTTGTGGAAAAAGCTTGATCCTTTAAATGGACTAGACGTATATGTAAGTATCAGTTTGTGGAAAAAGCTTGATCCTTTAAATGGACTAGATGTATATGTAAGTATCGGTTTGTGGAAAAAGCTTGATCCTTTCAATGGACTAGACGTATATGTAAGTATCGGTTTGTGGAAAAAGCTTGATCCTTTAAATGGACTAGACGTATATGTAAGTATCAGTTTGTGGAAAAAGCTTGATCCTTTCAATGGACTAGATGTATATGTAAGTATCAGTTTGTGGAAAAGCTTGATCCTTTCAATGGACTAGATGTATATGTAAGTATCAGTTTGTGGAAAAAGCTTGATCCTTTCAATGTATATGTAAGTATCAGTTTGTGGAAAAGACTTGATCTTTTCAATGGACTAGACATATATGTAAGTATCGGTTTGTGGAAAAAGCTTGATCCTCAATTTCATTGGACTAGACGTATATGTAAGTATTGGTTTGTGGAAAAGGCTTGATCCTCAATTTCATTGGACTAGACGTATATGTAAGTATTGGTTTGTGGAAAAACCTTGATCCTTTCAGTGGACTAGATGTATATGTAAGTATCAGTTTGTGGAAAAAGCTTGATCCTTTCAGTGTATATATAAGTATCAGTTTGTGGAAAAAGCTTGATCCTTTCAATGTATATATAAGTATCAGTTTGTGGAAAAAGCTTGATCCTTTCAATGTATATATATAAATATCAGTTTGTGGAAAAAGCTTGATCCTTTCAATGGACTAGACGTATATGTAAGTATCGGTTTGTGGAAAAAGCTTGATCCTTTCAATGGACTAGATATATGTAAGTATCGGTTTATGGAAAAAGCTTGATCCTTTCAATGGACTAGATGTATATGTAAGTATCAGTTTGTGGAAAAAGCTTGATCCTTTCAATGTATATGTAAGTATCAGTTTGTGGAAAAGACTTGATCTTTTCAATGGACTAGACATATATGTTAAGTATCGGTTTGTGGACAAAGCTTGAACGTTTCAATGGACTAGATGTATATGTAAGTATCGGTTTGTGGAAAAGGCTTGATCCTCAATTTCATTGGACTAGACGTATATGTAAGTATTGGTTTTTGGAAAAACCTTGATCCTTTCAGTGGACTAGATGTATATGTAAGTATCAGTTTGTGGAAAAAGCTTGATCCTTTCAGTGTATATATAAGTATCAGTTTGTGGAAAAAGCTTGATCCTTTCAATGTATATATAAGTATCAGTTTGTGGAAAAAGCTTGATCCTTTCAATGTATATATATAAATATCAGTTTGTGGAAAAAGCTTGATCCTTTCAATGGACTAGACGTATATGTAAGTATCGGTTTGTGGAAAAAGCTTGATCCTTTAAATGGACTAGACGTATATGTAAGTATCAGTTTGTGGAAAAAGCTTGATCCTTTAAATGGACTAGATGTATATGTAAGTATCAGTTTGTGGAAAAAGCTTGATCCTTTCAATGGACTAGATATATGTAAGTATCGGTTTGTGGAAAAAGCTTGATCCTTTCAATGGACTAGACGTATATGTAAGTATCGGTTTGTGTCAATGACTAGATGTATATGTAAGTATCAGTTTGTGGAAAAAGCTTGATCCTTTCAATGGACTAGATGTATATGTAAGTATCAGTTTGTGGAAAAAGCTTGATCCTTTCAATGGACTAGATGTATATGTAAGTATCGGTTTGTGGAAAAAGCTTGATCCTTTCAATGGACTAGATGTATATGTAAGTATCAGTTTGTGGAAAAAGCTTGATCCTTTCAATGGACTAGACGTATATGTAAGTATCAGTTTGTGGAAAAAGCTTGATCCTTTCAATGGACTAGATGTATATGTAAGTATCGGTTTGTGGAAAAAGCTTGATCCTTTCAATGGACTAGATGTATATGTAAGTATCAGTTTGTGGAAAAAGCTTGATCCTTTCAATGGACTAGACGTATATGTAAGTATCAGTTTGTGGAAAAAGCTTGATCCTTTAAATGGACTAGATATATGTAAGTATCGGTTTATGGAAAAAGCTTGATCCTTTCAACGTATATATAAGTATCAGTTTGTGGAAAAAGCTTGATCCTTTCAATGTATATAAATATCAGTTTGTGGAAAAAGCTTGATCCTTTCAATGGACTAGACGTATATGTAAGTATCGGTTTGTGGAAAAAGCTTGATCCTTTCAATGGACTAGATATATGTATGTATCGGTTTATGGAAAAAGCTTGATCCTTTCAATGGACTAGACGTATATGTAAGTATCGGTTTGTGTCAATGACTAGATGTATATGTAAGTATCAGTTTGTGGAAAAAGTTTGATCGTTTCAATGGACTAGATGTATATGTAAGTATCAGTTTGTGGAAAAAGCTTGATCCTTTCAATGGACTAGATGTATATGTAAGTATCAGTTTGTGGAAAAAGCTTGATCCTTTCAATGGACTAGATGTATATGTAAGTATCAGTTTGTGGAAAAAGCTTGATCCTTTCAATGGACTAGATGTATATGTAAGTATCAGTTTGTGGAAAAAGCTTGATCCTTTCAATGGACTAGACGTATATGTAAGTATCAGTTTGTGGAAAAAGCTTGATCCTTTCAATGGACTAGACGTATATGTAAGTATCAGTTTGTGGAAAAAGCTTGATCCTTTCAATGGACTAGACGTATATGTAAGTATCAGTTTGTGGAAAAAGCTTGATCCCTTAAATGGACTAGACGTATATGTAAGTATCAGTTTGTGGAAAAAGCTTGATCCTTTAAATGGACTAGATGTATATGTAAGTATCAGTTTGTGGAAACAGTTTGATCGTTTCAATGGACTAGATGTATATGTATCGGTTTGTGGAAAAAGCTTGATCCTTTCAATGGACTAGACGTATATGTAAGTATCAGTTTGTGGAAAAAGCTTGATCCTTTAAATGGACTAGACGTATATGTAAGTATCAGTTTGTGGAAAAAGCTTGATCCTTTCAATGGACTAGACGTATATGTAAGTATCAGTTTGTGGAAAAAGCTTGATCCTTTCAATGGACTAGACGTATATGTAAGTATCAGTTTGTGGAAAAAGCTTGATCCTTTAAATGGACTAGACGTATATGTAAGTATCAGTTTGTGGAAAAAGCTTGATCCTTTCAATGGACTAGACGTATATGTAAGTATCAGTTTGTGGAAAAAGCTTGATCCTCAATTTCATTGGACTAGACGTATATGTAAGTATCGGTTTGTGGAAAAAGCTTGATCCTTTCAATGGACTAGATGTATAAGTATCGGTTTGTGGAAAAAGCTTGATCCTTTCAATAGACTAGACATATATGTAAGAAGTTGTTTTTGTATTTCCATTTTTCAGCACAAGATAGACCATACATGGCAGCCAGTATACCTGGGAAAACCTTGGAAAGAACCACTGATCCATGGGAAGCTACTGGCATGCTTTTTCATGTACCTACATTGGCCAAGCCTGAGAATCAAACCCATGCAGAGGTGAGATTGCAGTAATTCGTGACATAGACCACTTTAGACCACTTGGCCACTCTGGCCCCTGTATATGTAAGTAGCAGATTGTGAAATCAAAAGGACATCTGTCCATGTCCTTACTGTATATGTAAGTAGCAAATTGTGAAAACAATAGGACCACTTTCATGGACTTACTGTATATGCAGCAGATAAACAACTAGACCCCTTCCAAGGACTTACTGTAAATGTTGCTGATTGTGGAAACAAAAGGACCCCCTCCATGGACTTCCAAGAGCCATGAACTTACTGAATATACCAATACCAAATTGTGGAAACTAAACTATGCCATCCTGAATCCACAAACTTTCAGTATATTTAAGTATTTCCAAAAGAGTCACTGACAAGAGCACAACATAAATACATGTGAAAATATATTAATTCACACAACTTTGCCATTTTATCAGTAACTAGCTTCTACAAGGATTATTAAATATTTGTCTCTCCATTAAAACTGATATTAATTCTGGTGTCAATAACAAATACCTTTACAATCTAAAACCTAACAATTTGTATCCAAAGCACTACAAGTTTTCAAATTTCTATTACATACATATATATCAGAGGAGTGGGGGGAGTTAAACAAGTGTAAAGTAGTAGCTCAGGATGCCAGCCAAAAGTGATTGCTATAAACAAGTGGTCTTTCCTTCCAGGCGAGTATTGGTACATACATATACTATGAATAAATGGGTCATTAGTCATTATATAAATGTACTTTTAAATAAGCAAGCCAGGGATTTCTACAGTATGCTTGACTTTATATGTAAAAATCTATTACATTTTATGCCTGTGTCAACCAACTGGTTGAAAATAATTCTTACAATGACCAACATCTGCAAAAGTACCTTTTGCACTCAGGACATTGAGTTTGTTCCCTATCCCCAATGCCTCTGCATAACACATCCAGACGACTTTCAAAGATTCTGTTACTTTCCTTCAGGTTCACGAATTTCTCCTTCAACTCCTGGAACTGGACAGAAATTAGAAAAACTTCTGTAATTGCCTTAGTACAAGAGTTAAGTGGTCTGTGCTATTACCTTAGTACAAGAGTGAAGTGGTCTGTGCTATTGCCTTAGTACAAGAGTGAAGTGGTCTGTGCTATTGTCTTAGTACAAGAGTGAAATGGTCTGTGCTATTGCCTTAGTACAAGAGTGAAGTGGTCTGTGCTATTGCCTTAGTACAAGAGTGAAGTGGTCTGTGATATTGCCTTAGTACAAGAGTGAAGTGGTCTGTGCTATTGCCTTAGTATAAGAGTAAAGTAGTCTGTGCTATTACATTAGTACAAGAGTGAAGTGGTCTGTGCCATTGCCTTAGTACAAGAGTAAAGTGGTCTCTGCTATTGCCTTGCTACAAAAGTGAAGTGTTCTGTGCTATTGCCTTAGTAAACAAAAAGTGAAGTGGTCTTTGCTATAACCTTAGTACAAAAGTGAAGTGTTCTGTGCTATTTTCTTAGTACAAAAGTGAAGTGTTCTGTGCTATTGTCTTAGTACAAGAGTGAAGTGGTCTGTGCTTTTGCCTTAGTACAAAATTATTGTGGTCTGTGATATTGCCTAAAGTACAAGAGTGAAGTGATCTGTTCTATTGTCTTAGTACAAGAGTAAAGTGGTCTGTGCTATTGCCTTAGTACAAGATTAAAGTGGTCTGTGCTATTGCCTTAGTACAGGAGTGAAGTGGTCTGTGCTACTGTCTTAGTACATGAGTAAAGTGGTCTGTGCTATTGCCTTAGTACAAAAGTGAAATGGTCTGTCCAATTGCTTAGGTACAAAAGTAAAGTTGTCTGTGCTATTGCCTTAGTACAAAAGTGAAGTTGTCTGTGCTACTGTCTTAGCACGGAAGTGAAGTGGTCTGTGCTATTGCCTTAGTACAAGAGTGAAGTGGTATGTGCTACTGCCTTAGCACAAGAGTGAAGTGGTCTGTGCTATTGCCTTTGCACAAGAGTGAAGTGGTCTGTGCTATTGCCTTAGTACAAGAGTAAAGTGGTCTGTGCTATTGCCTTAGTACAAGAGTTAAGTGGTCTGTGCTATTGCCTTAGTACAAGAGTGAAGTGGTATGTGCTATTGCCTTAGTACAAGAGTGAAGTGGTATGTGCTACTGCCTTAGCACAAGAGTGAAGTGGTCTGTGCTATTGCCTTAGTACAAGAGTGAAATTGTCTGTGCTATTGCCTTAGTACAAAAGTGAAGTTGTCTGTGCTACTGTCTTAGTACAAGAGTAAAGTGGTCTGTGCTATTGCCTTAGTACAAAAGTGAAATGGTCTTTGCAATTGCTTAGGTACAAGAGTAAAGTTGTCTCTGCTAAAGTTAGTACAAAAGTGAAGTTGTCTGTGCTACTGCCTTAGCACAGAAGTGAAATGGTATGTGCTATTGTCTTAGTACAAGAGTGAAGTGGTCTGTGCTATTGCCTTAGTACAAGAGTGAAGTGGTCTGTGCTATTGCCTTAGTACAAGAGTGGACTACCTTAGTACAAGAGTGAAGTGGTCTGTGAGGCAGAGAAACAACACACTCTGTTGCATAATCTGAGTAACAGAAAGAAGCAAAACCAACAAGTTCTGTTTTATAACTTAACAAATAATAAAATTATCAAAGTTATTAAATCAAAATGAAAGAGGAACTTACAGCATTATGAAGTGAAAAAAGTTCAAGTCAAATAGAATTGGATGTTCCAAATGAATTTCAAATCCTTGAATGTATGGATCTGCTAAAAGTCTTGATGTATTAAAATGGCATTGTCCAGAACTCCTTTGAATAATTTACAATAGTCCCAGCATATTTCTTTACAAGCAGTGATGAAAATACTTCAATATTTCTTTATATGCAGTGATGATTACACTTCAGTATTTCATATATATATAGTGATGACTGGATATCAGTATTTGTTGACAAGCTCTGATGACTGTACTTCAATATTTCTTTACAAGCAGTGATTAATGCACTTCAATATTCCTTTTTATGCAGCCATAACTACACTTCAATATTTCTCTTTTATGCAGTGATGACTACACTTCAATATTTCTTTTTATGCAGTGATGACTACACTTCAATATTTCTTTATACGCAGTGATAAATACACTTCAATGTTTCTTTATATGCAGTGATGACTATGCTTCAATGTTTCTTTTTATGTAGTGATGAATATACTTCAATATTTATTTTTATGCAGTGATGACGACACTTCACTATTTCTAAATATGCACTAATGACTGCACTTCAATATTCCTTTATATGCAGCTGATCACTGCACTAAAATATTTCCTTACAAGCAGTGATAAGAACACTTTTTTTTACCAAGCAGTGATGACTGCACTTCAATAATTCCTTATATGCAAACTTGTCTACAAACAGCAATGACTACACATTGATTCTTTATCTCCAATGATGACTACACTTCAATATTTCTTACAATCATGCAGTATTGACTGTACTTCAGTATTTCTTTAAATGCAGTGATGACTGCACTTCAATTATTTCTTTACAAGCAGTGATGACTACACTTCAATATTACTTTTTCTGCAGTGAAGGCCGCACTGCAATATTTCTTCTTATGCAGAGATAACTACACTTCAATATTACTTTTTCTGCAGTGATGACTGCACTTCAATATTTCTTTTTATTTGCAGTGATGACTACACTTCAAAAAAATTCTGTAGTGATAACAACACTGCAATATTTCTTTTTATGCAGTGATGACAATACTGCAATATTTCTTTTTATGCAGAGATGACAACACCGCAATATTTCTTTTTATGCAGTGATGACAACACCGCAATATTTCTTTTTATGCAATGATGACAACACCGCAATATTTCTTTTTATGCAGTGATGACAACACCGCAATATTTCTTTTTACGCAGTGATGACAACACTGCAATATTTCTTTTTATGCAGAGATAACTACACTTCAATATTACTTTTTCTGCAGTGATGACTGCACTTCAATATTTCTTTTTATTTGCAGTGATGACTACACTTCAAAAAAAATTCTGTAGTGATAACAACACTGCAATATTTCTTTTTATGCAGTGATGACAACACTGCAATATTTCTTTTTATGCAGTGATGACAACACCGCAATATTTCTTTTTACGCAGTGATGACAACACTGCAATATTTCTTTTTATGCAGTGATGAATACACTTCACTATTACTTTTCTGTAGTGATAACAACACTGCAATACTTCTTTTTATGCAGTGATGACAATACTGCAATATTTCTTTTTACGCAGTGATGGCTGCACTGTAATATTTCTTTTTATGTAGTGATGACTACACTTCACTATTACTTTTCTGCAGTGATGACTATACTTCAATACTACCTTTTCTGCAGTGATGACAACAATGCAATATTTCTTTTCATGCAGTGAAGGCTGCACTGCAATATTTCTTTTTATGCAGAGATAACTACACTTCAATATTACCTTTTCTGCAGTGATGACAACAATGCAATATTTCTTTTTATGCAGTGATGACAGTACTGCAATACTTCTTTTTACGCAGTGATGGCTGCACTGTAATATTACTTTTTATGCAGTGATGACAACAATGCAATATATCTTTTTATGCAATGATGACTGCACTTCAATAATTCTATTTAAGCAAGGTTTCAATACACTTCAATATTACTTTTCTGCAGTGATGACTTCACTTAAATACTACTTTTTATGCAGTGATGACTATACTTCAATATCACTTTTTATGCAGTGATGACTACACTGCAATATTTTTCTGTTGTGATGACAACACTGCAATATTTTTATGCAGTGATGGCTGCACTATAATATTTCTTTTTATGCAGTGATGACTACACTTCAATATTACTTTTCTCCAGTGATGACAACAATGCAATATTTCTTGCATTCAGTAATGACAATACTTCAATATTTCTTTAAATGCAGTGATGACTACACTTCAATATTTATTTTATACAGTGATGACTTAAGTTCAATGCTTCTTTATATGCCGTGATGACAACACTGCAATATTTGTTTTATGCAGTGATGACTTAAGTTCAATGCTTCTTTATATGCCGTGATGACAACACTGCAATATTTCTTTTTATGCAGAGATGACTACATTTCAATATTTCTTACATTCAGTGATGAAAATACTTCAGTATTTCTTTACAAGCATTAATGACTACACTTCAGTATTTCTTTATATGCAGTGATAACTGCACTTCAATGTTTCTTTTTATGCAGTGATGACTATACTTCAATATTTCATTATATTCAGTAGTGACTGCACTTCAATATTTTTCTACAAGTAATGATGACTACACATTGAAATTTCTTTACATGCAGCGATTCTCTGATTCTATGATTAATACTTGGCAAAGGCAACAAAATATCAATGACACACAACAAAATACCAATGATAAACTAACAAAATACCAATGACACACAACAAAATACCAATGATACACAACAAAAAACCAGTGATATACAAACAAGTACCAATGATGCACAACAAAATACCAATGATATACAAACAAGTACCAATGATACACAACAAAATACCAATGATACACTAACAAAATACCAATGATACACAACAAAAAATACCAATGATACCCTAACAAAATACCAATGATACACAACAAAATACCAATGATACACTAACAAAATACCAATGACACACAACAAAATACCAATGATACACAACAAAATACCAATGATATACAAACAAGTACCAATGATGCACAACAAAATATCAATGATATACAAACAAGTACCAATGATACACAACAAAATACCAATGATACACTAACAAAATACCAATGATACACTAACAAATACCAATGATACACTAACAAATATCAATGATGCACAACAAAATATCAATGATATACAAATAAGTACCAATGATGCACAACAAAATATCAATGAGAAAACTAAAATATCAATGATACACAACAAATCCCAATGATACACAAACCAATATCAATGATACACAACAAAATATCAATGATAAAAAACAAAATAACAATGATATACAACAGAATCCCAAAGATACAAACAAATACAAATCATGCACAGCAAAATATCAATGATACACAAGAAAATCCAAATGATACACAAATGACAATGATACACAGCAAAATATCAATGATACACAACAAAATCCCAGTGATACACAACAAAACATAGATTTTTTAGGTTTTGTCTACCAGCATAACTCTATTCTATGATGTTGTTGTTGTTGTTGTTCTAGGGTTTAACGCCATTTTTCAGCACAAGATAGGCTAAACATGGCAGCCAGTGTAACTGGTGCAGGAAGAAACCTGTAAAACCCAGGGAAGAACCACTGACCCATAAGAAGCTACTGGCAGGCTTTCCCAGGTACCCACGTTAGGCGAGCCTTGGACTCGAACCCACGCAGAGGTGAGATGGCAGTGATCTGGAATGGCGAGCGCTTTAGACCACTCGGCCACTTGGGGCCCCTCTATTCTATGTTGAAAATTACTCGTAAATTAAAATTTTCCATAATTATAAACAATCAGATGTAATTTCATCATGAAGCTTCTGCTCATATCTTGCTTGGAGTGTCATGTTGCTAAATTATGCACTCATTCTATGATTTCTAACTATGCCAATTCATGTACAATTTTTAATTGCTCAATATGGCAACCTAAGTTCAATGAACAGTTTCTAAATTTGCCAACCCCATTATCAATGGGTAATTTCTAAATATGACAAAGCCATATTCAATGAGTGATTTTTAAACATGCCAAACAATCTTCATTTCATAATTTTCTGTATGAAATAAAAATCTATATGTTAAACACATGTTGAATGAAACAATAATAAAAGGGTCAATAAATTTATAAACATTTACTTTTTAATACAAATGGAAGCAAACAATTGCTTACTTATGTCGTAGTTTACATTTGACTAGAAATATTACCTTCTGGTATATTTCTTCATCGGACTGAATTACCAGGTTTGGTTCTTGGTCATTGTTTACAGGATGCTGCATCTCTCTGTAACAAAGTATATTATAAAAAACTAAAGTCTTGAATTCTTGTACATTATATCATAGCTGTTTTCTCTGATTAATTTTGCATAACTGTCTAGACCTAAACTGCTGTTCATGAAGTGGAATGGTTCAAAATTTTAACAAAGTTAAAAACAATATGACCTGTAGATAAAACAAAAAATATCAAGTCTGTATTTCTAATAATGTGTGTGTGTGACATGTGCAATTATAAATTGACCATAATCACTGTACTGCTAATAATGTGTGTAAATGTGTGTGTGTTTATAAAATGACAATATTCTCTGTTGCTGATATGACTCTATGGTTTAAGTAAGTGCAATAGTTTGGAACTTATCTGGGTTTGCTTTTATTCATAGATGATAAACCACCTAATTAAAGTAATGCACTTTGTTTTCTAGAACAGTCTATTTCACTAAACTGTCATCTGCATCCAATATTTGCAATCTCTAGTTTTAATATTGCTAAAACAATCTGAACAAAAAAATAGGAGGAACTCTTGTATACGTGTGTTCGAAGAGATGTAAATCTAAAATTTATGAAAATATTACAGGTTTTCAAAGACAGTCAACTACATCATAATCACTGTAGTGCTAATAATGTGGGTAAATGTGTGTGTGTTTATAAAATGACAATATTCACTGTGTTGCTGATATGACTCTATGGTTTAAGTGCAATAGTTTGGAACTTATCAGGGTTTGCTTTTATTCTTAGATGATAAACCACCTAATCAAGGTAATGCACTTTGTTTTCTAGAACAGTCTATTTCACTAAACTGTCATCTGCATTCAATATTTGCAATCTCTAGTTTTAATATTTCTAAAACAATCTGAACAAAAAAATAGGAGGTCTCTTGTATACATGTGTTCAAAGAGATGTAAATCTAAAATTTATGAAAGTTGTTCGGTTTTCAAGGACAGTCAACTACATCATATATGCTGCTCGAAAAGAAGCAAACAGGGTGACTGTGTCTGTAAAGACGCTCCCTTTTGATTCAAAATGCCAACAAGATGACAGTTTTTGGGACCCCCGGCAACAATCAGGTTAGAACTTATAAATGGTATAGGTAGAAATGACAAATTATTGTTCATTTTTTTTATATCCTTCATGTCTTCTGTTTTTAAAATCGGTGTGGGTGTATGGGTGTGTGTGTGTGTGGGGGGGTTTACAAACAAACGGGATGGTGTGACAATACCATAGTACGGGTATTAATACTGGTACCAGCATAATTCCAGTAAATTATATCAAAACTTCACATGCGGCGTCCAATTTAAAGAAAGCACAAAAAATATATCTAGTTAAACTCATTTATGAGAAGGTACTTAAGTCGTAATGAAGAAGAAACAGATTATACCATACCGTACTTCGTAGCCACCCCGACTCTTATATTGCAGTTACAATTATTACATAAGTGCTACAGCTTCAAGGAAGTTCTTTTTAGAAAACGAGTGATACTAACTGAAATATTTTGAACAAAAAAATGTGGCGTGAAACGTATTAATCAGAGTTGTGATAAGTGACGTTTTCTTTCAATATGCAGATATGCAGATAAATATTTTTTTCTTTCTACTTTCACTTTGTAGTTGTGCTTAGAAAACCATAACTGCTTAGCAGGTGGCGCTATTTTATTTTAACAATAGGAACAGTGCTCGACCATTTACGGCAAGTCGAGAAGGAACTTAAAAGTTGTTTACCATGATTTCTACGATATCGCGGATGCAACAGTGAGGGCCAACCATCTTTTTTTCCCCCGGGGGTATGGGTCGTTTCGGTGCCGGTCCAAGTTTTCGGTATTTTTCTAACAAAAAAAAAACAAACATCTATCTTTTGCTTATTTTATAGGCCTATACATTGCATGATTTCGGGAAAATGTCGGTATTGCTGGCAGGTACGCTATTTAAACACTCCACCCATGAATATCACTGTTTCACAATATAGCCGAACCCCACGTTCTAAATAAAGTTTATATATTTTTAAAATCGAAATCAATGTAATCTGTTAACCAGTTTGTCGTCTGATAATGTACAATATGTCATGCAAGTGTCAGATCACATGATTATCATATTTGTCAGGAGGCATCGGTTTGCGATCGACAGTTGATTACTTTGAAACTTTGTCGTACTCCATCTCTTAGGGCATTAAATGTGTATTTAAAATATATTGACAAAATTGTATGTACCAGTATTTGTTTCAAAATAAAACCATTTCCTAAGCAGCGATGAGGGCCAACCAACGTTTTTTTTTTCCCCTAGATCGTTTCAGTGCCGGTCCCCACGCAATTACAGTGATGCCTACCCTCCAACTGCGTCACGTCGGCAGATACGAGCCACTCCCACCCCACCGAAAATGTACGTGATGGCCCTCACTGCTGCTCCTTGCATTCCTTGCAACTTGTTTAAAAATAATTTTATAAAAAAAAACCACGCAAAAATACACGATAAATCGTGAATGCATTTAATCATTCCCCCAGCGGAGCCTTACTGTGGATCGCTAAAAATAACCTGGACGGAATTCCAGTCTTACCTAAGTAACGTATCTCAGCCTGAATAAGTCAGTCTGTCCAATCCTTATTTCGTGCGTCGAATCTCAGGAAGAAATTAAGAGTTGATAGATTTTTTTTTTTTTCAGCAGCAGAGAGCGCGAACCTGACAAATTTCTTGGAGAGTCCATTCATTAAAAAAAAATCTTCGTACAAAAATGAAAATTCAAGGTCAATAACATTAAACAGAGAACTCGGACACTTCATTGTTGTTGCGCCCTCTCTGCTGCTGTTCTTTGAACCAAAGATTTTATCAAGACCTACACGATATCATGATCGAGGATCATATCAATTTTTGTTATAAATCCATGTTTGGTAGATTGCGCTTTTGAAAAAAAAAATATAAATTTAATCTTGTCCATATCTATTGAACACCAAGTCTGAAGAATAATTCTCAGAGTATGTGTATCAACTCCATTAAACACAACTAAAATATTGCAGTTATCTTTGGACACTTTAGGTATTTGTGTATATCGCTGAGTAACATAAATCACATCTGTGATTTTGTGTCTGCCTCGAGAAATATCCGAGCTGGATTTGATTGTTACTCCAGCATTATATCATCGTACAATACTAGATTATTAATGAATCGAGGTCGTCTATGGATGGGGCTTTATCAATATGGGTGATAAAATCAATATCATCAACGTCCTCGTCCAACAATTTCTCTTTATCATTAAAATCATACCATCTGTCATCATCAACTGACGGAGTCACCAAATACAACTTATCCCACTTTAACCATCTCATTATCAGCTTAAGTAACAATTGCGTCTTAGCAGACCCAGATGGACCTATGATAATTGCCCTTATATAATTTGGTAGCGCTGGATGCTGTTTGATTAGCTCTTGCTTTCGTGTTGCTGAGAAATCAGTGACATCCATGGTGTACAAATATAATAAATAATATGGATTGATATTGTGTTCGATGCAGAGCGTCCACTTTCACCAGTGGATTAACAACAATAATAACAAAAAATAAAAAGAGCGCACTTACAGGCAAGTGTGTGAAATGTGGCAAAAAAATACAAATTTATCTCCCTTGACAAGTCAAGGAAAACAGGTGGTGATATCGCTGCATCATTAAGAAAATTACCAGGAGCTCCATGGGCTAAATACCCAGGAGAAAAACATCTTCTTGGATATAATTATTGTGGTCCTGGAACCCGACTTGATATCCAACTTGACAAGCAAGATCAACCAAGACCTGGAGAGTATCCATTAAATGCGATTGATCAAGCATGTCACGTACATGATGTAGTGTATAAAAATCAAAATCTACACCAACGACATATTGCAGATGTCAAGTTGATTCACTCGTTAAATTCCATTAAAAAAAAAAATCTCTCAGAGAAAAACTTGCTAGTTTCCTAGTAAAATCTGCGATGAAAGGTAAATTAGTGCTAGGGGCCAGTAATTAATCAACCGATTATTAAAATAATGGACTCTATATATTATAGCCCAAGAGGATACTGGAAAGGTAGAGCAGCGATTAGTAAAGTTGGTGATGCAGCAGATGTCACACGTTCTTTTGCTGCAAAATGGTTAGCATGACAGGATATATGGCAGATTTATTTGCTACCACCTAAACAAATTCAGTATGCACATTTTGATGTCAGCACTCCCAAAGAAGTTCATCAACAGATATTTTACTTTTACCACATGATACTATTAAAATTGGTAGATGTAAATCGCACACATACAGATATGCGTTGACTGTTGTTGGCATTGCAATTAGATATAAAGAAGCAGAACCATTATCAGCTAAAACAGCAGCTAAAGTTACAACTGCGTTTGAACGAATTTATGAACGTAGTGGTCTACGATGGTCTCAGTTGTTACAGGTTGATCCTGGCAAAGTTTTTCTAGGTGCAGTATCATCTCTGATGAAAAAACATAACGACAGAAAATCAGATGAGGACATACCGCATTTCATCGCGATCAGGCAATCGTTGAGCGATTTAATCGACACTTGCTGAGCAATTGTTTGGATATCAGTATGCGAAGGAAATAATTCAGAAAGACAAGAGATCTCGTGAATGGGTTGCAAGACTGCCAAGTGCAACACTTGCGTAAATAATGAAATTACTCGTGCAATTTCTATGAAACCCATCGATGCAATCACAAAAAAACATATACCAATACAATGACATGACTTTTCAAAACAAGTAGTACTAGGTAATATGACTGTAAGATATTTATATGAATCTGGTGAACTTGAAAAAGGTAATAAAAAAAAAGAGCAATTGTTTGGAGTGTGACGACACATAAAATTTCCAGCGTGCTTACGTCTACAAGTATACCTGCAATCTACAGACTAGTTTCAACTGCTCCTCAGGGTGGATTTGTACGTGAACAATTACAAGTAATTCCTGAGGATATGCACAATTACCACCATGTTAACTTTTGTGAACTGGCGCCACGACGTCGATTACATTAAAGACAGGTCAGCATCACAATTTCACGCGTACAAATATAATAGACTATTATTGATTCCATCTACGGTAAACTGTCTTGGATTATTATTTGAATACTGCCACAACATTACTGTGTTAAAGCTCACACAATGATTATTCTGTTGTTGTTTCAGAGTCATGATAAATTCAACATTGAAATCAAAGTCACGTTAATTTTTATTTTTTTGTCACACTGTTTATAACTATTTTTTTTTACTACATCATCGCTATTGCCAGCAATGGTTTCCTGAGTTTGATTATTATTTTCTGCAAAGTCTATGATAACCCTCTGCAGCCGAGATATTCTTCTGACTCGAGACACTGCAAGATAACTAAGTTTGACCATCCGTATCATCAACAGTCCAAATATTAATATCGGAAATAGTTAATCCTTGTGAGGAATGAATCGTTATAGCATATCCTAGTGTCCGTGGAGTATTGTTCATCGTTAACACGCTCTCAACAGCACTGACAGGAACTAAAACAATATCATTTAATACAAGATTTTGTCGTCCTCCGCCTAGAATCTCAAAATCGATATTTTGCCGTCGAGCATCTGCTGGCCGATAACACCATGGTACAGGTAAGTAGTGAATAGGGTCACCCTAGCCTCAGTGGGAATTAGCATTACAGGACCCCTTGGGTCACTCTAGCCTCAATGGAAATTTAACATGGGGAAAAATCATGGGTCACTCTAGCCTCAAGGGGAATTTAACATGGAAAAAAGTCTTGGGTCACTCTAGCCTCAAGGGAATTGAACATGGGGAAAAAGTCTTGCGTCAATCTAGCCTCAAGGGGAATTGAACATGGAAAAAAAAATCTTGGGTCTGTTGAGCGACAAGGGAAAATGGAACAGGGTCGGGACCCTATTTTAATAGGGTCCCGACCTGATGGGTCTATGGAAAGGGAACAGGCGAAAAATGAAACAGGGAGGGGTTTCTATTTTTTTTTAAACAAAAAATAAAAAATGGGGTAGGCAATTGAAAGTCTATCTCTTTTCGAGACCTATGAGTGGCCCTGAAAAGGGCCTTTGGGTTTATGTTAATATACCCTTAACATAAAGGGCATCTGCGGCATCTTCTTGTCCTCAAGCTGCGTCTTACTGCAGGGCCATAAATCAGAGTCCTCTTGAAGCATCCTTGTCTTTCCACATACACTCTTAGTAGTGAATGGGGATACTATACGTAAAATGGGAATTAGCATTACAGACCCCCCTTGGGAACATATACGTACAAGGGAAATTTAACATGGCGAAAAATCGTGGGTCAATATACGTACAAGGGGAATTAACATGGGAATAAATCGTGGGTCAATATACGTATAAGGGGAATTTAACATGGTAATAAATTGTGGGTCACTTTACGTAAAAGGGAATTGAATATGGGATTTTTTTTTTTTTTTTAAATTTTTTTAAAAAAAGGGTAGGCAATTGAAAAGTCATTCTCTTTTCGAGAAATATGGCTGGCCCTGAAAAGGGCCTTTGGGTTTTTCTTCTTCTTTTAACTTCTTAACTTTTTCCACCATCCTCTTATTTTATCCATCATTCCTTTCTTCTTCTTCTTTTCTGTTTCCGGCATCCAGTCCGGGTGACCCATGGCTCGGAACTTATTTTGGATTTTCATCCAATTGTTGTTAAGTCGCTCAAACTCTTCCTTTTTCTTTTTGTTTTCCACATCTTTTCTTTCTTCCCTCCATTTCTCTTTAATCTTCTCTACTTCTTCCTCCATTACTTTTCTCATCAGATCTTCCCCTTTCTTCACCTTGTCCAACCCCCATTTTACATTCCTCCACTCTGTCCAGTATAATATCTTTTCTAGGAAGCACCGGACTTGGATGACATGATCCAGTGCTTCCTTCAAACTTCCCACTCTGAAGTAAGGTGGGTTAATGAAGCCTCTTGACTTATTGACTTCTTCTTCAATCATCCCTGCTATGATATCTCTTGCTGTCTTTAGGTCTTGAACTTGATTCGTTACAAAGTCTTTCATATCTCCATGCCTCCATTCCTCTTCTATTCTTCCTAAAACATATTCTACATCCATTATCCAGAAATAGATGTCTCTCAATAGATTAAATAGAACTGATACTTGAGTCATTTTGTCTCAGTTATTCCGTAGAATGGTTCCAACGACGAACGTGGTGGGTTCTTATACTGAAAGCGCGGACGTGAAGGAAAACATCCCCCTAAAACATAAAATTGATCTTACCTAGATCATGACCCAATAACGCGCGGACGTGAAGGAAAACATCCCCCTAAAACATAAAATTGATCTTACCTAGATCATGACCCAACAACGCGCGGACGTGAAGGAAAACATCCCCCTACTTTCTCATTTCATATAATAGAACCCTAACTATACTCTTCACATACGCTAAGAAACCCATAATCTACTATTCACACAAACATACCTGAGCTCTTACAAACACAAACACACAAACACACAAACACATACCCTCACATTTTTTTAAAAAAGAGTTAGTGTTTATATTCACACTACTCTACCTACACACATTGGCAAATTAATAGTTATTTCTCTTCTAGAGTATTGGGTAGCCCTTAAAAGGGCTGTTTTTTTCAACTCCAGATGCACCTATCTAATGGTTGCACCTTCCAGGCCTGGCGCCACACACACATCTTTGACTCCAGTCTCTTTTTACTTTTTGTCTTGAGAGTGCAGAGGCGGGATGGTTCGCTTCAGCACCCCAGTCCTCTGTCTCGGGAATATTGTACGACATCCTCTCTTCTATTTTCTTTTCCTCTTCTTCCCTCTCTCTTCTCTCCTCCTCTTCCTTCTTTATTCTTGCTTCTTCTACGATAGCCTCCGCTGATAGTTCATTTACTATGCGCCTGGCATATTCCAGGTGCACCTGGAGTTCTAACAGTTTCACAATTCTGGTGTTCATTCTTCTGGTGGTGGTGTTGATCAATCAACAAGGGTAGCTAGACTGACGAATGAGTTTCAATTTATAGTGAAAGCGCGGACGTGAAGGAAAACATCCCCCTAAAGACATAAAATTCATCTTACCTAGATCATGACCAAAAAAAAACAACGCACGGACCTAAAAGAAACACTCACTCACTTTTTATGCTACCCATTCCTATTCTAAAAATTTTTTATAAATCACTTCAATAGACTATTTACATACGCAAAGCAATCCAATCTAAGCCCAAATATACACCTCAAACACCAAAAAAAGACATTATTTTAATCTACTATTCACACAAACTTACGTAAACTGTTACAAACACAAACACACAAACACATACACTCTCACTATCAATAAAGAGTTAGTGTTTATATTCACACTACTCTACCTACACACTTTGGCAAATAGATAGTTATTTCTTTTCTAGAGTATTGGGTAGCCCTGAAAAGGGCTGTTTTTCTTTGTTTCCTATGGCATTCTTTTTAAGTTTCTAAGAATGCGATGTCCTCTGATTATAGACTTTCTGGCAATAGGTCTGCTTCTTCGGAAAGAGAAGAAGAACTCTTTGGTGTCGATACGGCAATCGACAAAGCCTCTGTCAGGTTCAGGTTGCTGCTGCTGCTGCTGCTGCTGCTGTTGTTGTTGTTGCTGCTGTTTCTGAAGTCTGTACTTCTCTGTCCATTCTTCTTTCTCCCTGTTCACTTCTTCTCTGAAGAGCTCTTCTATCAGGTCTTCAGTGACTTTTAGCATTCTCACGTTCTCTATTTCTTCTGGCTTCGGTATCAGACTGTGTCTGACCCTATGCAAATTCACGTAGGCTTCGTTGAGCTTAGCTAGTTTGGAGCACATCTTCGTAGGAGGATGAGTCGACAATGGATGGTTAGATTGGAAACAACCCCGGTTCTTAAAGTCAAAGCGCGGACGTGAAGGAAAACATCCCCCACGGTTTTCGAGTCGCAACGTTCAAATAGTGTTATGGGAGGGATAGTAAGAAATGAAAGAGCATCAATCCATCAGTCTTATAGCTAAACAAAAGACAAAGGCATTTCAAAACACAACATTTTTTATTCAAAAATCACTTAACACTAACCAACAACAACTCTAACATATTTTTAAACAATAATCCAACACTATAACATCAAACATTTTCTAAACAAATGACAAACATTTTTCTCAATTGACAGTCTACTTTAAACAGGGCTGACAACGTTGTGAATTAAATTGTGATTTCCACTGTTGGAAATCATTAGGCCATTGATGGACACTACGTTTCCTGGCTTGAGACAAAAGATAAGCATAATGGTAACACGTCTTTCTCCGAGATGAGACTCCAAGCTTCGTCCAGATATTCGTCCAAATTTTCTTCTTGACTTAACATCAGGTATTTGTCGTGTTGAATTTGACTGGGATGATCGTTTTGACATCCATAGCAATTTTTCTTGACCAATTCCGTTATTTTTTCAGCCAAGTGTTTGGCAAAACAGGAGACTAAATGGGCTTCTTGTTCTGGCCATCTCGACTTCATCATGATCACTTCTTCTTCTTCCACAGTCTCCTTACATTCCATGTCCAAAGTTTCTCCACTAGGTAAAGAGGGATAACAGTCTTCCATGGCTTCTAGTAATCTAGAATGACTTCTCTCAAACTATTGATTTCTATCGTATTATCAAATTCGGCATACAGGATGACGTTCACCGTTACATCAGGGTCTCGGTTTGAAAACTGAATTTCCACACGAATCTGGCCAGATTTTATAGGGTGGAAATGTCCCTCGTCGCTGCCTTGGTCTGAAGTGAAATCGAAAGCCCACAAAGCATAACCTCCTGCATAATCCTCGTAGGTAATGCCGTGACTGGTGTTCGTTCCTAACTGGCCGGTGGCTTCGTACAGGGACAAGTACGATCTCAAGTAATTCTTCTTCTCAAAGTCAGGTTCGAAAGGTCGGGTACACAAGGTCTTGCCATCGCGACTGACTTCGATCTTGGACACGCCAAAGTGTTGAAAGTGGAAAGGATTTTTACCCAAAACTCTGTTGAAGGCATCATTCTCGACGATACCAAGGATTAAACGTTTGGGTAGCTGTCCTTGGAACAGATGATCTTCGATCATGGATCGCTGTCCCTTGGGAATGGTGAACGTTTTCACTTCCACGCGTCGTATGGGATACTTCGGGGTCGTTCTGCTCAACGTCTGACTGATGTCGTTTCCCACTTTAGGTAACACTTCCACACGGCGTACGCAGAGCCTGGCTTCCTCGATGACAGTTTTGCAAACAGTAGTACCTATGAAATGGAAAGCGGCACTGCTACGATTCAGTCTCAGGCGAACATTCACCCCGTTTAGCAAATATTTCTCTTGCAACCACATGTCCAGATGTAAACGATCCATCAGTTCTAAACTTTGTCCATTTTTGATTTTGTTTCGTCTTTCCTCATAGCCGTCATTGTCAGTTGCGTCAAACTTGCCCGCTTCGTCAGGTTCCCACAGCACACAAGCATTGAGATGAGTATTCTTGGCGTCTATTCCGTACGTCAAGAGATTTTCCAGGTACGCTCGATAAGGGTAAGTATCCATGCTGCTGCTGACCAGTTTGTTGTTCAAGTACAAGTCCACACCGCTAAACAAGGAATGCAAGAAATTGTTGACGGGAGCTATTACCTCATCGCCATCTAGGGTCGAATTGTCCTCATCGACAACTTTGACTTTCAAGTACAAGTAACTGCTATTCAGATCGATGTAATCTTCGGGCTGCCCTTTGATTTCAAACTCGATGGGAACTGAGGCTGTCAATGAGGAGACGGGGTGAAATTCCACCCACTGGGATTCTTGCATCGTCATCATGGTGGGGGGCATGGCAAACAGATCCAGTTCCGTCTTGGAACAAGCGCAAGACTCTCGGTGCATAATTTTTCTCTGTGTTTCAATAATCGAAAACGTCTAAGTCTCGAACGGTTCTTCTTTTGTTGGCCTTTCTAGCTTGAAGTCTGGTGAAAGGGTGTTTTCTTCGTCTCATTCTGCCTTCTCCTTGCTGAATGCCTGATTCGGTAGCGTGCAGGGCATTTATAGGTGTGTCTCGTCGGCCCAAAATGTCTTTGCCCGTTTGCAGCAAGACATTTTTGCCTGCCCTCATGAAAGCTTCTTTAGGGTTTTGTTTGTCGATGATGACATTTTGGAGAAATTCTTTGCCTTGCGTCAGTGCCGCATCTTTCAAGGCGTGCAATCCGCGTGTCACCATCGGTTTCAACACTGCGGCCACCGAACGAAAGGCCGATTTTAACATATCTCCTAAACCGTGTCCTCGCTGTCGAGCAACCCCTCGGTACACTGGATACATGACTTACTTACGAGTCGTGAGAGAACCGTTTTCGAAAATGGAGTTTCACCGTGACTTTTCCTTTGGTGAATGGAATATTTTGTCCCAGATCTCCTTTTATAGAAATGTTGACCGTGTCCAAATACGACTTGCTGACGGGCAAATAGTGAGGATGGACAAATTCGCGGTGAACGTGGTAAGTGTTTCCACCTTCCTCGTCAGCGTTCGTGGCAGAATCCACTTTGAAAGGAATGACACGCAGTAACGGTACGAAGGTGTGTCCCACCACGTTATACTCCACCACATCGGAGTACAAGAACATCAAATTCAGTCCTTGGTTCAGTTCTAACGGGGTACGAAAATACTTGGCAAAAGTCTCGTTGTCGGCAATGATTGGTAATTCGGGTTTTTGTTCTACTTTCTTCCTCAGCTCCATGTCTCCGCCCAACATGTCAAACAATTCAGGACAAAATAAGAAAGACATGATTTTACGCCCCTCAGGAAATTTTATCAGGAAGCGACGAGCTGTTTTGTGGTACTCCAGGGTGACGATACCTTTATTGACACTTTCCAAAGCTTTCAGAAACACGACATTAAACCTGGTGGCTATGGTGCTGACCAAATGTTGACCACTAAAATAATAGCCTGGGGGAATGAACAAGTGATAGGTGGTGTACTTTTGATTTTGTAAACGGGTTTTCTTGTCATATTTGCTATGGGTATCCATCAACTGTTGCAATTGCTCGTCATAAACTTCCACCGTAAAATAATTTTGATTGGGAAGGACATTGAGGACTTGGGTCGGGTGAATCATTTCCACTAAAGCCACTTCCCAATGGGCTTCGTGATCTAAAGGGATGGCCTGAGGCAATTTGGCCGTGTAACAGCACAACGTGTTGTGGGGAAACACCTCCATGGAACTGTCACTGGGTAAGGTTAAGTAAAATTGGTTTTGGTGACTCATAATTCCAGAGTTCTGTGGCTGTCCGAGGGGTTATTACTGGACGTCAGAGGCGTGTCTCCACCAAAAATGGGGTTCTGGTTTTGGTTGGACTGGTGACTGGCACTGGCACTGGACACAAGGTTCCTGTGGTTCCCGTTCGAGGAGAATTTCAGGGAGGGATTGGGAAGCAGGTAACCGATGCAACTGCTCAATAAAATGGTCCACAATTGTTTGTCTCCTTGTTGCAAACTCAAATTGGCAATGGCTGCCCCGATGACACAATACACCACGAAGATTTGGCAGAAAAAGACGATTTGCGTTTTAGGCACACGTTCTCCACACCACACCCACAAGGGTTGTTTTTGTAAATCTTGCACAGAAGAACTAGGTGAAGGAGGAGTGGTCGACGTAGCTGCGTCTGCTGTGTGAAAGGGCATGATGGTCACTTCTTTTTATAGTCGATGACTTGCGAAGCGTCGATCCAAGAATCAAAACTGGGTGGATATCCTTTCCAACGTACTTTGACTTCTTTGACACGTCGTTTTCCCACTTTACGGGTTCTGCGTTCGAGAATGCTTTCGATGTCGTACACGTCGTCTTCTGTTTTGGTGACACGTTGTAACTCGGGCAAATAAAACGTTCCTTTGAGCACTTCTCCGTTCATGTCTTCCAATTTATAGACGGCAGGATGACGGCCATGCACTCGTCCAGTGACGCGAAACAGTTCGGTCGTCCAGTTAGGTAAGTAACCTTTGTCGAAAGTGCGTTTGGTTTTGCCAATGCGCACCCAGTCTCCTACGGTCAACTCTCCACTTTTTTTGGGAACAGCCCTCGTCGGGGACGTACCAAACAGGCGCTCAAACACCAACACTTCGTTGTCGGGAGTCACGTCTTGCGGGGCACGTCCGATGCTTCGATGGTAAGATTGGTTGTACGCTTGCACCAGGTGCGGTAAGATGTCGATGTACTTCAGAGTATGGTGATGCGTAAAATATTTCCACATGCGTTCTTTCAAAGTGCGTTGAAAACGTTCCACGATGCTGGCTTTGGTTTCGGGATTCTCGGTGGTAAAGAAATGAATGTCACGTTTCTTTAATTTTTTTTGGAAAGCTTGGTTCAGAAATTCGGTGCCTTTGTCCGTTTGCCATCGAAGAGGGTGACGACCGCTTTGTTTCAACACCCGTTGCAGGGCTCGCACTAACTCGCTGCTCGATTTGGAAGTCAAGGGCACGACCCAAGCAAATTTGGAAAAGACGTCGATGATACAGAACAAATATTTGTAGCCACGATTGTAGCTGGCCAAATGAGAGACATCAGCTAAATCGGCTTGCCATTGATGATCGATGCCTTCCACTCGGGTGCGACTTCTGGCAAACTTGCGTCGAATGGGTTTGTGTAAAGTGTAGGTAGCTTGTTCTTGTAACCATCGTTGTACTTGAGGTAAATGGAGACTTTTCAGTTGAGTTTTGGCAGCACGATACAATTTTTGAACTCCTGCGTAACCTGCAGGATGCGAGGGATCGTAGTAAATGCTAGCTAAGACTTTTTCCATTTTTTGTGTTTGTGTGTTAATAAGGTACCCACTCTTGGAAGAGGCTACTCTTTTCCTCTTGGGGTACTTTCTTGGATTGCAATGCTTTGCGTGTGCGACCGGCAATAGGTGTTGAAGAGGAGGAGGAGGATGTCTGAGCGGGGGATATCGGTTCTTGTTTCACTTCTGTCTTCACTTTCTTTTTCTCTTGTGATGAAGAAGGGGTAGCCATCATCTTTTTAATCCATCCAACTCTGGAGGTAGGTGGTGTTGTTAACTTGCATACTTTTTCTGGTGGAGTTTGAAACCCTTCTTCTTCTTCTTCTTCTTTTCCTTTTTCTGTCTTGACCACCGGTACTGGTACTGGTGATGGTGCTGAACTTTTCATCAACGTCTTAAAATCTTTCAAAGTGGGTAGAGCTGTTTCGTCTAAAGCTTTCTGGTGAAAGAGTTGCAGTCGTTGCAAAAGTTGACCGTACTTTTGCGATTTTTCTGTTTCGGACAAATCTTGGCGATCCATCAAGGATTGCAATTCGTGTTGTAACTGGGACATCTCGCTCAAATTGGGATTGGGAGGTAAATGCGGGGTGCGTTGTTCTTGCCACCGATGGTATTCCATCCATCGTTTGTAAGGCACTAAAGCTAGTTTTCGTCCTTCCATGGGGTTGTCAGGGGTCGATTCTGAGATCTTGGGACTTCCGAGGGCCTTTTTATCTTGTTCCCACCAGTCCTCCCAACATGGTTCCCAAGACTCCTTTCAGTATGGGACCTAACAAGAGGGGCAAAATGCCTCCACGTTGCACTAACATCTTCTTCTTTTGACGAATGGGAATTTTCTTTTGAACCATTTGGCGAAGAACGTGACGATGTTTGCCTAAGCATTGTTTCTGGTGTTTGGACAAAGGGATCGTGCCTTTCAAGACGTTCAAACAACATTCGCACACGGTATCGATGACCTCTTTGGAGGCCGATTGAATGAGTTTTTTTCGTAGAGGTGAAGAAGCTTTGGACAGGACAGTTAACATGTCCCCATGTTTGACTAAACGTGGTGGTAGTCCTTTCCTTTTCTTTCCTTGGGGTTTTCTGGAGGGTGACATCTTTGAGTCTTCAGGAGCACCAAAAAAACACTGATACCCCCAACTTGGTCAAACACCTTTTTTATACTGGAACGCGTCGCCACTGATTGTCTTTACGTCGTATCAGTTTGAGGACAGGCATGACACGTCGTGCAGGGGTACGCAACGGACTAAATCGAGCCAGTTCTTGCTTGGACAAATCCAGTAAACTTTGTAACATGCCCGATCTTTCATGGACTTTGATTTTGGGAGAAGGTACTTTGTGAGCAGCAGCCACTGCCACTAAATTGGAGGTCCTGCCACTGGGGAAGTTCTTTTTGGGGTCATCAACGGAGAAGTTCTTGGTGTGATCAACGTCTCCAAGTACTCTTCAGTTCCTGGTGTCATCAACGGAGAAGTGGATAAACGTGAGGCTGCCGGAGACACAGTCGCCGACGTGGCAGGTCGTGGTTTGCGAGTGTAAGGTTGCGTCCTGGCCGAAGTGCCTCTCTTGCGACTAGTTTTCTTCTGTGGACTTTTCTTTTTCTGGGGACTTTTTCTCTGTTTCTTTTTCTGGGGGCTTCTTTTCTTTTTCCGGGGTGGTGTCTGGTAAGAGGAGGGTCCCGCCACTGGAGAAGTTCTCCTTGGGGATTTGGTCTTTTTCTTCTTGGGGCTTCGTTGGACTTTTTTCTTGGGGATAACTTTGGGGGCATTAGGATCCCATCTTAAGAGTGAGCGAATGATGACCCCTCCTAGAGTACCGCTCCCTCCAGGTTTCAAAATGATTTGTTTTTTGGTTTGAGTGTCGATGCGGGGATCGGCCAGTTGGGTCAAAGCGACTTTGTTTCGATCGAAAATGCGTTTGGTTTGATGAGGAATATGAATGATTCCTTGGAGTAATGGACGTGCCGTCACCGTGAACCATCGTAAGACTTCTTTGAGACTAGCTTCTAAGACACGAGCTCGTGTTTGTGGATTTTTTTCTCGACTGATGCCATACAAGGCACGAATCAATTTGACGGGAAGATGCGACTGAAGGGATGTCATGTTCACACTGTGTGAGACAGACGAAAAGGGTCTGAGGTTTTTATATATTTTTTTATGGGGAGTGAAAATGAAGTCGAGGACGGAGACGTGTACAGGACAGGCCCTCCGTCTAGGCACCAGTGGTGAAACAAGTGGGTACGAAATCGCAAATCCTCGGGGGTGGTAGGTTTCAAATCTACGAGTAAATAGACGTGTGGCGTTTGAGTGGCATCGTCGTACGCCTGAGTCAGCCAAGGCGTTCCTAACTGTTTGGCTAAGACTTGCACTTGCGATTTATCTCGAGGGCTTTTAAACAAGACCACGTAATGCGCATTGAGACTGATGGTGCGATGGGCTTTACTTTGTTGAAACAAATTTTGGGTGATGTAAACGACACTGGCATTACGATGATGCCCTTTGCGCGTGAACCACAGTTTAATTTCTTCTTCGTCTTCTCCTAACATGTCGTCGAAAATGACCAAATGGGTTTGACGGGAGTCAGAGACGATGCCGTCGTCTTCTTTAGGAATGCCTTCCACAAACACGATGGAATCGCCTTGACTTTCTCGCAAGAGGCTGTACGCCGATTGCCACTCTTTGTAACACCACACGATCCGCTGAGGTGGTCGATCGATCAAATGATGTTTATGTTCGATCAAACGTTTGACGAATTCGGTTTTGCCTGAACCGCTAGGTCCAGCAATGAGCATGTTAAAGGGATGGCGAAGATACAAAGCCTCCCAACTGGCACGATCTAAGTGTTCGTCGATGACTTTGACAGTGGAGGAAGAGGGAGCAGAGACAGCATAGGTAGCCATGGTGTCAGAAATGTCACTTGTGACACGAAAACAAACAAGACAAGAGTTTATATACTTTTTTCAGAACACGTTTATTAAATGTTTTTTTTTTCAAACATGAATACGAAAGACAAAAATACATAAAAGCCAAAGGCTTAAGTACAAGGATAAAAGGCACATAATAACCATGAACGTGGAATAAAAACAAGTGTCTGTACAACATGTTTTGGGTAATGTTCTAACCAGTTCTATAGTAGGGGGTAAAGTCAGACAAGTGTCCTCCCGAAAGGGTCTTTCAGGTCTGTCCACGACAGTTCCGTCCTGGGTGACGGGTTCTTCTGGCACCGTCACTAACACAGGTTGAAAAGTAACTTTTTTCCTTGAACAACTCTCGTGCATACTGGGCCACTTCTTGGGTCCAAGCCTCAAAACCCCATTCTTTCCAGGCACGGACATCTGTCCAATGGGGATGTAAGTCACAAGCTACACACACATCGTCATACACGTCTTGGGTAGCTAAAAGTTGACGAATCTTTTTTTCCTGTTGAGGTCGAGAAGTATCCAGATGAAACCGCAAGGCTTTGAGCAAAAGGAGTTTTTCGTGACCATTTAAGGCCATTGAGGTGGTAAGTACTGATCGTAAAGAGTCCACAAGGAATCGGCTGGTAAACGAAATCGCAGAAAACAAGTCACTAAGACACACACCACTTGTCGTCCCAAATTGAATGGATAAAGTTCTTGTAATAATCGATGGTAATGATCCACGGTTTGAATATGGTCATTGAGTTCCTTCCACGGAATCTGTTCAATGATATGTGACATAATCCGTGGCATGGCAACTTGATTTTATAGTGTCTTCCTTTCGGAAGCAATAAATGTAATTTCTAACCAAACATGTTCGTTCTCCAGTAGGGAATTTAAATGTTACATACCGTAATTGAAACGTCAGAGATTGTCTAGATGTTTCGTCTTTTTCTAAGCAGATTCCATGTAACAAATGTTGGTAATCCTTTAACTCGTCTTCCTCAATACGTTGCAGTAAGTGAATCTCGAAGTAACCAAAATTACGAACGTCTGGTCCATCATCATCCACAAACTGAAAGTGATCAACAAGGTCTGACCACTGAAAAAATTTCTGACGAATCAGTCCTCTTATACCATTCAGGTACCAGTGGTTAAAGATCTGGTGACGTAACGGATGCAATTGTTCTTTACGTTTCACTTGTATTTTCACCAGCTCTCGGTAAATCCTTTCTCTCAACTCCTCAGGCAAGCCCAAAATGTTTTCTTGTAAAGTATCCATAAGTATATACACTGTTTTTGGAATCGTTGGGTGGTGGCCAATAGCCTCGTTTAACTTTGTGCCTAATGTAATATCCACTCATAATCAGTCTTCTTGTACTTTGGAACATAGCATAATTTAAAAACGGATGAATCACTCTGAGTTTGCGTTTCACTTGTATTTTGATCATTTCTCGTTAAATGCGTTCTCTCAACTCCACAGGCAAAGCACGAATGTTCTCTAGCAAAGGATCCATGAATAGGTCATACTAAATCCTCTTTGGTCTGACACAAGAAATGTACTGTTTGCACAAACATGGTTTTACTTCAGTGTCGAATTTAAATCGTTTAGTCACTAATCTACACATTACAATTCGTTCAGAAGTTTCCTCTTTCACTAAGTTGACATTGTGTTCAAGATGTTGGTAATTCGTTAACTCTTCCTCTCGAATTCGATGCAGTAAGTTTACAGTGATGTAGGTAGAATCGTCCATACCAAACCAATCCTTTTTAAAACTAGAGGATCGTTCATCAATGTCTGTCCGATGGAACACTTTCAATTGAATCAGTCCTTGTATAGCCTTCAGGTACCAGTGGTTCAAACACCGGTGACGTAACGGATGCAATTGTTCTTTACGTTTCACTTGTATTTTGACCAGCTCTCGGTAAATCCTTTCTCTTAACTCCACAGGCAAAGTACGAATGTTCTCTTGCAAAGTATCCATAAACAGATTATGGTAAGTTACTTCAATGTCTCGGTCCCACTAAGGGTAAGTAATGACAATTCGGTGACCATCGAGCATGTTCTACGTAGGCCGAATCTTGCGGTTCCCAGTGGTGAAGTGACACACCGCAACTGAAGCACTTGACTTTATCTCCTTCGCCCAAGTAGAAAAATCCGGCTCTGGCTAATTCTTCGGGGGTCGGTCCTCCCAGATACTTAGGCCGTTTTCCTTTGAACGATTGAAGACGATTTTCAACGTCGCAGTATTCCGACAAACGCACAGGGAACGAATATTTGTCTTTCACAGGCTCGTTTCGATAAGGGTTGGGTGACAGGAACAGGAGTTTGCTCAAGGCTGGATGACATCCGTAAGGGGGTAGACGTGAAGGTGAACATTCCCCTTTAAAACGAAACCCAGTAAAATGTCCAAGAGGACGAGCGGCATCCCTTTCGCATCCCTCAGGTTTTACACGCACAGCATCACTTTCCATGATAGGGGTAGTGACACTAAAGTTCCCATGATGCTTTACGCCATCGCTCAGGTCACAAGGTACAGCATCGTACCCATCGCAAGGCTCACAATCGCATTCCACTTCCGAAGCCCCACACTTGAATTGTGCCTTTCTAAACAACTTGTTTTGCATTTCTCTGAAAGTATTCATCTTGTTCGTTCGGTCTTGGTAGTCCCAATGAACTATCGATCTTGCCTAGGGTTCCTTTTTATATACAGACCAATACCGATGTGTCCATACGGTAAGGTGAAATGATTGGGAAGTCGCACTCGCTTCTGGTACACGATTTGATAGACTTTTTCCAAGGGCCGACTGACGATGTGGTGAGTGGGTAAACGTACAATCTTGTTGGGTTGGTAAGTGGTCACTTTAAAGTTTGCATCCTCTCCCGATTGCAAGGCTTCTTTCACTACCCCAAAGTTCACCACTCGACTGGTACGATAATTCAGAGTCAGTCCTTTCACTTTACACTTCGTGTGCACTTCTCCTTGTTTGTCCCGGTATTCGTAGCCGTAATTTTTGGGACCGCCACTGACGAAACTTAGAATCTTGTCGTCGGGATGTTCGTCTGTCCAGGCTCCTAAACGGTCTCCTTCGATGTCAGGGTGATGTTGAATCGGGTGATGGATGTAAATGCAACTGTCCATGTCAAAGTACAGGACGCGTTCCCCTAACAGTTCTAAAGCTTCGTACAATTTTAAGCGAGCATGAGCTGTCACGTAAGCCGCAATGATGACATTTCCAAAAGGGTCGTCTTGTACAAAGTCCAGATCTTCATCGTAATTGACCAAGATCAAATTCTCTCGAACGACGTCCACGTGAAGGGAAACATCAGTTTGCCTTGACAATGGTGAGGTAAGACGGGATGGTATAGGTTCGTGGGAGGCAAAACTTTGCACTTGATCAAGCCTTCGTATTGTCGAATGTTTTTCAGGTCCATGTGTTCCGTAAACAATTGCGGGTGCCCTACAGGAAAGCGACAATATTTGCACACGTAGGGATACAGCGAATACACGTCCAAGTATTTGATTTCTTCTCCTTTCTCTTCGTCGGCTTGGTACAGCAAACAGGTGGCATTGGTCCTTCCTCCATGCAAACTATCCCTCGGGTTCAACGGGTCCATGAACTGGTAACTTTCCACGAGGCGTTTAAACTCGGGATCAGTTTTCATACGGTGATCGTACTCGTGTTCCCACATTTCCACCACTTGGTATCCTTGCTGTTCTAACTTTAGGCGTCGCTGGCAAGTGTCCTGGTACAAGTCTTCCATGGTTCGTTGTAAAAACTGATTTTTAGTGTCACGGTCAGGGTAGCAGACGGGACATCCGTGAAATAAGCAACCGTTAAACTCGTACACGATCTTGGGGTTTTCTAAGTCCCAGCCATCGACCGAATACGTTCCGATGGTCTTTTCGCCTCCTCCGTTGCGGGCATGCTGAATCCATTTGTCTTCCTTGTCGCACAAGTAATGTAACCAACGTAGGGCTTTGACCGAGTATTGACGTTTGACATAGTGGGTCGTTTGTGGGCTGATGACAGCCACGGTGTTTTCAGGCATAAATCGTTGTCGATACACTAAGGAACACGCTTTGGCAATGGTGCAAGCTTCTTTCAAAGGATCGACCCCTCCGTGTTCCATGAACAGTTCTCGAAATTTTCCACAGCAACGTCGTAAAATGTCCACGTCGGAACGACAATACTTTAGCATTTCTTCCTGAAAGTCGAAAGGGTCCGAGGCGTGAGCCTGGTACCAAGCGTAGAAAGCTTCTCGTTGTTCGGTACGCATGTTGTCGGGGTCGTAATAGTGAGCCTCAGGTAAATGGGGTAGAACGGCGTGTTGATTGGCTTCCGTATTGAAAAAGTGTGGAAAGTACCCTTTAGCCATTTCTGTCATTCCAAACGTTTTAGGCATTCGACTCAAAGGCATGGCCAAGTAGCTCATCGAATCTTTAAACTGTACTTGTTCCACTTGCATGAAAATGATTTTGGCTCCGTTCAAAGTCACTTTAGGACGTTCGGTGCCTTGTTCCGTATAGTATCTGAGAAGAAACTGTCCATCGTATCCGGAGAAATTGTGAGCCATCACAGTAGCATGAAGATGACAATCTCCGTAACGTTCGATGTCCTCTTGGCTCCACGTCTTGTCAATGGGGTCTAAGACCCATCGAGCGAAATCGGCTAGCGTGTTCGGTCCCCGAAAGATTTTTTCAGGTCCTCCAGGAACTTTGCTGCAGTGAGGGCAATGACTGAAGATAGGTTCTTGAATGCACTTCTCGCACGCTCGATGAGCCACGCAGAAATTAGGAATGTTAATGCCAGTCTCTTGGATGCATTCGAAATCGAAAAAGATGAAATTGCCTTTCTTCTTTTGATCGTCCTCTTTCTCTCGTGGGGGTTGGTATTTTTGCACGTAACATTCGTGTTCCAAGTCCACGATGTGGTGACAAATGTGACATTTTTTCTTTCCTGAACATACGTGTGCCTTGGTACTATTGGCACGTAGGCCTTGTCCACAGGTAGGGCACAATCTCAGCAGTTGACAAGCACATTTCTTCTGTGAACCTTGTGTTTTGAGATGTTGTTGGTAACAGGTAGGGCTGACAAACGTGCGCAGACAAGTTGAACAAGGCACTGGTTCTTCGCTCAGACAGGGTGGAGAGGCCAAACATCCTGGGCATTTCGATCCACAATGCTTGTGTTGCTCTCGATTGTTATAACCATAATCGTATTTCTCACAATAATAACCGTATCCCAGGAATCCAGTGATACTGGTAATGGTATCGAAATGGTCATCGTGATAATAGACATGAATGTATTTTCCGTCCTTAAAATGTTGGCCTCGAAACAACAGAGGCCCGCGCATTTCTTGAGGGTGCACTTTCAAGGTGTAGCGTGGAGCGAGGACATCTTGCAATTTTTGCATCTCAGGAATGCCACAAGGTTTGTCTTTGGACAGGCCAGCTTGTTGCAACAGGAGTTCTGCTTCGTTTCGTTGTTTGGCTCGATCGGATCGTTGAATAGTGTTCCAGGTTCTTTTCCATTCTACCGTGTCGTTCTTGTTGGCATAGGTTCGTCCCACCACGATGGCACGGGCTAAACACATCTGGTCATGAGGATTGTGAATTTGGACAAGGCTACGCTTAATGCTGCGAAGCTCGTTCACCAATAACATCTTTTTGCGTCCGGTCCCTTGAGGAGGAGAGACGTGGGTCATGTCTAATGTGGCTTTTCCATCAGTGATGTCAAACTGGTCATTAGATTGTTGCACGTGTTGAATCTTGTCCATGACTTTGGAAGCAGTCAATTCTGCAGGGGTGCTAAACTCGATCCAAACAGGGAATTTCAAACCGTCGTGTTGTATGGAAAGTCTCAAGCGATCGTCTTCTTTGGGTTGACATTGTCGCTTGAGTGCAGTGAGCAGAGAATCCCACACCCCAGTGATAAACACTTCTGCTTTCTCTAACGGCACTTCTGCCTTGAAATCTTTAAACTTCACCGTGTATTTGTAAGCCGTGGTTCTAAATTTTCTAGAGGAGCGCTTTTCCGTCTCTCGAATGGAATAGTATTTTTCAGGGTTGACAAAGGGTGGCAAACTTGGTTTAGAGGTTTCAAATTCTGGTTCACTCATGTCCTCTTCAAAATCACTGGCATGAATTTGTGCCAAGATTTCAGCCCTGGTTCGAGGCAATAGATCACGTTTTTGCCTCTTACTTTCTTCTTCTTTCTTCTCGAATGAATAGGATCGTTTCATCTTGAGTGTAAAACGTCAAATGACTCAAGTTTAAACACCATAGACTAATTTATAGTCATGGCAGACCAGCGTATATAAAAGGGTGTGTGTCTTGTCCTTTCACTATTCATTTCACTCTCAAGCCGATCACAACGATGGAAGAGACTAACCAAATCGAACGTTTCATCAGAGCTTTGCGAGGGGTCATTAGAAAATTCTCTTCAGACCAGCCGACGGACTACTCTCCTTCCTTTCGAGATAAAAGTCAAGATACTTGCTATATCTGTCAGAAGAAAGGGCATTGGTCTTCAGAGTGTCCAGACCGTCAAAAAAGAAAAAACAGGGACTAAAAAAGACAGAAGTCAAGATACCTGTTATTATTGTCAAGAAAAAGGACATTGGTCTCCAGATTGCCCAAAAAAGAAACAAGAGGAATTAGAAGAAAAGAGGAATTCTTCAGAAGAAGAGAGGGATTCTTCTGAGGAAGAAAGAAGACAGGTGAAGAAAAAGAAACAGGAGAAAAAAAGAAGAAGGGAAGAAAGCGAGGAGGAGGAAGAAGAAGAGGAAAAGAGTGTGACGGTGAAAAAATTCAAAAAAACAGAGAGACTAAACAAGGAGACAGAAGAAGTCAATGAACTTTTAATTAACGTGTTCTGTTGCGAATTGTGAATTGGATTGTAACAATGGATAAAAGAATAAATTAATGATATAAGGTAAGTGTCTTTGAGTTGTGATTTTAAAATAAGAAGCTACACTCACGCACTCATACACAGACACGTACTATAAGGGTAAAATGGGTGGGGTTTTTTTTGAGTTATTGGCAAATTGAAAGGCTATCTCTTTTCGAGAAATGTGGGTGGCCCTGAAAAGGGCCTTTTTTCTTTATGGCGTAGGGTTGAGTTTAAGCAATCAACTTTAACTGTCTTAAGCCTTTGCCACGGCCAAGGCCTGCTTCTGGACTGCGTACTGTTGATGATGATGATGATTTGGTTGAAATCACTAAGGGTGGTACGGTAGGCTTAGTCACAGGGTTAACGTGTTTAGCTCGGGAAGGTCGTATTCTCTTCGGTCGTAATAAAGAAGTCTGATACATTTGTTTCAGACTTCTTAACTCCACTAAAATGTCCAACAGTACCGTGACCGTTTGATTTTCACCCTCTTGTTTCTTTGCTGCTGCTTCTTCTTCTTCTTGCTGTTGTTGCTGTTGTTTTTTTCTTACCTCTTCTTCTTGCTGCTGCTGTTGCAGAAAAGCTTGTTCCGCTTCCTTTTGTCGTTGTATAAATTTCTCCAATTCTTCTTTCTGTCTCTGTCTAAAATTCTCCACTTGCGGTAATGAAGAAGGTAACGAAGATTCCGGAACAAATTCTTGCGAGGTAAGAAAATCCACAAAATCCCAATTCACCTCTTCTGAAAGTAAGTCCGGGTTCCCTTGGTCGGTCTCCCCTGTTGGTGCACCCCAATGGATCGTTTTCTGAGTTTCCGTCATGTTGAATCACTGTCGCATAGATTGACTGCACACAAGCGCTAGCAAATCTATATAGACCACGTAAAGTCACAGACTGCTCTCTTCGGATTGGATGCGAGCTGACTGAATTTTGTAACGCGTGTTCAGATTGGTGAATGAACTCAATCCGTTTCAATCCTTCCTCTGCCTACAAATAAGCGCAGTTCACTGCATTGATTCACCTGTTCTCGTCGCTTCAAGATGTGGACCGATGTGCAATCTTCTACGCTTGTGTCTTCCATGATGTTCCGGACGGACATGCCCATGTATGTCCGATCCAAGTGGACCATTGTCCACAGGACAAACACCAGCCTGTGGATACGTAGGATCTACGTTGAAAGACAAGGATGCCTGAAAAGAGTGCTGATTTACGGACCAACAGTGAGACGCAGCCTAAGGACAAGAAGAAGACCAATGCGGTGCCATTTATGTTAATGAATACATTAACATAAACCCAAAGGCCCTTTTCAGGGCCAGCCATATTTCTCGAAAAGAGAATGACTTTTCAATTGCCTACCCTTTTTTTAAAAAAAAAATTTTTAAAGAAAAAAAAATCCCATATTCAATTCCCTTTTACGTAAAGTGACCCACAATTTATTCCCATGTTAAATTCCCCTTGTACGTATATTGACCCACGATTTATTCCCATGTTAATTCCCCTTGTACGTATATTGACCCACGATTTTTCGCCATGTTAAATTTCCCTTGTACGTATATGTTACCAAGGGGGGGTCTGTAATGCTAATTCCCATTGTACGTATAGTATCCCCATTCACTACTACTCTTCGTATCCACAGACTGGTGTCTGACTTGTGGACAACTGTCCACTTGGATCGGTCATACATTAGCATCTCCGTCCTAAACATCAGTGAAGAAACAAGGGTGGATGATTCGACTGTGGTCCACATCTTGAGGCAACGAGAACAGGTGAATCAATGCAGTGAACTGCGCTTATTTATAGGTAGAGGAAGGATTGAAACGGATTGAGTTCATTGCCCAATCTGAACACGCGTTACAAAATTCAGTCAGTCCGCATCCAATCCGAAGAGAACAGTCTGTGACATCACGTGGTCTATATAGATTCGCTAGCGCCTGTGCGCTGTCAATCCATGCGACAGTTCTTCAACATGACGGAAACTCAGAAAACGATCCACTGAGGTGCACCAGCAGTGGAGACCACCCAAGGGAACCCGGACTTACTTTCAGAAGAGGTAAATTGGGATTTTGTGGATTTTCTTACCTCGCAAGAATTTGTTCCGGAACCTTCGTCACCTTCTTCATTACCGCACGTGGAGAATTTTAGACAGAGACAGAAAGAAGAATTGGAGAAATTTATACAGCTGCAAAAGGAAGCAGAACAAGCTTTTCTCCTACGGCAACAAGAAGAAGAGGTAAGAAAAAAACAAGAAGAAGAATCAGCCAAGAAACAAGAGGGTGAAAATCAAACGGTCACGGTACTGTTAGACATTTTAGCGGAGTTAAGAAGTCTGAAACAAATGTATCAGACTTCTTTATTACGACCGAAGAGAATACGACCTTCCCGAGCTAAACATTCCAACCCTGTGACTAATCCTACCGTATCACCCTTAGTGATTTCAACCAAATCATCATCAACAGTACGCAGTCCAGAAGTAGGCCTTGGCCGTGACAAAGGCTTAAGGCAGTTAAAGTTGATTGCTTAAACTCACCCCTACACCAAAATAAAGGCCCATTTCAGGGCCACTCATAGATCTCGAAAACAGATAAACTTTCAATTGCCAATAACTCAAACCCCCCCCCCCAAAAAAAAAACCATTTTACCCCTATAGTACGTGTCTGTGTATGAGTGCGTGAGTGTACGTTCTTATTTTAAAATCAAAACCCAAAGACACTTACCTTATATAATTAATGTATTCTTTTATCAATATTTACAATTCAATTCATATTTCACAACCCAACACTTTAAAAAGTTCATAGACTTCTTCTGTTTCTTTGTTTATTCTCTCTGTTTTTTTAAATTTCTTCACCGTCACAGTCTTATCCTACTCTTCCTCCTCACTTTCTTCCCTTCTTCTTTTCTTCTCCTGTTTCTTTTTCTTTACCTGGCTGCTTTCTTCCTCTGAAGAATCCCTCTCTTCTTCTGAAGAATCCCTCTTTTCTTCTGACTCCTCTTGTTTCTTTTTTGGGCAATCTGGAGACCAATGCCCTTTCTTCTGACAGATATAGCAAGTATCTTCACTTTTATCTAGAAAGGAAGGAGAGTAGTCCGTCGGCTGGTCTGAAGAAAATTTTCTAATGACCCCTCGCAAAGCTCTGATGAAACGTTCGATTTGGCTAGTCTCTTCCATCGTTGTGATCGGTTAGAGAGTGAAATGAATAGTGGAAGGACAAGACACACACCCTTTTATATACGCTGGTCTGCCATGACTATAAATTAGTCTATGGTGTTTAAACTTGAGTCATTTGACATTTTGCACTCAAGATGAAACGATCCAATTCATTCAAGAAGAAAGAAGAAGAAGAAGAAAGTAAGAGGCAGAAACGTGATCTATCGCCTCGTACCAGGGCTGAAGTCTTGGCACAAATTCATGCCAGTGATTTTGAAGAGGACACGAGTGAACCAGAATCCAAACCCTCTAAACAAAGTTCACCACCCTTAGTCAACCCTGAAAAGTACTATTCTATTCAAGAGACGGAAAAGCGCTCCTCTAGAAAATTTAGCACCACGGCTTACAAATACACGGTGAAGTTTAAAGATTTCAAGTCCGAAGTACCAGAAGGGTTCATCACCGGGGTGTGGGATTCTTTGCTCACCACACTCAAGCAACAATGTCAACCCAAAGAAGACGATCGCTTGAGACTTTCCATACAACACGATGGTTTGAAATCCCCTGTTTGGATCGAGTTTAGCACCCCTGCAGAATTGACCGCTTCCAAAGTCATGGACAAGATTCAACACGTACAACAATCCAATGACCAGTTTGACATCACCGATGGAAAAGCCACACTTTACATGACCCACGTCTCTCCTCCTCAAGGGACTGGACGCAAAAAGATGTTATTGGTGGACGAGCTTCGCAGCACCAAAACAAGTCTCGTCCGAATTAACAACCCTCAAGAACAAATGTGTTTAGCCCGTGCCATGGTGGTGGGACGAACCTATGCCAACAAAAACGACACGGTAGAATGGAAAAGGAACTGGAAAACTATTCGACAATCGGACCGAGCCAAACAACGAAGTGAAGCAGAACTCCTGTTACGACAAGCTGGCTTGCTCAAAGACAAACCCTGTGGCATTCCTGAAATGCAAAAATTGCAAGATGCCCTAGCTCCACG
This sequence comes from Sinohyriopsis cumingii, assembly GCA_028554795.2. NCBI lineage: Eukaryota > Metazoa > Mollusca > Bivalvia > Unionida > Unionidae > Sinohyriopsis > Sinohyriopsis cumingii. The sequence goes on along the minus strand of CM068827.1, from coordinate 18,529,699 downwards.
CTACACCTTGAAAGTGCATCCTTCCTCAAGAAATGCGTGGACCTCTGTTGTTTCGAGGGAAAGACTTTAAGGATGGAAAATACATTCACGTCTATCATCACGATGACCATTTCGATACCATTACCACTATCACTGGATTCCTGGGATATGTTTATTACTGTGAGAAATGTGGCTATAACAATCGAGAACAACACAAGCATTGTGGATCGAAATGCTCAGGATGTTTGGCCTCTCCACCCTGTCAGAGTGAAGGACAAAAACCGGTGCATTGTTTCACTTGTCTGCGCACGTTTGTCAGCCCTGCCTGTTACCAACAGCATTTGAAGACGCAAGGTTCACAGAAGAAATGTGCTTGTCAACTGCTGAGATTGTTCCCCACGTGTGGACAAGGCCTATGTACCAATAGTACCAAGGCACACGTATGTTCAGGAAAGAAAAAATGTCACATTTGTCACCACATCGTGGACTTGGAACACGAATGTTACGTGCAAAAATACCAACCCCCACCAGAGAAAGAGGATGGACACAAGAAGAAAGGCAATTTCATCTTTTTCGATTTCGAATGCATCCAAGAGACTGGCATTCACATTCCTAATTTCTGCGTGGCTCATCGAGCGTGCGATAAGTGCATTCAAAAACCTATCTTCAGTTATTGCCCTCAATGCAGCAAGATTCCTGGAGGACCTGAAAAAATCTTTCGGGGACCGAACACGCTAGCCGATTTCGCTCGATGGGTCTTAGACCGCATCGACAAGACATGGAGCCAAGAGGACATCGAATGTTACCGAGAATGTCATCGTCATGCCACGGTGATGACTCACAATTTCTCCGGATACGATGGACAGTTTCTTTTGAGATACTATACGGAACAAGGCACCGAACGTCCTAAAGTGACTTTGAACGGAGCCAAAATCATTTTCATGCAAGTGGGACAAGTGCAGTTTAAAGATTCGATGAGTTACTTGGCCATGCCTTTGAGTCGAATGCCTAAAACGTTTGGAATGACAAAAATGGCTAAAGGGTACTTTCCACACTTTTTCAATACGGAAGCCAATCAACACGCCGTTCTACCCCATTTGCCTGAGGCTCACTATTACGACCCCGACAACATGCGTACCGAACAACGAGAAGCTTTCTACGCTTGGTACCAGGCTCACGCCTCCGACCCTTTCGACTTTCAGGAAGAAATGTTAAAGTATTGTCGTTCCGACGTGGACATTTTACGACGTTGCTGTGGAAAATTTCGAGAACTGTTCATGGAACACGGAGGGGTCGATCCTTTGAAAGAAGCTTGCACCATTGCCAAAGCGTGTTCCTTAGTGTACCGGCATAGATTCATGCCTGAAAAGACCGTGGCTGTCATCAGTCCTCAAACGACCAACTATGTCAAACGTCAATACTCGGTCAAAGCCCTACGCTGGTTACATTACTTGTGCGACAAGGAAGACAAATGGATTCAGCATGCCCACAACGGAGGAGCTGAAAAGACCATCGGAACGCATTCGGTCGATGGTTGGGACTTAAAAAACTCCAAGATCGTGTACGAGTTTAACGGTTGCTTATTTCACGGATGTCCCGTCTGTTACCCTGATCGTAGCACTAAAAATCAGTTTTTACAACAAACCATGGAAGACTTGTACCAGGCCACTTGTCAGCAACGCCTAAAGTTAGAACAGGAAGGATACCAAGTGGTGGAAATGTGGGAACACGATTACGATCACCGTTTGAAAACCGATCCCGAGTTTAAACGCCTCGTGGAAAGTTACCAGTTCATGGACCCCCTGAACCCGAGGGATAGTTTGTACGGAGGAAGGACCAATGCCACCTGTTTGCTGTACCAAGCCGACGAAGAGAAAGGAGAAGAAATCAAATACTTGGACGTGTGTTCGCTGTATCCCTACGTGTGCAAATATTGTCGTTTTCCTGCAGGGCACTCACAATTGTTTACGGAACACATCGACCTGAAAAACATTCGACAATACGAAGGCTTGATCAAGTGTAAAGTTTTGCCTCCCAAGGACTTGTACCATCCCATCTTACCTCACCATTGCCAAGGCAAACTGTTGTTTCCTTTGTACTGTACTTGTGTCGAAACGTGTAACCAAGACCAACCTTGTCAGCACACCCAGGAAGAACGGGCCTTGACGGGAACCTGGGTCAGCGTAGAATTGTTCAAAGCTCTGGACATGGGATACCAACTGTTAGAAGTGTACGAAATTTGTCACTTTCCCAAGACACAACAATATCACAAGGGTGACCCCACTCAGAAAGGCATTTTCGCCGACTACGTGGATGCCTTTTTGAAACTGAAGCAAGAAGCCAGCGGCTATCCTTCCTGGTGTCACACTCCCGAAGACCAAATAAAATTCAAAGAGAAATACTATGAACAAGAAGGCATCACTTTAGACCACATCGAGAAAAACGAAGGCAGGCGATCGTTTGCCAAAGTGATGTTAAATTGCTTGTGGGGTAAAATGGCACAACGACCGTGTTTACCCAAGACGGAATATTTGACAGAACCTTCCTGCTACTTCCAGATGATTCACGACAAAACCAAATACATGAAACACGTGGACGTCGTTCGCGAGGATTTGATCTTGGTCAATTACGAAGAAGATCTGGACTTTGTACAAGACGACCCTTTTGGAAATGTCATCATTGCGGCTTACGTGACAGCTCATGCTCGCTTAAAATTGTACGAAGCTTTAGAACTGTTAGGAGAACGCGTCCTGTACTTTGACACGGACAGTTGCATTTACATCCATCACCCGAGTCAACAGCACCCTGACATCGAAGGAGACCGTTTAGGAGCCTGGACAGACGAACATCCCGACGACAAGATTCTAAGTTTCGTCAGTGGCGGTCCCAAAAATTACGGCTACGAATACCGTGACAAACACGGAGAAGTGCACACGACGTGCAAAGTGAAAGGACTGACTCTGAATTATCGTACCAGTCGAGTGGTCAACTTTGGGGTATTGAAAGAAGCCTTGCAATTGGGAGAGGATGGAAACTTTAAAGTGACCACTCACCAACCGAACAAGATTGTACGTTGACCCACTCACCACATCGTCAGTCGACCCTTGGAAAAAGTCTATCAAATCGTGTACCAGAAGCGAGTGCGACTTCCCAATCATTTCACCTTACCGTATGGACACGTCGGTATTGGTCTGTATATAAAAAAGGAACCCTAAGCAAGATCGATAGTTCATTGTGACTACCAAGACCGAGCGAACAAGATGAATACTTTCAGAGAAACACAAAACAAGTTGTTTAGAAAGGCACAATTCAAGTGTGAGGCTTCTGAAGTGGAATGCGATTGTGAGCCTTGCGATGGGTACGATGCTGTACGTTGTGACCTGAGCGATGCCGTAAAGCATCATGGGAACTTTGTTCTTACGACTCCTATCATGGAAAGTGATGCTGTGCGTGTCAAACCTGAGGGATGCGAAAGTGATGACGCTCGTCCTCTTGGACATTTTACTGGGTTTCGTTTTAAAGGGGAATGTTCACCTTCACGTCTACCCCCCTACGGATGTCATCCAGCCCTGAGCAAACTCCTGCCCATGTCACTCAACCCTCATCGAAACGAACCTGTGAAAGACGAATATTCGTTCCCTGTGCGTTTGTCGGAATACTGCGACTTTGAAAATCGTCTTCAATCTTTCAAAGGAAAATGGCCTAAGTATCTGGGAGGACCGACCCCCGAAGAATTAGCCAGAGCCGGATTTTTCTACTTGGGCGAAGGAGATAAAGTCAGGTGCTTCAGTTGCGATGTGACACTTCACCACTGGGAACCGCAAGATTCGGCCTACGTAGAACATGCTCGATGGTCACCGAATTGTCATTACTTACCCTTAGTGGGACCGAGACATTGAAGTAACTTCTTACCATAATAATCTGTTCATGGATACTTTACAAGAGAACATTTGTGCTTTGCCTGTGGAGTTGAGAGAACGCATTTATCGAGAACTGGTCAAAATACAAGTGAAACGTAAAGAACAATTGCATCCGTTACGTCACCGGTGTTTGAACCACTGGTACCTGAAAGCTATACAAGGATTGATTCAATTGAAAGTGTTCCATCGGACAGACATTGATCAACGATCCTCTAGTTTTAAAAAGGATTGGTTTGGTATGGACGATTGCAGTTACATCATTGTAAACGTACTGCATCGAATTCCAGATGAAGAGTTAACGAATTACCAACATCTTGAACACAATGTCAACTTAGTGAAAGAGGAAACTTCTGAACGAATTGTAATGTGTAGATTAGTGACTCAACGATTTAAATTCGACACTGAAGTGAAACCATGTTTGTGCAAAGAGTACATTTCTTGTGTCAGACCAAAGAGGATTTAGTATGACCTATTCATGGATACTTTACAAGAGAACATTCGTGCTTTGCCTGTGGAGTTGAGAGAACGCATTTACCGAGAGCTGGTGAAAATACAAGTCAAACGTAAAGAACAATTGCATCCGTTACGTCACCAGATCTTTAACCACTGGTACCTGAATGGTATAAGAGAACTGATTCGTCAGAAATTGTTTCAGTGGTCAGACCTTGTTCAACACTTTGAGTTAGTGAATGATCGAAATGTTCATTATTTTGGTTACTTCGAGATTCACCTACAGCAATACATTGAGGAAGACAAGTTAAAGGATTACCAACATATTTTACGTGGAATCTGCTTAGCGGAAGACGAAACATCTAGACAAACTCTGACGTTTCGGTTACAGTATGCAAGATTTAGATTCCCTACTGGAGAACGAAGATGTCTAGTTAGAACTTACCTTTATTGCTTCCGAAACAAAGAGACTATAAAATCAGGCTGCCATGCCACGGCTTATGTCACATGTAATTGAACAGATTCCGTGGAAGGAACTCAATGACCATATTCAAACCGTGGATCATTACCATCGATTATTACAAGAACTGTATCCATTCAATTTGGGACGACAAGTGGTGTGTGTCTTAGTGACTTGTTTTCTGGGATTTCGTTTACCAGCCGATTCCTTGTGGACTCTTTACGAACAGTACTTACCACCCCAATGGCCTCAAATGGTCACGAAAGACTCCTTTTGCTCAAAGCCTTGCGTTTTCATCTGGATACTTCTCGACCTCTACGGGAAAAAAAGATTCGTCAACTTTTAGCTACCGAAGACGTGTATGACGATGAGTGTGTAGCTTGTGACTTACACCCCCATTGGACAGATGTCCGTGACTGGAAAAAAGGGGGTTTTGAGGTTTCGACCTAAGAAGTGGCCCAGTATGCACGAGAGTTGTTCAAGGAAAATAGTTACTTTTCAACCTGTGTTAGTGACAGTGCCAGAAGAACCCGTCACCCAGGACAGGACTGTCGTGGACATGCCTGAAAGACCCTTTCGGGAGGACACTTGTGTGACCTTACCCCCTACAGAACTGGTCAGAACATTACCCAAAACATGTTGTACAGACACTTGTGTTTATTCCACGTCGATGGTTATCATGTGCCTTTTATCGTTGTACTTAAGCCTTTGGCTATTATGTAATTTTGTCTTTCGTGTTCATGTTTAAAACATTCGATAAACGTGTCCTGAAAAAAGTATATAAACTCTTGTCTTGTCTGTTTTCGTGTCACAAGTGACATTCCTAATACTATGGCTACCTCTGCTGTCTCTGCTCCCTCTTCCTCTACTGTCAAAGTCATCGACGAACACTTAGATCGTGCCAGTTGGGAGGCTTTGTATCTTCGCCATCCCTTTAACATGCTCATTGCTGGACCTAGCGGTTCAGGCAAAACCGAATTCGTCAAACGCTTGATCGAACATAAACATCATTTGATCGATCGACCACCTCAGCGGATCGTGTGGTGTTACAAAGAGTGGCAATCGGCGTACAGCCTCTTGCGAGAAAGTCAAGGCGATTCCATCGTGTTTGTGGAAGGCATTCCTAAAGAAGACGACGGCATCGTCTCTGACTCCCGTCAAACCCATTTGGTCATTTTCGACGACATGTTAGGAGAAGACGAAGAAGAAATTGGTTTTGTTTAAAAGCCCTCGAGATAAATCGCAAGTGCAAGTCTTAGCCAAACAGTTAGGGACGCCTTGGCTGACTCGGGCGTACGACGATGCCACTCAAACTCCACACGCCTATTTACTCGTCGATTTGAAAACTACGACCCCCGATGATTTGCGATTTCGTACCCACTTGTTTCACCACTGGTGCCAAGACGGAGGGCCTGTCCTGTACACGTCTCCCTCCTCGACTTAACTTAACTCAACAAAAAGAAAATGTATAAAAACCTCAGACCCTTTTCGTCTGTCTCACACAACGTCAACATGACGTCCCTTCAGTCGCATCTTCCCGTCAAATTGATTCGTGCCTTGTATGGCATCAGTCGAGAAAAAAATCCACAAACACGAGCTCGTGTCTTAGAAGCTAGTCTCAAAGAAGTCTTACGATGGTTCACGGTGACGGCACGTCAATTACTCCAAGGGATCATTCAGATTCCTCATCAAACCAAATGCTTTTTTGATCGAAACAAAGTCACTTTGATCCAACTGGCCGATCCCCGCATCGACACTCAAACCAAAAAACAAATCATTTTGAAACTTGGAGGGAGCGGTACTCTAGGAGGGGGTCATCATTCGCTCTCTCTTAAGATGGGATCCTAATGATCCCAAACTTCTCCCCAAGAAAAAAGTCAAACGAAGCTCCAAGAAGAAGAAAAAGACCCGGTCCCTAAAAATACCCGTGTCTCCAAGAACTTCTCCAGTGGCGGGACCCTCCTCTTACCAGACACCACCCCGGAAAAAGAAAAGAAGCCCCCAGAAAAAGAAACAGAGAAAAAGTCCCCAGAAAAAGAAAAGTCCACAGAAGAAAACTAGTCGCAAGAGAGGCACTTCGGCCAGGACGCAACCTTACACTCGCAAACCACGACCTGCCACAGCGGTGACTGCGTCTCCGGTAGCCTCAGGTTCATTCACTTCCCCGTTGATGACACCAAGAACTGAAGAGTACTTGGAGACGTTGATCACACCAAGAACATCTCCGTTGATGACCCCAAGAACTTCCCCAGTGGCAGGACCCTCCAATTTAGTGGCAGTGGCCGCTGCTTACAAAGTACCTGCTCCCAAAATCAAAGTTCAAGAAAGATCGGGCATGTTACAAAGTTTACTGGATTTGTCCAAGCAAGAACTGGCTCGATTTAGTCCGTTGCGTACCCCTGCACGACGTGTCATGCCTGTCCTCAAATTGATACGCCGTGAAGACAATCAGTGGCGACACGTTCCAGTATAAAAAAGCTCTGTGACCAAGTAGGATATCAGTGTTTTGGTGTTGAAGACTCAAAGATGTCACCCTCCAGAAAACATCCCTCTTCTAAACAACCCGAAGGAAAGAAAAGGAAAGGACTGCCTCCTCGTTTAGTCAAACATGGGGACATGTTATCTGTCCTGTCCAAAGCTTCTCCACCCCTACGAAAAAAAACTCATTCAATCGGCCTCCAAAGAGGTCATCGATACCGTGTGCGAATGTTGTTTGAACGTCTTGAAAGGCACGATCCCTTTGTCCAAACACCAGAAACAATGTTTTGGCAAACATCGTCAAGTTCTTCGCCAAATGGTTCAAAAGAAAATTCCCATTCGTCAAAAGAAGAAGATGTTGGTCCAACGTGGAGGCATTTTACCTCTCTTGTTAGGCCACTTACTGAAAGGAGTCTTGGGAACCATGTTGGGAGGACTGGTGGGAGCAAGATAAAAAGACCATCTGAAGTCCCAAGATCTCAAAATCGACCCCTGACAACCCCATGGAAGGACGAAAACTAGCTTTAGTGCCTTACAAACGATGGATGGAATACAATCGTTGGCAAGAACAACACACCCCGCATTTACCTCCCAATCCCAATTTGAGCGAGATGTCCCAGTTACAACACGAATTGCAGTCCTTGATGGATCGCCAAGATTTGTCCGAAACAGAAAAATCGCAAAAGTACGGTCAACTCTTGCAACGACTGGAGATCTTTCACCAGAAAGCCTCAGACGAAACAGCTCTTCCCACTCTGAAAGATTTTAAGACCTTGATGAAAAGTCCAGCACCATCACCAGTACCACTACCACCACTACCAGTGACCAAGACAGAAAAAGGAGAAGAAGAAGAAGAAGGGTTTCAAACTCCTCCAGAAAAAGTACACAAGTTAACAACACCGCCTACCTCCAGAATTGGATGGATTAAAAAGATGATGGCCACCCCTTCTTCATCACAAGGGAAAAAGAAAGTGAAGACAGAAGTGAAACAAGAACCGATATCCCCTGTTCAGACATCCTCCTCTTCGAAACCTATTCCTGGTCGCACACGCAAAGCATTGCAATCCAAGAAATTACCCCAAGAGAAAAAGAGTAGCATCTTCCAAGAGTGGGTGCCTTATTAACACACAAACCAACAAATGGAAAAAGTCTTAGCCAGCATTTACTACGATCCCTCCCATCCTGCAGGTTACGCAGGAGTTCAAAAATTGTATCGTGCTGCCAAAACTCGACTGAAAAGTCTCCGTTTACCTCAAGTGCAACGATGGTTACAAGAACAAGCTACCTACACTTTACACAAACCCATTCGACGCAAGTTTGCCAGAAGTCGCACCCGAGTGGAAGGCATCGATCATCAATGGCAAGCCGATTTAGCCGATGTCTTTCATTTGGCCAGTTACAATCGCGGCTACAAATATTTGTTTTGTGTCATCGACGTCTTTTCCAAATTTGCCTGGGTCGTGCCCTTGACTTCCAAATCGAGCAGCGAGTTAGTGCGAGCCCTGCAACGGGTATTGAAACAAAGTGGTCGTCACCCTCTTCGATGGCAAACGGACAAAGGTACCGAATTTCTGAACCAAGCTTTCCAAAAAGAATTAGAGAAACGTGACATTCATTTTTTTACCACCGAGAATCCTGAAACCAAAGCCAGCATCGTGGAACGTTTTCAAGGCACTTTGAAAGAACGCATGTGGAAATATTTTACGCATCACCACACTCTGAAGTACATCGACATCTTACCGCACCTGGTGCAAGCGTACAACCAATCTTACCATCGAAGCATCGGACGTGCCCCGCAAGAAGTGACTCCCGAGAACGAAGTGCTGGTGTTTGAGCGCCTGTTTGGTACGTCCCCGACGAGGGCTGTTCCCAAAAAAAGTGGAGAGTTGACCGTAGGAGACTGGGTGCGCATTGGCAAAACCAAACGCACTTTCGACAAAGGTTACTTACCTAACTGGACGACCGAATTGTTTCGTGTCACTGGACGAGTGCATGGCCGTCATCCTACCGTCTATAAATTGGAAGACATGAACGGAGAAGTGCTCAAAGGAACGTTTTATTTTTCCGAGTTACAACGTGTCACCAAAACAGAAGACGACGTGTACGACATCGAAAGCATTCTCGAACGCAGAACCCGTAAAGTGGGTAAACGACGTGTCAAAGAAGTCAAAGTACGTTGGAAAGGATATCCACCCAGTTTTGATTCTTGGATCGACGCTTCGCAAATCATCGACTATAAAAAGAAGTGATCATCATGCCCTTTCACACAGACGCAGCTACGTCGACCATTTCTTCACCTAATTCTTCTCTGCAAGATTTGCAAATACAACCTTTGTGGGTGTGGTGTGGAGAACGTGTGCCTAAAACGCAAATCGTCTTTTTCTGCCAAATCTTCGTGGTGTATTGTGACATCGGGGAAGCCATCGCCAATTTGAGTTTGCAACAAGGAGACAAACAATTGTGGACCATTTTATTAAGCAGTTGCATCGGTTACCTGCTTCCCAATCCCTTCCTGAAATTCTCTTCCAACGGGAACCACGGAAACCTTGTGTCCAGTGCCAGTGCCAGTCACCACTCCAACAACAAAAACAACAACCCCATTTTGAGCGGAGACACGCCTCTGACGTCCAGTAACCCCTCGGACAGCCACAGAACTCTGGAATTATGAGTCACCAAAACCAATTTTACTTAACCTTACCCAGTGACAGTTCCATGGAGGTGTTTCCCCACAACACGTTGTGCTGTTACACGGCCAAATTACCTCAGGCCATCGCATTAGATCACGAAGCCCATTGGGAAGTTACTTTAGTTGAAATCATTTATTCAACAGAAATCAAAAACATCACTGAAACTCAAAACAATTTTGACGTCGAAATTCTGGACCAAACGGTGCAGCAATCCATGACGACCACTTATCAACATAAATCACTTCCGAAGACCCCAATACCCCGCAGCAGCAGTGACACTTCTCCTCCTTTTTACGTTTATCACTTTAAAATTAACTCAGGCCATTATTTTAGTGGTCAACATCTGGTGGAGGCAATCGCTGACAAATTATATGCGGTATTTGACGAAGTTCTGACCACACTAAGAAAACGTGTCACCATTGAGTACCATCAACTGTCTCACCGTCTACTCATCAAATTTGAAAGTGAGGAAAAAAGTATACGTATTAAATTTTGCCCTGAATTGTATGACATTTTGGGTGGAGACCTCAATATGGTAAAAAAAAAATGAGAAAGCAGACATTGGGAACAACGCGCATTTTGCGAGGTATTTTCGTTTCCCGGTAGAACTGAACCAGGGACTGAATTTGATCTTTGTGTACTCCGATGTGGTGGAGTACAACGTGGTGGGACACACCTCCGTGCCGTTACTGCGTGTCATTCCTTTCAAAGTGAATTCTGCCACGAACACTGACGGGGAAGGTGGAAACACTTACCACGTTCACCGCGAATTTGTACATCCTCATTATTTGCCTGTCAGCAAGTCTTATTTGGACACGGTCAACATTGCTATAAAAGGAGATCTGGGACAAAATATTTCATTCACCAAAGGAAAAGTCACGGTGAAGCTCCATTTTCGAAAACGGTTCCCTCACGATTCGTAAGTTATGTATCCAGTGTACCGAGGGGTTGCTCGACAGCGAGGACACGGTTTAGGAGATATGCTGAAATCGGCCTTTCGTTCGGTGGCTCCGGTGTTGAAACCGATGGTGACACGCGGATTGCACGCCTTAAAAGATGCGGCACTGACGCAAGGCAAAGAATTTCTCCAAAATGTCATCATCGACAAACAAAACCCGAAAGAAGCTTTCATGAGGGCAGGTAAAAATGTCTTGTTGCAAACGGGTAAAGACCTTTTAGGCCGACGAGAAACACCTATAAATGCCCTGCACACTACCGAGTCAAGCATTCAGCAAGGAGAAGGCAGAAAGAGACGACGAAGAAAACACCCTTTCACCAGACTTCACACGTCTAAAGCTAGAAAGACAAAGAAAAGAAGAACCGTTCGAGACTTAGACGTTTTTGATTATTGAGAAACAGAAAAAAAATGATGCACCGAGAGTCTTGCGCCTGTTCCAAGTCGGAACTGGATCTGTTTGCCATGCCCCCCACCATGATGACGATGCAAGAATCCCAGTGGGTGGAGTTTCACCCCGTCTCCTCATTGGCAGATTCCGCTCCCATCGAGTTTGAAATCAAAGGACAGCCCGAAGATTACATCGATCTGAATAGCAGTTACTTGTACTTGAAAGTCAAAGTTCTAGATAAGGGAGGAGATACTTTAGTAGACGAGAAAGTAGCTCCCGTCAACAATTTCATGCATTCCTTGTTCAGCTCAGTGGATTTGTACTTGAATAACAAACTGGTCAGCAGCAGCATGGATACTTACCCTTATCGCGCCTACCTGGAAAATCTCTTGACGTACGGAATAGACGCCAAGAACACCCATCTTAATGCCTGCGTACTATGGGAACCTGACGATGTGGACCAATTTGAAACATTCGAACCGGATGTAAGCAAAACACCACGCAATGAGGGATTTGTAGAACGAAGAGACAAAATATTAAATGGAAAGTGTTTAGAACTGATGGATCGTTTGCATTTGGACATGTAGTTGCAAGAGAAATATTTGCTGAACGGTGTAAATGTTCGCTTGAGACTGAATCGTAGCAGTACCGCTTTCCATTTGCTGGCTGATAGTGCTGGCGTCAATCCCAAAAGCAAAATCGAGGAGGCCAAACTCTACGTACGACGCGTGGAAGTGTTACCTAAAGTGGGAAACGACATCAGTCAGACATTGAGCAGAACGACCGCCAATTATCCGATACGACGCGTGGAAGTGAAAACGTTCACCATTCCCCGTAACCATCATTCCATGATCGAAGATCATCTGTTTCAAGGACAGTTACCCAAACGTTTAATCCTTGGCATGGTCGAGAATGAAGCCTTCAACGGAGCCTTCACTAAAAATCCTTTCTACTTTCAACACTTCAAGGTGAAGAAAATCGAAGTCAGTCGCGATGGCAAGACCTTGTGTACCAGACCTTTCGAACCTGACTTTGAGAAGATGAATTACTTGAGATCGTACTTGTCCCTGTACGAAGCCACCGGCCAGTTAGGAACCAACACCAGTCACGGTATTACGTACGAAGATTACGCTGGAGGCTATGCCTTGTGGGCTTTCGATTTCACTCCAGACCAAGGCAGCGACGAGGGACATTTCCACCCTATAAAATCTGGCTAGATTCGTGTGGAACTTCAGTTTGCAAAAGAGCTGGAAGAGACGGTGAACGTCATCCTGTATGCAGAATTTGACAATACGATAGAAATCAACAGTTTGAAAGAAGTCATTCTAGATTATTAGAAGCTATGGAAGACTGTTATCCCTCTTTACCTAGTGGAGAAACTTTAGACATGGAATGTGAGGAGGCCGTGGAAGAAGAATCTCAAGATAAAGACGAAGAAGTTATCATGATGAAGTCAAGATGGCCAGAACAAGAAGCCCATTTAGTCTCCTGTTTTGCGACATTCCTGGCAGATGTAATGAAAGAATTGATCAAGGAAGAGTGCTATGGATGTCACAACGATCATCCCAGTCAAATTCAACACGACAAATGTCTGATGTTGAGCCAAGAAGAAAAATTGGACGAATATCTGGACAAAGCTTGGGGTGTCATCGAGATAGAATTCGTGTTGAACGAGTGGTATAAAGGCTTGGATAAACATTCTTCTCCTCCATTAACGTCTCTGGAACGCCGTCGCATCGAATCTCTCTTTGACCAGAATAAGAAGTCGGAGCCAAACGCCTTTTACTTGTCAGACATTTTCAAGCAAAAAGTCAGGATCGAATTGATGACTTATCATTACCTGTGAAGAAAAAAAAACAACACAAATCAATGGATACCTGGGAACTTTATTATCTTTTGAACCACAGTTCGTACACGTCTTCTTGGAATCCTCTCGTCTGTGCTAAAGATGAACTCCCTCATCGTAAACCTCAAGACCATCAAGCTTATGTGATCAACACGGACGACAGTCATCTCCCAGGAACCCACTGGGTAGCCGTCTACTTTCCTCAAGAAGGATGTGTGGAATATTTTGATTCGTACGGATTGCCTCCTTTGGAAGATGATATCATTGACTTTATGAGAAGAAATGCTCAGACCACCCGATTCAATAATGTGAAATTACAAGGTACATATTCTTTGGTGTGTGGACAATATTGTGTGTATTTTCTGCATCATCGCAGCCTGGTCTATTCCTTAGAACATTTAGTGACTCATTTTGATCCTCGTTCTTCTTCAAGAAACGATGTGAAAGTAGATCGATGGTTTTGTGACCATTATGCTTATCTTTTGTCTCAAGCTAGGAAACGTAGTGTCCATCAATGGCCTAATGACTTCCAACAGTGGAAATCAAAATTTCATTCACAAGGTTGCCAACCCTGTCCAAAATAATGTGTAAATTGAAAAAAATGTTTGTCATTTGAAAAAAATGTTTGATGTTATATTGTTTGATTATTGTTAAAAATGTTAGAGTTGTTGGTTAGTGTTAAGTGATTTTTGAATATAAAATGTTGTGTTTTGAAAAAAATGCATTTGTCTTTTGTTTGGCTATAAGAATGTTGATTCATGCTCTTTGACTTCTCTCTATCTCTCGCATGACACTCATTGATCGTTACGGCTCGAAAACCGTAGAGGGATGTTTTCCTTCACGTCCGCGCTTTGACTTTAAGAACCGGGGCAGTTTCCATTCTAACCATCCATTGTCGACTCATCCTCCTACGAAGATGTGCTCCAAACTAGCTAAGCTAAACGAAGCCTACGTGAATTTGCATAGGGTCAGACACAGTCTGATACCGAAGCCTGAAGAGATAGAGAATGTGAGAATGCTAAAAGTCACTGAAGACCTGATAGAAGAGCTCTTCAGAGAAGAAGTGAACAGGGAGAAAGAAGAATGTACAGAGAAGTACAGACTTCAGAGACAGCAGCAGCAGCAACAACAACAGCAGCAGCAGCAGCAGCAACCTGAACCTGACAGAGGCTTTGTCGATTGTCGTATCGACACCAAAGAGTTCTTCTTCTCTTTCCGAAGAAGCAGACCTATCGTCAGAAAGTGTATCATCAGAGGACGTCGCATTCTTAGAAACTAAAAGATTGCCATAGCAAACAAAAAAACAGCCCTTTTCAGGGCTACCCAATACTCTAGAAAAGAAATAACAATCGATTTGCCAATGTGTATGTAGAGTAGTGTGAATATAAACACTGACTCTTTTGTGGTGTGAGTGTATGTGTTTGTGTATATGATTGCGTGGTTGTAAGCACTCACGTACGTTTCTGTGGATAGTAGATTATCATCATGTTGTTTTTGCTGTTTGACGTGTGGGGAGAGTAGATTTGGGGTTTGTTTATTGCTGCTCAGCGCATGTGGATAGTATATTATTTTTAATGAAAATTTTTAAAATAGTAATGGGTAGTAAAAAAGTGAGTGAGTGTTTCTTTTAGGTCCGCGCGTTTGTTTGGTCATGATCTATATAAGATCAATTTTGTTTTAGGGGGATGTTTTCCATCACGTCCGCGCTTTTAGTATAAATTGAAACTCGCTCGGCAGTCTAGCTACCCTTGTTGATTGATCAAGAGAATGAACACCAGACTAGCAAAACTGCTTGAACTTCATGTACACCTGGAATATGCCAGGCGTATAGTGAATGAGTTGGCTGCAGAGGCCATAGTAGAAGAGGGAAGAATGAAAGAGGAGGAGAAAAGAAACAAAGAAGAGGAGGAGAGAAGAAACAAAGAAGAGGAAGAAAAGGAGAGAGGAAATTTCAGAATCCCAGAGACAGAAGATTGGGATTCTGAAGCCACTTATCCCGCCTCTGCTCTCCCCCCAAAAAGAGTGAAAGGAGACTGGGGAAGAAGATGTGTGTGTGGTGCCAGGCCTGGAAGGTGCCATCATTAACCAGGTGTCATCGAGTTCAAAAAACAAACAGCCTTTTTCAGGGCTACCCAATACTCTAGAAAAGAAATAGTAATCGATTTGCCAATGTGTGTATGTAGAGTAGTGTGAATATAAACACTGACTCTTTTTTCCTAGTGTGAGTGTATGAGTTTATGTATATAATTGTGTGTTAATAAGCGCTAGCATAGGTTAGTGTGGATAGTAGATTATTGGGATTTGATTTTAATGATTTGGGTGTGTGGATGGTAGATTTTGGGTTAGTTTATTGTTGGTTAGCGTATGTGAATAGTAGATAATATGAAATGAGAAAGGTAGGGGATGTTTTCCTTCACGTCCGCGCGTTTCAAGTAATGATCTAGGTAATATAAATTTTGTGTCTTAGGGGCATGTTTTCCTTCATGTCCGCACTTTAACTATAAGAACCCACAACGTTCGTCATTCGCACCATTCTGCAAACAATAAAAAGAAGATGGCTTCGAACCAGCTTGATAAAATGAAAACATTGCAAGACGTCCTGGACAATTTGGGTATGATGGAGCAAATGTTAGTGAGGTTAAACGAGGATCACTATTCTTATAGTCCCCATCGAGTGAAGATGGAGATTAACAACTTCAGAAAAGTAAAGGAAATGATCAGTGCTCTGATGAAAGAAATAAAGGAGGAGAAGGAGGATGAAGAGGAAAGGATAAGGATGAGAGTATGGAACGAAAAAATTGAAAAAGAAGAAGAAAATGAGAAGAGGAAGAAAGAAGAGGAGGAGAAGAAGAAAGAAGAAAAAAAGAAGGAAGAAAAAAAAAAAAGAAGAGAAAAAGTGTAGGACAGAAAATAAGAATCTGGTGGAGAAATAGAAGAAATTAAAAGAAGAAACCCAAAGGCCCTTTTCAGGGCCACCCACATTTCTCGAAAAGAGATAGACTTTCAATTGCCTACCCTTTTTTATTTTTTTATTTAAAAAAAAATAGAGACCCCTCCCTGTTTCAATTTTCGCCTGTTCCCTTTCCATAGACCCATCAAGTCGGGACCCTATTAAAATAGGGTCCCGACCCTGTTCCATTTTCAATTTCCCTTGAGGCTAGAGTGACCCAAGACTTTTTTCCATGTTAAATTCCCCTTGAGGCTAGAGTGACCCATGATTTTTCTCCATGTTAAATTTCCATTGAGGCTAGAGTGACCCAAGGGGTCCTGTAATGCTAATTCCCATTGAGGCTAGGGTGACCCTATTCACTACTCAGGTAGATCTGAAAATATTTCTTTATGTAACAGAAATAATTCTTGTTGAAGTTTGTCACGAACTATTTTTCTGCTTGCAACTATCAAATCATCTGGTCTCCACACGTGCAGAAAATCATTCATAGGAGTTTCTGGAATTACAACACGTATTACCTCACGTTGAATCTTATCTGGATGTAGTCTGATTAATTTCTTAAGCTTTCTTAATTTTAGATCAAGCGCTGTATGATCATCAGTTATAATCAACAAAAGTTTTCAACCATTCATGTGGAGACAATCCAACAAAAGGCGGTTGTTGACCATGATCACCACATATTATCACAGCAGTATTTTTCGTCAGCAACCAATCGAGAAATATTTTTAATGTCTCTAGCGATACTGTACGTATATCATCCCAGATAATAATCTTTGGAATATATTTCTCGCCCATTCATCCATGTATCTCCCTTCCATCAAAAGAATATGTGGTAAATATGAGATTTAACTCCTTGTTCATTCATTTCTCTGGCGAGTCTATGTGTAGGTGTTAACACAATCATATCAACAGACTTTGAAGAACTCCAACAAAATAATTTAATCACCTGTGTTCTTTTACCAGAACCTCTCAGTCCATTGAGATAAACAGTTTTATGTCTGCTTACATGGTCATATACTGATGGTGCAGATGACCATTCTGATATTTGATTATTTTGGTAATGAATGTGTTTGATTTCAACGTCGGCAGATTCAGAATAAGTATCTTTTCTTGTTTAATTCTCCATTTGCCACATGATTCATCAGCGCCGATATGTAGTTGTTCTAGCAATCCTGTATTTTTTTACTGATATAAAATGAATCTGTGGCGACAGCAGCATCAGAAAATCTGTTTATCATCAATAATAAATTTATCGAAACGTAGGAGAGCATTGAAAATCTGAAATGAGTAAACTGCGGTGACTCACCATCGATATATCTCACAACTGTACCTAATTTAGTTCTATCCTGTAAGTTGACATTAATTCGATTTATAAACGTATTTCTCTTCATGGTATCAGCAGTTATGAAATCTAACTCAGCATCATCTATAATTATTCTTACACAATGTCGTTTATGATCATGTGATGCTCCTTGGGTAAATTTACCGAATATTTTTCTGCCATTATCTTTTGCTATTTTATTCTCAAAATCAGTTATATCAAGATTTTCATCATGATAATATTTCTCTTGTTTTTGTAACCAAACTTTTGTCTGCGGATGATATGATATTATTGCTTCACTTATTATTAACAATAATAGTATTTTTACATCAAGCATACATTGTAATAAAACTATTGGTGCCACGTTTGCCAAACCAGATAAAACAAATCATATGGAGATCTTTAACAAACTGAAATGGCTCGATATAAGCATATCCAGTCAGGTCAAAATCTGGTAAGGGTCCGTTTATCGCAACTCTGGTCATCTTGTGTGTTGGACATCCAAATCGCTCAAAATATTTAGAACACTGTCACATTCCAAGAAAACTTCTAGGATAACATGCAACCATAGAAACCAAGATAACATCTTTAAAATCGTATTTAGTATTCCACAATCCAGCGTGTTGGTATTCAACACAACTGCATTTAATTTTTTTAAGAATTTCCAATCGTGCTGGTCTCCATGAATATTCATTCTGAGCAAAATGAGCAGCAACTGATGGAATAGTAAAACAATTACTCAGTAATTGTTCAAACATTGTCATGGGTATATATCAACACAAGATTTTTCATTTCTTTATGGAGTGATTCTGTACGATAAATATCTCAATTAGATCTTACAAACTGATCATAATTTCCATCATCGAAACATGAATATTGTGCACCTCACGCACAGTAGAGTGAAATGTGGAAGCAAAGGACCAATTGTTTGTATAAATTGCCGATGTGGAATGTGAGACAAAACACAATTATGTGCAAATTGTTGAGGTAAAAAATATAGAGAATTGATGTGGTATTATACAAGGAAATATAATACTGATATTATTTGCTTCAAGGATTATATGGACAAATTTCCACTAAAATGGCAATTCATAACATGTACATTAGCCTGGTTTACGGACTGTAGCATCTATCACCGGTTGCAACAATCCTTTTTTTTAATATTCCTTTCATGTTTATTTTTTTATCAGAACAATCATTACTAATCAAGCGGTTGTTGTAACAATTGATTGCATATAGGTCACTGGAGAATGTTTTTGCGATAAGGTCATTAATAGGAATGCTGGGTCCTACAATAAGGCCAGGAAGCAGGCTAAGTGTGGGAATAATTAGTATGGTTCTCTCTTTTGTATGCTTTCTGTGTTGCTCACCCCTATACCAAGAGCAGAGAACAACGCAGGGAGTATACGAAGCAGGGTACCAGACTAGGAAATAATCTACCTATACATTAATCTGGTTTATGACAGAAACTATAAAACACTATTAGCATAGGTAAAAAAATTCATACATTGGTAGCCAGCCTTTTGTTTAAAAAAAAAGTTGTATTTAGAATGGTATGAGCGGTTGTTCTTACAGGGATTAAATAAAGGTCGGTGGAGTTTATCCTCATTTTTGTGATGAGGTCGTTCATTGCAGTGTCGAAATGCATATTTTGCCAAGAAAAATCATTATATGCAATGAGCTATTCAATTTATATCAGAAAAATCATATGCAATGAGCAAATCAATGTATGTAATCAGAAAAAGTATTGTATGTAATGAGCAAATTACAGTGAAGTTGAAAATAACAAGAAAGGAAAATGAAATAAAAGAGTAAGCTCTTTATTACAAACTGAAGAATCACTTTAATACATAAGGCACAAGTATGACTAGTTTATCAATACAATATATACAAAAATATACAATAGGTGTATATTCATAATGGTACTGTAACACAGAATGCAGACAGACTCTGCTTCATCTATACAATATCATTAAGTGTTGACTGGTAACATGCATGAGTTGAGCAAAGTCTGTATCTTTCAAAGTCACGTACACAAATTTCAACGACCAATAATTCGATCCAAATTTATTACAAAGACATGCAAGTCTTATTTACAAAAGCTCCACCGGAGATATCATCCAGTACATTTTTAAACAACTTTTAAAAAATACAAAATTTGCATACATTTTCAGTTACTACAAATATTAAATGAATTTACCTATTATCAATCAAACACAAAAGCAAGGTAATGAATATTCATTTCAAAATGAATGTCAAGACATTAAATAAATGCAATAAAATCATCTTTTAAACAGTAATTGCAGGAAAAAAATAAATCCATTGCCATGTGAATGGCACCATTTACACCTGTCCTGTGCTTAAATATCCTTTGTGAAAGTGCTAATTGAGTATGGTTCATTCTGGAGACTATTGACTAAATGATCTTTTTATCTTATGTGCAATTTGGATTTTTTAATGTAGCTTTAACAATATTTCAGTCATGTCACTATGATGTCTGCAGTGTGGCAGTTTATAGTGATGCCGCAGACACATAGCATGATGTCCCACCCAGTCACATTATTCTGACACCAGGCTGACCAGTTCTAACATGAACCTCTTAATGCTGAGCACCAATTGAAGCAGCTGTTTTTAAAAATTTTTGGTAGAATTCAGCTGGGGATCAAACCCATGACATACCAGAAGCTCTAACCACTAGACCACCGGATTTTATTGTATAACAAACATTATGCTGCATATCTCATTTTTCTTTATGTCACAATGACCTATTACTTAACCTTTGACCTTTTGCTGCCAAAAATTTAACATACCTCTTGCATACCTGAAGAGCAAACTCTCCATTAGCTTTGGTCAAGGTATGTGGTCTACAATAAAAGTATTATGCAAATATTTTTTCCACTCTCAGTCACAGTGATCTTGACCTTTCACATCATCATTCTCAATCAATAACTGCTTTCATATATAAATATCCACATGCTCTAATGAAGGCAGACAGTCAAATAATGAAATCTGTGTGCAGAAACTGTATTTCTTCTTTCAGTCACTGTCCAAGTCTGTCATGCATAAATAATTAAATTAGTATCCAGAACCATCATATTTCTTTCAGCCACAGTGACATTTTGACTCCAAAATAAATACTTTCAGGCTTATTCATTACCCTTAGAGCAAAATCTTCCATAAATTTTGATCCTGGTCTGTAATGTATAACAAATGCTATTGTGTGGAAATCAATTTTCTTCTTACAGTCAATATGACAGTGACTGTTGAATTTTTACTCCAAAACTGATAGGCTTCTTGCTTCTTATCTCACGTGCTTGTAAAGTTTGGTTCAGGTATTTGATGTGAAACTAATTTTATTGTGCAGAAACCCCCATTATTTAACTACTAGTTGTTGTTGTTGTTGTTGTGGGGTTTAATGCCATTTTTCAGCACACGATAGGCTATACATGGCGGCCTGTATTAATGGTGGAGGAAAAACCAGGGGAAACCCCTGGAAAGAACCACCAACCCACGAGAAGCTACTGGAAGCTTTCTCACATACCCACATTGGCTGAATCCGAGACTCGAACCGGCACAGACAGAGGTGAGATGGCAGTGATCCATAACGGATAGTGCTTTAGACCACTCGGCCACTCGGGACCCCTTATTTAATTAGTCTGTAACCTTGACGTATAACCCCAAAATTTACAGATTACATCCATACCCCAAGTACAAGCCATCCACAAAGTTTAATAACTATGGAATGCTGGAGAACTTAAGTTATTGTTCAGAAGCCAGCTTTCTACCTTCAGTGGCAGTAACCTTGACTTTGACCTTTTGACCCCAAATGTATAGGTCTTTTCTTACCTCAAATGCAATATATTTACAAAGTTTGGATCAGGTGTGTGAAGTGGAATTAATGTTATCATGCAGAAACAGTTTCTATTCTTGTAGTCTGTGTGATTGACACTTGACCTTTCAACCCTGAAATCAACAGACTTTTGCCATACCACAATTGCAAGCCAACCACAAATTTGGTAACTGTAGATGTTGGATTACTCAAGTTATTTTGCTGACACCTGTTTTTTCTTTCAGTCACAGTGACCTTGACCTCTGACATTCTTGTGGGGTTTTCCTTAAACAAAATGCAAGCCAGTTGCAAAGTATGGTAACTGTAGATTGTGAACACCACGAGTTATTGTGTAGAAAATAGATTGAAACAGATGGCTGGCTGGCTGGACAGAAAACATAATTACAATACAATCATCTTATGGTAGATGTATAAAAGGTCCAAGTTTTAGAAATTATGTTTTCATATCCAAACCATAATGAATACTGAGAAAGAAAGTTATTTTAGTATTTTACAACATTAATAAGATCAAACACAATTTACACAAGGTTGACACACAAAGACAAAAGAAAGCTAAGCTCCAAATTCCAAATAAAAATATAACCAATATACAGGTAACAGTATTCTAAAGAACAAAAAGTAAAGATGATTTTAATAACTTATTTTGCTCCTCAGTACAACAACCTTCTTTATAAACTGGAACTTATTTTAATTTAAATATGGTAGTTAAACCCCTGCTTACCAATTATCTCCATAAATCAACCTAAACTGGGGTCCCAGTGTTGTATGCATAATGAAAGTCATAAATCGACCTAAACAGGTGTCCCAGTGGTGTATGGGTAATGAAAGTCATAAATCAACCTAAACTGGGTTCAAAGTCATGTATGGGTAATGAAAGTCATAAATGTATGGGTAATGAAAGTCATAAATGTCATGGGTAATGAAAGTCATAAATGTATGGGTAATGAAAGTCATAAATGTATGGGTAATGAAAGTCATAGATGTATGGGTAATGAAAGTCATAAATGTATGTGTAATTAAAGTCATAAATGTCATGGGTAATGAAAGTCATAAATGTCATGGGTAATGAAAATCATAAATATTATGGGTAATGAAAGTCATAAATATTATGGGTAATGAAAGTCATAAATGTCATGGGTAATGAAAGTCATAAATGTCATGGGTAATGAAAGTCATAAATGTATGGGTAATGAAAGTCATAATGGACCCATACTGTGGTCCCAGTGGTATTAGAGCAATGAAAGTCATAAATGGACCTAAGCTGGGCTTAGAGTTGTGCATGGGTAATGAAAGTCTTAAGTGGACCTAAACTGTAGTCCCAGTGGTGTATGGGTAATGAAAGTCATAAATGGATCCAAACTGGAGTCCCAGTGGTGTCAGGGTAATAGAAGTCATAAAAGGACCCAAACTGGGGTCATAGTGGTAAACGGGTAATGAAAGTCATAAAGGGACCCAAACTGGAGTCCCAGTGATGTCAGGATAATGAAAGTCATAAATGTCATGGGTAATGAAAGTCATAAATGTCATGGGTAATGAAAGTCATAAATGTATGGGTAATGAAAGTCATAATGGACCCATACTGTGGTCCCAGTGGTATTAGAGCAATGAAAGTCATAAATGGACCTAAGCTGGGCTTAGAGTTGTGCATGGGTAATGAAAGTCTTAAGTAGACCTAAACTGTGGTCCCAGTGGTGTATGGGTAATGAAAGTCATAAATGGATCCAAACTGGGGTCATAGTGGTAAACGGGTAATGAAAGTCATAAAGGGACCCAAACTGGAGTCCCAGTGATGTCAGGATAATGAAAGTCATAAACGGACCCAAACTGGGTTCCCAGTTGTGTAAGGGTAAGTCATATATTCATTTCATTGCTTGAGTAAATTAGTGAGCACATTTGTGTAGCTTCTTAGACATGGAAACTGATTTTACAATCTCAGATTGTTTTTTTGTTTTTTTTTATTATAACAGCACATGAAGCATCCTTGGCTATATCATATCGAGGAAATGGAAGCTAAGTCCCAAGGTCATGCCAAGACCACAGGCAAACCAGCCTTACCTGAATGGTTATTAAACCAGTGATCCTTGGATTATGAGTCCAACGCTCTAGCAACTAAGCTAATGCAGCTACCTAATCTCAGATGGAGATCTGCATGAAATATGAATTTGAAAAGTGAAGTTATGATGATGTCAGAAACTTAACACAAATAACTGAGGGCATATCCACAATTACAGTAACACAAGCATAAGCAACAACAATGGTGAAATTAGAAAGCAGAGTCAGGAAAGTAATAAGAAATTATCTCCTATGTTTTACAGATGTGATAAAAATGTACTTATCTAGCATTCTTATTTTTCTTTGGCAAATTTTTATTTGTGATATTTTTATTCTTGGAAGGCGCTGAAGATGACTGTTTCACTGACTGACTCCCCAGAGATGTTGGTGTGGACTGAGATGCAGGCTTCCTCCCTCCTCCTGTCTGACCATCATACGGATTGCTGTAAAACAAAAATAATCAAGTACTTGATTGCAAACTCCTATAAAAATATCATGAAAGGTTTGTAATAACCTGCCACTTGTCTTGTTAAATGTCAAGGTGACCTTGACCATAATATCTTAATCCTGAACTCATCAGGCTTCTTTGTCTGATCATAACTAACCCATGACAGCTTCTTATTTTCCAAAAACTTATATCACTTTGTCATATCACATTGACTATAACTCATCATGGCCAACCCATGACAGCTTCTTATTGTCTAAAAACTTGTATCCCTTTGTCAGATCACAGTAACTTTCGTCTCATCATGGCCAGCCCATGACAATTCTATTTACTTTTGATCCCTTTGTCAGATCACAATGATCATAACTCATCATGGCCAACTCATGACTGTCTCAAAACTTGTATCCCTTTGTCAGATCACAATAACTTTTGTCTCATCATGGCCAACCCATGACAACTCATTATTATCTAAAAACATATATCCCTTCGTCAGACCACAATGATCATGACTTGTCTCATCATGGCCAACCCATGACAACTCATTATTGTCTAAAAACGTATATCCCTTCATCAGATCACAATGATCATGACTTGTCTCATCATGGCCAACCCGTGACAACTCATTATTGTCTAAAAATGTATATCCCTTCATCAGATCACAATGATCATGACTTGTCTCATCATGGCCAACCCGTGACAACTCATTATTGTCTAAAAACGTATATCCCTTCGTCAGATCACAATAATCATGACTTGTCTCATCATGGTCAACCTGTGACAGCTTGTTATTGCTGAAAAGCTTAAAGCCCTTTGTCAGATCACAATGACCATAACATTTTAATCTGACATGTAAAACTGAGCAAACAAACAAAGAAACTGAAGCAAAATACATATGGCCAATGCAAAACTTCATTGGTTGTACAGTATATAAATAACTAAAGAACAGTATGTAAATATCCACAAATACATATAAAAAATGGGAGACAGCTAAGAGGAAGTAAACACAATCTAAGTTGGAATGCATTTTACACAGCTAAAAACATCATCAGCTTTCAATAATTATAAGAATTTAGAAATCTTAGGTTTATGCTGATAGTAAGAACCCATAAAATAATTTCTCAGATCAATAGGTTTCTTCATATCTTCAAAAGCAACATCTATACAACTTTAGCCAGTGATAAAAAAAATTATTTTGCGCACATGCACAGGTTTGATAACTTTATAATAATCACCAGCCCTGACTCAATATTTATGTGCCCAAAAAGGGCACTATTTTTGATACTATCATGAATCACATGACATTGCTACCACTGTACGTTAAATATAACAAGAAAAACACAAAATCACATTTTTTGGTCAGGATCTTTTTTTTACCTAACCTCTGCCAAAAGGATGGCAGATGCATAACTAAAGACTAAAAAGCCATTATGGACAACTTTTGATCATTTTATTACTTATGAGACTAAAAAAAAATCCTGCATTTGGCCTAAACTCTCCATATTACAACAATATAAAATCAGTTAACAGCTTGTTGTATATACATGTTAGCTTTAATCTGATTACACTATAATGTCTCACTGTACCAGTCTCAATGACTGCTGGAACAGTTCCAGTCACCAGAAGACTGGTTCTGATTGATTTCGCAGTGTGTGGATAGAACACATAAAAATACAATCCTTTTCATTTTTTTTAAAATTAAAAAGAAAATCTTTCAATTTTTAAAAAGCGGTAGGTTTCAGCAATAAAAATGTAGATAGCCTTAAAACAGTATTTTTGTAATACTGATGGAAGAATCACATGTTAAAGTCAAGTGAGCACTAATTATAGGCAAACTTGAAGGCAATCAGTTGCCATTTTTATAGGTCACATACTTCGCTTTGTACATAAAATTCACAGCTTGAAGAACAGTAATAAGATGATCTGCATGTAGGTAGGAGTCTTCATAAATGATCTGCTAGTCTTTCAAAAACTCAAAAAATGAAATCAAGATTTTCTCAGGCAAATTTAAAAATAAAATTCTCCAAAAGTCCAATGGGCACTTTACTTAGAATACTGGAGGGGTCCTGGGCATTGAGCTATCAGATCTTTCGAGCAGAACAAAAGTTATTGCATGAAAGTATCAGGTAACCTTAACCTTAATTCCACAAATCATGCTAACCTTAACCTTATGTCTTAACCTTAATTTCACAAATCATGCTAACCTTAACCTTATGTCTTAACCTTAATTTCACAAATCATGGTAACCTTAACCTTAAGTCATAACCTTAATTTCACAAATCATGGTAACCTTAACCTTAAGTCATAACCTTAATTTCACAAATCATGGTAACCTTAACCTTAAGTCATAACCTTAATTTCACAAATCATGGTAACCTTAACCTTAAGTCATAACCTTAATTTCACAAATCATGGTAACCTTAACCTTAAGTCATAACCTTAATTTCACAAATCATGGTAACCTTAACCTTAAGTCATAACCTTAATTTCACAAATCATGCTAACCTTAACCTTATGTCTTAACCTTAATTTCACAAATCATGCTAACCTTAACCTTATGTCTTAACCTTAATTTCACAAATCATGGTAACCTTAACCTTAAGTCATAACCTTAATTTCACAAATCATGGTAACCTTAACCTTAAGTCATAACCTTAATTTCACAATCATGGTAACCTTAACCTTATGTCATAACCTTAATTTCCCAATTATGGTAACCTTAACCTTGAGTCTTTTGACTCAAATCAATAGGTTTTCTTCAATTTGATAGGGCAACCTATCTGCAAAGTTGATGAAGGCACGTCAAGCAGAACTTTCATAACTGTATCAAAAACATTTTGCTATGATTGCTCACTAACCTTAAGGTTTTTTCTTGCCTTACGTAGGTCAACCTACCTGCTATGTCTAGTAAAAGTATATGAATTAAAACTTACCTCACTGCATGAAAATCATTTTGCTATGTTTGATGAAAGCCTGAAATTTGATATTTTAACCCCATAGAATTTGAGTTCTTTACATATTACAGAACAGCCTAAAACCTTAAAAAAGTGGTGAAGACATATGAGGCAGAATTTGAGATATCACAAGGAATGCAAACTTTTGAAAGAAAGATGGTCAGATGTAACAATTTTACATGAACACCTTACAGAAGGCACATAACAAGTATAGGTATTGGTAAATTCAGATTTAGTGGCTTATCACACAGTATCTGCAATTATCGTTCCTGTGACTGCTGCTGTTCTCTGAATTGCTTTTATAGTCTTAAAGTAAGTCTGGGACTTGGCACTTGAAAAGAAAACTAACCCAGGAAAGGCACATTACTAGGTAAGAAACAATTATTTTCAATGTTCAAAGAAGGACAATGCTTTGCAAAGCCTGGAGCATCTGCTGATGTACAGACCTAATGAGGTTTCAGGTCCATAAAATAACAAACACCAAGGGATAACAAAAATTGCCTGGTATATGATGTCTAAGTCTCCTTGCCCCTACAAAACAACTACTAACTTGAGCTTTGTTTTCACAAACATTAGGCACCAGTAAATATGCTTCATTCATGAAAATTGTTATAAGAAAAAAGTTGAAAACACAATGCATTCATTTTTCACTCAATTACACTTAGAACTAAAACTTTACAATATCGGAAAATTGTATAAAGTTGGACTTGCTATGAAATGTTTACTGTAATTGTGAGGTTGGTAGGACTAAAATTTGTAGGAACTTGGACTTGCCATGAAATGTTTCACTGCAATTGTGGGGTTGGTAGGACTGAAATTTGTATCAACTTGGAATTGCTATGAAATGTTTCACTGTGATTGTGGGGTTGGTAGGACTATAATTTGTAGGAACTTGGACTTGCTGTGAAATGTTTCACTATAATTGTGAGGTTGGTAGGACTGTAGTTTGCTGGAACTTGGACTTGCTATGAAATGTTTCACTTTGATTGTGGGGTTGCTAGGACTTAAAATTGTAGGAACTTGGACTTGCTGTGAAATGTTTCACTGTAATTGTGGGGTTGGTAGGACTGTAATTTGTCCAAATTTAGGCCATGATCACAACTTCCTGATGCTTTGATAACTAGTCATTGTGAAAAAAAAAACAACCTAAAAGAACACTAAACTCATACTTTCCTGTAAATGGAAATTAATTTACTAAATGAAAAGCTGCTAAATAGTTATATTTTATGACTTTTGTGTAAAATTTACATTTCTTGACCCTAATTTCTTCTAACAATGGCAATATAAATAATCTTGACAATAATCAATTATGAATTTGCATGATTTTCAAATGGTTCTGACAAATCAGGATCTGAAGTGTTTGTTCTACTAGCATAACATACCAAGAACAATCAGGGTCTGTGGTGTTTGATCTACTGGCATAGCATGCAAAGAAAAATCAGGGTCTGTGGTATTTGTTCTACTTGCACATCGTGCAATGACAGCTCTACTAGCACAAAATGTAAAGAAAGATTTGGGTCTATGATGTTTAATCTGCTGGCACATCATGCAGAGACAGATCAGGGTCTACGATGTTAACTCTACTTATACATTATGTTGAGATAGATCAGGGTCTATGATGTTCACTCGACTGATACATTACATAAAGTCAGATCAGGGTCTATGATGTACATTCTACTGATATATTATGCAAAGGCTGAATCAGGGTCTATGATGTACATTCTACTGGCACATCATGCAAAGACAGATCAGGGTCTATGATGTACATTCTACTGGCACATCATGCAAAGACAGATCAGGGTCTATGATGTACATTCTACTGGCACATCATGTAAAGACAAATCTGGGTCTATGAAGCACTTTCTACTTGCACATCATGCTGTGACAAATTAGGCCTGTGCTGCTTGTTCTACTGCTACACAAAGCAAAGACAAATCAGTGTCTATCCTGTCTGATTTTCTGGTACATTATGCAAACACAAATCAGTGTCTATCCTGTCTGATTTTCTGGTACATTATGCAAACACAAATCAGTGTCTATCCTGTCTGATCTTCTGATACATTATGCAAACACAAATCAAGTTCTATGCTCTATGTTCTTGTCACAGAATTGTGTTTACTTAATGTCAATGCTTTATATATAAACAAAAATGTAGTCATGTTCCATTACCGCATACAGCATTACCCGAGGGTGGTTTATTTACATTTTTAATAACTTCAAAATACTCAGTCTGATTCACCCAATGCTGCATGAGCAAAGTGCTTGCAGTGAGAAAACCAATTACCTTAAGTTCTCTGGTTGTGGATTTCACCATAAGACTTAAAACAAAATCATACTTGTTGGCAGGTCTGGAAGCTGTCTCTGTTAAAATGTTATAACAACCTCACATGCACATGTGAGAGTGCTGTAAGATTTTGTTCTACCATATATCCTTTTCTTGTATTTTATATTTAGGTGATGAAATGTCTGGGTAAGAACCTTGTTAATAATCGGTGGCAAACTGTCTTTTTAGTTTGACCATCTATTTGTGTGTCTGTCCAACTATGGCTCACTTTTTCATCAGTCCATATTTTAAATTGCAACAAAACAGTTTTGGGACCGAAATTTGAGAAAGGACAAATTTGTTTTGATCAGTTGTTTATTCTTTCTGTTTTCCATTTTTATATTTTCTTAAATTTGCATGTCAGTATTTGATATAGTAAATAAATAAAAAATATTTTACTGAACTTTTGTTGTGAGTTGTTTTTACTGATATGCTCAAAACAAATATGACTGTTAGTTAGTCAATGAATATTGGGAAATTAAGTCATTTAATAAAAAAAATTACTGACTTTTGGATTTTATTTGATGCAAGGATTTATCAATCCCAGTACAACTGTTCACCTTGGCCTGTGATCTTTATAAATATCATTCTTCTAGGTTTGATAAATCATTATATCAACCTCATCAGAATTCAATAATTTAATATTGTCATCATATGTATTGATACATACCATATTTCCAAATCAAAGAATCCCTCATTGCCAAATCGATACAAGTTTTTAGATTTGTCTGGCCAGCGAACCTGCGATAAAATTTCATACATGCATAAAAATGTTCATAATAAAAGCACAAATTTTGTTTAAATTAGGATTCTAAAAATTTGTAGGAAAATGCTATTAACATTTAAAAACAAATAACATTATTAAGTGTAAAACCAAAGCAAATTTCCACATTTCTGGAAGAGAAAAATATAAACATGCTGACCTAGTTAATGTTTGATATCTTTAACAAAAATTACCTGTAACCTTGTGTTTGTGAAACATACATCCCAACACTTATACCTGTACAGCAATATCAAAGGTAAAAAGTGAACATAACTTCATATAACCATGAAAATACATCTGATTATGTTAATTTAAATCAGAACTCAGAATGGTGTAAATTATTTCTTCATCCTTGTTTTACGATTACAGGAAGACCACAAAGCCAATGAACTTAACCAAGTCATCATAATTTACACATGATTACAGGATGGTCACAAAGACAATGAACATAATCAAGTCATTGTAATTTATACAAGATTACAGGATGGCCACAAAGACAATGAACATAATCAAGTCATCATAATTTACACATGATTACAGGATGGCCACAAAGACAATGAACATAATCAAGTCATCGTAATTTATACAAGATTACAGGATGGCCACAAAGACAATGAACATAATCAAGTCATCATAATTTACACATGATTACAGGATGGCCACAAAGACAATGAACATAATCAAGTCATCGTAATTTATACAAGATTACAGGATGGCCACAAAGACAATGAACATAATCAAGTCATCATAATTTACACATGATTACAGGATGGCCACAAAGACAATGAACATAATCAAGTCATCGTAATTTATACAAGATTACAGGATGGCCACAAAGACAATGAATATAACCAAGTCATCATTATTTGCATCTGACCTTCCTACTTTGAAACTGGCAAAAAAAATTTTCTGAAAACACTGGCACTTTTATCAAGGAAAGTCAGGGGATTATACTACAAAAGTTTAGTAGATCTAACCATGTCATAGAAAACTTCAATAAAATGCTTTTTTCCTATCCTTGAAGTAGCCAATTAATGAATCTCAAATGAAATCTTTTTGAATCAATACCATTCGATTTCTGTTGATGAATGATGTTATGTATATTTGATTTAATTTAATTGTTTATTTGTTAGTTTTATTTTTTTTAAAATTCCATTACATTCTATTGTAATGTAATTTTATTTACTGGATTTGTCATTTTCCAAAAATTCAGTTTGACCTGACTGTTTTTCATAAACAACTAATAACAGAAACTTTGTATCTAATGCTGACCTAGTTCTGACCTTGATTCAGAATCAGTAAGAGATGAAGTAAACAACCTTTTAAAAAAAATCTTTCCCAGAGTAAAATCATAGGTTTTAGTTAAGGCCATTCTAGGAGTACATGATGTTAGGCATGTAAAAACCTTCTATCTTGTTCTAGAAACATGATGATGTGACCCTCATATGGGAATCTGTTTAGTGTCTTAAATTAGTGTGTAACTGTTTTCTATAGAGAATTTGGGCAGTTGGGTTTTAAACCATTGACACTTTAAGGTGTTTTGTTATGACCAGTTTGAGTTGAATTTTTAAATTTTCTTCAAATTATTTGGATTCCAAGAGATTATTTTTCCCTGGAAATAATTGTGCTCTAAATTAATTCTTCGAGAAAGACAGTGATCAAAATTTGCTCAGAATTTAAACACTGGAATATTATTTTCTGTGATTCAACAAAGAACTATTGACACATCAGTACAAAGCTGACCACAGCATACGTCGTCTTCCATTTTGGATTCCATCAGGATTCGAACTCAGTTTCATTAGGACATTTTATTACAGGGACTTCTATGTTTTTTAATTCTTCGATTATTTTTGGATTTGATTCGTAGAACCATAAGTTCTTTTTTTTCTTCATTTTTACCTTGTTTTTCTAGGGAAATAATTTATTTGTTAAATTTTACAAAGCTTGTTGTGTTTACTCTTTTCTTGTTGCGTTTTGTAAGAGCCTAAGCATAACAATGATAAATACACTGCAAAATCTTGGTTGAAAATGTATTTAATTACTTTGATAAGATTAAGACACAGTTGCTGGAAGGCATACATACATGTTAAAAGTGTGCTTTAATGAATTAGTAAATACCTCAAATGCAAAAGACAGCACAAAATTTCACATATTTGGGTCTGAACATTACACATGCTCATAAACAAATGCCATCAATGACATCAAGTTTTAATAAGAATGTGGAAGGATTTGATGACTTCACTAATAATGGAAATGAAGAAGTGAAGAAAAAGGCTTGTTGTTGTTGTTTTGGGGCTTAACGCCATTTTTCAGCACACGATAGGCTATACATGGCGGCCAGTATTAATGGTGGAGGAAGAACCCGGGAAAACCCCGGAAAGAACCACTGACCCACGAGAAGCTACTGGCAAGCTTTCTCACATACCCACATTGGCTGAATCCTAGACTCGAACCGCCGCAGACAGAGGTGAGATGGCAGTGATCCGTAACGGAGAGCGCTTTAGACCACTCGGCCACTCGGGGCCCCAAAAAGGCTTGTGACAGCTGTTTAATTAACCTGAATCTGAAGAGACAATTCCAAATTCTGAAGATTTGTTATATTATACTGCCATTCATGGTCCATTTTTAGTGACAGTGGGATCACTGAAATTGACAGTGGTATATTCCCAATCATGGTCCCATTTTTAGTGACACTGGCATCACTGAAATTGACAGTGGTATACTCCCAATCATGGTCCCATATTTAATGACAGTGGGATGAATGAGAATTAACAGTGGTATATTCCCAGTCATGGTCCCACATTTAGTGACAGTGGGATGAATGAGAATTAACAGTGGTATATTCCCAGTCATGGTCCCACATTTAGTGACAGTGGGATGAATGAGAATTAACAGTGGTATATTCCCAATCATGGTCCAATATGTAGTGACAGTGGGATGAATGAGAATCAACAATGACATACTTTCAATCTTGGTCCCATATTTAGTGACAGTGGGATGAATAAGAATTGACAATGACATACTTCCAATCATGGTCCTATATATATTGACAGTGGAATGAATGAGAATTGACAGATGCATATTTTAAAGCATAAGATAACTCCTACATCTTCTAAGACCTTTAGTATCACAGCTACAGTCAGCCTCTTGGTATCACCTTGGTTACCATTCTCAACAGTGTATGATAATAATAAATGAGAACTGACTGACACATATTTCAAAACATACCACAACAATTCCATTGTCTAAGACCTTGAGCACCACACCTACAGCATCTGGGCTCCCACCTTGATTATCGTACTGCCAATCTTTTCCTGAGATATAAAATATAGATAAGATAAGAATTATTGATGTCCAACTCCATGACCCATAGATCTCAATCAATATGTTGATGCTTTTTAAAAAATAAAATCCATTTTTTCTAGTAAAATCTATTGGTTTACAAATTCTTACCAAATCTTATGGTTGTAAGTAACAGAAATGAGTGAAAACCAACAAGTTTTGTAAAATTCAACAAATAATTTATTTCCTGAGAATACAAAATGAAAATTTAAAAAGAAATTACTATAACGTGATTTAAATTCCAAACAGTAATAAGAATAAGAGTTTCATCACAAGTCCAAAAGTATAGAGTATTCTGAATGAATTCCAGTAGTGTTTCAAATGAATTCAAATATTAAATGTGCTGATGTGCCAGTAGTCTGGAAGTGTCTATGTGCTGATGTGCCAGTAGCCTGAAATAGTGTTGATGTCCTGATGTGCCAGTAGTCTGGAAGTGTCAGTGTGCTGATGTGCCAGTAGTCTGGAAGTGTCGATGTACTGATGTGCCAGTAGTTTGGAAGTGTCAATGTGCTGATGTGCCAGTAGTCTGGAAGTGTCGATGATCTGATGTGCCAATAGTCTGGAAGTGTCGATGTGCTGATGTACCAGTAGTCTGGAAGTGTCGATGTGCTGATGTGCCAGTAGTCTGGAAGTGGCGATGTGCTGATGTGCCAGTAGCCTGAAATAGTGTCGATGTGCTGATGTGCCAGTAGTCTGCAATAGTGTCGATGTGCTTACAGGAATGAAGAATTTCTGTCTACATTATCCTCATATAAACCCATAATTTGCAATATGAAGATCAGGATGAGGGTTAAAAGTTGATTTCTAGAACATTCTAAGTTGTCAACAATATTCTGTCAATTACTAAGACTCTAGTAAAGACATGGCATTCAACAGGTACACCATGAATTCCTGAGGAAAATAAAAATGCCCTTAATTCAAACTCAAGTAAACATGTTCACCAGCAAATAATAATACCCGTAATATATAATCTAAACTCATAGACAAGTGTTAGCTATATTAACTACTGTTTGGATCTCTCACTTTCTGACATGTTTCTTAAGTGCCATCTGCCCATTTATCAGGACTATAAATTACCCATCAATGCGTGCCTATGTTTGTAAACAATAATGTCATGCTCCTCATGATGACAAGAATACTTTCTGTATTAACTCTCAGTACTTGAAGCAAAAACTGGAGTCAATAGGCATTAAGGGACTATTGCAGAAAATCCATTTTCTGTGAATGAACTGTTTCAGTGATCTTGGCATCACATACACATTTTGCTGCCTGCAAGTTCTTGGACATCATTTGCTTTCACATGTTTCTAATACAATCACCTGTACTCTGTAATGTACATACTTCTTGTGAGTTGAACACATATATAAGGATAATATCTGAACCACATTCTAGGCCTAAATTTTACATTGCAACATGTCTTGATCTTCCAAATCAACTGCAACAATGTACATGATACAAAGGAGAAATGTCTTCAATGTTTCATATTCCATCTCATTTATATATGGCTAATGAAACACTGTACATGAAGTCTACTTCAACAGAAGAGTCATGTGGTAATGCAGTGCACTTTTCAGAAAGTGGGAACAAATTTCAATGACATAAACATGGTATCTACCAGTAACACTATGAGCTATTCGACTGGAATTGCAACAGGGTGTGTTGACCTAGACTACAAGATCTGCTTTTAACACCAAACTGTTGTTGTTGTTGTTGTAGGGTTTAACGCCATTTTTCAGCACACGATTGGCTATACATGGCGGCCAGTATTAATGGTGGAGGAAGAACCTGGGAAAACTCGGAAAGAACCACCGACCCACAAGAAGTTACTGGCAAGCTTTCTCACATACCCACATTAGCCGAATCTGAGACTCGAACCCACACAGACAGAGGTGAGATGGCAGTGATCCGTAACGGAGAGCGCGTTAGACCACTCGGCCACTCGGGGGCCCCACACCAAACTGTAATAAACTACTTTCAAGACCAATGTTTCTATAGCAGTTAAATGCATGTAATAAAAAACAACAAAATCCAAAAGCAGGAAGCCAGGTTTGTTACATCCATTGTGACTATAGCTTGGGCGCTTTCACTTCAATGTTGCACTGGTTGTTTTGGAAACCATTAAACTGAAATTGACTGGAAAATACCTTCATTTGTGGGGTCCTGAGTGGCCGGGTGGTCTAAAGCGCTCACCGTTCCGGATCACTGCCATCTCATCTCTGTCTGCGTGGGTTCGAGTCCAAGGCTCGGCTAGCGTGGGTACGTGGGAAAGCCTGCCAGTAGCTTCTCATGGGTCGGTGGTTCTTCCCTAGGTTTTCCAGGGTTCTTCCTCCACCAGTTATACTGGCCACCAGGTATAGCCTATCTTGTGCTGAAAAATGGCGTTAAACCATAGAACATCAACATCAACAACCTTCATTTGTTCTACAAAGGTTTAAAACAAAAAGCAAATTATCCTGCTACAATTTAATCAACCAAAAGAACCTGTAGAAATCAGGTTGAATATGCATAATACCTTACACAATAACAGATAGTTAGCTTTTCCCAAAAAACGATACATTTATTACCACAAATTTCTATTACAATTGATCAATCTTCAAAAAGCCAGTTGATAACTTTTCAAAAATGAGTATGTGCCCATTTTGTCTAATGTGAGTTTTATTTTAAAGGTTGAAGTCATGCAGTGCAAATACTTCAACACATCACTCTAATCAAGAGGAAGACATCAGCTACTTTTCATTAAAATTCAATGCCTTCTAACTTTGGGATAGGTGCTGCCACTTCTGCAGCTAATGCAGGGATGAAGGGTCAGATGTCATATGTTAGACCACAATTCATATGTTAGACCACAATTCATATGTTAGACCACAATTCATATGTTCCTTATAACATTTCCTCAGATGTAAGCATTCACATTCATTCTGCAGATGTATTCCTCTCAGATGTGAGAATTCATATTCATTCTACGAGTATATTCATCTCAGATGTGAGAATTCATATTCATTCTATGGGTATATTCATCTCTGATGTGAGAATTCATATTCATTTTCTATGGATGTATTCCTCTCAGATGTGAGAATTCATACTAATTATATAGGTATATTCATCTCGGATGTGAGAATTCATATTCATTCTATGGATGTATTCCTCTCCGATGTGAGAATTCATACTAATTATATAGGTATATTCATTTCAGATGTGAGAATTCATATTCATTCTATGGATGTATTCCTCTCAGATGTGAGAATTCATACTAATTATTTAGGTATATTCATTTCAGATGTGAGAATTCATATTCATTCTATGGATGTATTCCTCTCAGATGTGAGAATTCATACTAATTATATAGGTATATTCATTTCAGATGTGAGAATTCATATTCATTCTATGGATGTATTCCTCTCAGATGTGAGAATTCATACTAATTATATAGGTATATATATAGGTATATTCATTTCAGATGTGAGAATTCATACTAATTATATAGGTATATTCATTTCAGATGTGAGAATTCATTCTAAGGATGCGATTTGTCTGGAGGATGCGTACAATTCTCCATAGTGCTAAGTCTCAGGGTTACTAGATCATTGTAGAGTTCTTCCTATGTAGCAGTGGTCATCTGATTCTTTTGCATTCCACACTGTTCTGTACACCCTTAGCACATGTACTCCCTTTTTCACATCATGTTTTATGCAGCAGTGATCATTAGATTCCTTTGCATTCCACAGTCTTCTATACACCAAAGGTGTGTTTTTCTCTTGTTTTACATCATGCTGTATGTAAATTTAGGTACTCATTACTCCTGTACCACCTAATTTTTTGCATATCTGATTTTTATATTTCATTTCAATGTTACATTTGTTTATGGGGCCTCGAGTGGCCAAGTGGTCTAAAGCGCTCTCCGTTATGGATCACTGCCATCTTACCTCTGTCTGCGTGGGTTTGAGTCTCGGATTCAGCTGATGTGAGTATGTGAGAAAGCTTGCCAGTAGCTTCTTGTGGGTTGGTGGTTCTTTCCGGGGTTTTCACAGGTTCTTCCTCCACCATTAATACTGGCCGCCATGTATAGCCTATTGTGTGCTGAAATATGGCATTAAATCCTACAACAACAACAACAACCTTTGTTTATGGTGACATGGTCACACTCTGTGATGTTTTTGTACTTAATTTCATAACATCCTTCAGTTCTACCTCCTCCATTTAGTGGGATTGGCATCTAGTTTTACACGCACAAATAAATACTACTTTTGGGCTGGACTCTGAACAGTGAATATGTGCTGATTTCTAGCTTCTAGCTGATGCTACACAAAGTGGACAAGCAACCATATGACTGTCCTCTGGAGAAGAGTCTACCTCTCACCTACACAACACTGAGAACGTCTTCTCGATTTCCTTCATAGCTACCAGCACCTAATCTATTCATTCAACAAGCTGTCGGACCACCAGAACATTCTTTAGAACTTCCCAATACAAATGTGTGCTGTGCCATTTGCAAATGCTAAGAACTATATGGACTGAGAGATACCATAAGTACATTAATGTGCACTCCATAGACTTAGCAACACAGAGATGGACGAAAGAGCCTGTGCTTAGCCATATATGGACATTACATATATCATTTTTCTAATACCATTATATCATTTGAATATTTCAGAGACTTAACATGTATCTATGAACATACTTAAAAATTTCATTTCTCACACTGATCATTCTCAGCTTATCGTCTTTTAGTGGTCATACCATTTATGCATTACATATATTCCATATTTATGCATCATAGATTATTATGCTGTTCAAAGTTTAATTTTACAGGGAGTTTCCCCAAGTCACCCTTCTTGCTATCATTCCAATATGCTGCAGATATCCTGGGTTTTCTAGGCCCTTTGCTGTATGTCTTTCTTAGAGTACCATATATATCTTGAGCAGGTTCAAGCTCTTCTGTGGGTGTCTGCCTATCAATCCTGTCATTACCAGCCAGTTAATGTAATAGCTTGTAACTAATTTTAGAGCTGTTGTCCTGTGGAGTCACTATGACGATTGGTAGAGGAGAGTCATTCAAGCACTACAACTCTATTGTTTACATTCATGCTACAAACTTGGCAAGTTGGTAGGGAGGTGCTTCTGTTTAATCTAATGTTACTCTGAAAATGAAAATGCCACCTACAATACTGCCTTTCACTATGTCATACTTGGGATATTTCTTGCACAGTGTGTTACTTCAGCTGTTCTGTCCCATTGTCAGTTTCATGCATTCACAACTTTTGCCTTCAAGTCCCCAATTCTTCCTTCTCTGAGTACTTTAATGTTTCAAACCAGTATGCTCACACACATTGCATCAGCTTCCTTCAGTGTATGTTTGGTGTATCAGGTGCTGTTTTTATCATGGCAATCTTCGGACTCAGATACTTGTATCCATATATGCCTTGTATCAAACCTGTTGTGGCACCATATACAAGTACTGGACACTCTGCACATCTGTGCTAACCCATCTCTTCTGAGGTGTTTTGTGTAGACAAATTCGGTACTTGGCTGGTGAAGTTTGCCATGAAGATGTTTGCCCCATTTTTACTTGTACATAACACCGTAGGCTTTCCCACTTTTTAAATCCTAAAGGGACAACAGCTGCTATGCATCTATTCTCTTTGAGCATTCACTTCATTCCAGTCCATTTTATTCGCCCAAGAATCTAATGTCCACAATTAAATGGTGCATATTCAAATTAAAGCCACTGAGTCAAGTCCACACAGTTGGCGAGTAACACATTTTGTATAATAAATTCTATGTATGGCATATTTGATGGGTAATTGATGTTGTATAACAAATTCTATGTATGACATATCTGATGGGTAATTGATGTTGTATACCACATTCTATGTATGACATATCTGATGGGTAACTGATGTTGTATAACAAATTCTATGTATGACATATCTGATGGGTAATTGATGTTGTATAACAAATTCTATGTATGACATTTTTGATCAGTGATTGATGTTGTACACTAAATTCTAATATATTTCATAAATAATACATTTTTTACACTTAATTCCATGAATAACATATTTCATGGGTAATAGATGATGTATACTAAATATTAATGTAAGACAAAAGTGTACCAAGTTAGAGATGAGGTCACCTGATATTGGGGGTTAATTATACATTAGAGTGCCTTAACACCTGCTTTTGGGTTAATTATGTATCAGTCTCTTTCCATCTGATACTGGGGTTAATTATACACCAGAGTACATTTCCACCTGACACCTGGGTTAATTATGTATCAGAGTGCCTTATACCAGATACTGGGGTTAATTATGTATCAGAGTGCCTTATACCAGATACTTGGGTTAATTATGTCTCAGAGTGCCTTATACCAGATACTGGGGTTAATTATGTCTCAGAGTGCCTTATACCAGATACTTGGGTTAATTATGTCTCAGAGTGCCTTATACCAGATACTGGGGTTAATTATGTATCAGAGTGCCTTATACCAGATATTTGGGTTAATTATGTTATCAAAGTGCATTCCACCTGATACTGGGGTTAATTATACATCAGAGTGCCTTTCCATTTGACATTGGGGTTATTTATATATCATAGTGACTTACACCTGATATGTATCAGAGTGCCTTATACCTGATACTAGGGTTAATTATACATCAGTGTGCATTCCACATGGTACTGGGCTAATTATGTATCAGACTGGATTTATGCAATATGAACTGAGACTAGTTCTAACATACAGTATTCCCTGACTATAATTATACGTCAAAGTGCTTTTTCCTCCAACCATGTTATAGATAAGGTCAGCTGATACTGGGGTCAATTTTGCATCAGATTGCAATTCCATCTGCCATGTTAAACACATGTTCAGCTAATACTGGGGTCAATTATACATCAGAGTGCATTTCCATCTGCTATATAATAGATAAGGTTAGCTGATACTGGGGTTCATTATACATCAGAGTGTGCATTTCCATCTGCCATATAATAGATAAGGTCAGCTGATACTGGGGTCAATTATACATCTTGCTAATACTACATGATGCAATATGACCAAGACTATACTTGCCTAATAAATGGACTGTTTTATACTAAGCACATCTTCAAAATTTCCAAGGGCTAATAAATTGTGATTGTTACTTGCCCATTCAACTTCTTACATTCGCTGCATAAGCACCATCAAGCCATAAATGGCAAAATGCATGTTTTTAATATGATAATATTCTTTCATCTAAAAAAGGAATGCATCACATATAATAACAGCATGCTGCATGCAAATCTCTATCTATAATTTCTGAGATGGAAATTAACCTATCATGTAGTATATAAAATGTAACATTTTGCAACATGAAAATCTACATAAAATTTGTTGCTTGGCTATGTGAAAACACTTGCCCTGGGTAATGAGCAATGGAAATTAAAACAAACATGAGAAAGCACCCTATAGTAAGGGATGACTGTATGCTCTTCAAAATTAAACACACCTTTATCTACAATATTAACAAGAATGTTTTTCTAATTTGTGGCTTAAGAAGGTTTTTTTTCTACTTATAATTATGCTATCCTTATTATTCTCTGTTAGTCACATAGAAACTTTAAAGTCAGTTAGTCAAATAGAAACTTCAATGTCAGTTAATCGCATAGAAACTTCAAAGTCAGTTAGTCACAAGAAACTTCAAAGTTAGTTAGTCACATAGAAACTTCAAAGTCAATTAGTCACATAGAAACTTCAACGTCAATTAGTCACACAGAAACTTCAATGTCAATTAGTCACATAGAAACTTCAAAGTCAGTCACATAGAAATTTCAAAGTCAGTTAGTCACACAAAAACTTCAAAGTCAGTTAGTCACAAGAAACTTTAAAGTCTGTTAGCCACATAGGAACTTCAAAGTCAGCATAAAATTGACAGACCTCGCTTTACATGGCAACCAGTTAAAATCAGGTCATCAAAGTTCAGTAAGCGGGGCTCATCCACAATAATAACATCATATTTCCCCATGTCACCATAGCGATATACTCCCGAAATTCCATTCCTGTCCCACTCAACATAGACATCTAAAAATAAAAACAGTATTTACATTACAGAGCTAAATAAATGACTATTCAAAAACTATAAAATAAGGAGTGCAAAATGTCTATACAAAATACAATACAATAAAAACCAGGTGTGTAAAATGTCTATACTAAATGATGGCAAAACAAGGTGTGTAAAATGTCTATACTAAATATGGCAATACTCTAATAAAAACAAGGTGTGTAAAATGTCTATACTAAATGATGGCAGAACAAGATGTGTAAAATGTCTATACTAAATATGGCAATACTCTAATAAAAACAAGGTGTGTAAAATGTCTATACTAAATGATGGCAAAACAAGGTGTGTAAAATGTCTATACTAAATATGGCAATACTCTAATAAAAACAAGGTGTGTAAAATGTCTATACTAAATGATGGCAAAACAAGGTGTGTAAAATGTCTATACTAAATATGGCAATACTCTAATAAAAACAAGGTGTGTAAAATGTCTATACTAAATGACAGCAGAACAAGGTGTATAAAATGTATATACTAAAAGATTGCAATACTCTAATAAAAACAAGGTGTGTAAAATGTCTATTCTAAATGATGGCAGAACAAGGTGTGTAAAATGTCTATACTAAATGATGGCAGAACAAGGTGTATAAAATGTATATACTAAATGATGGCAATACTCTAATAAAAACAAGGTGTGTAAAATGTCTATTCTAAATGATGGCAGAACAAGATGTGTAAAATGTCTATACTAAATGATGGCAGAACAAGGTGTGTAAAATGTCTATACTAAATGATGGCAGAACAAGATGTGTAAAATGTCTATACTAAATGATGGCAGAACAAGATGTGTAAAATGTCTATACTAAATGAAGGCAGAACAAGGTGTGTAAAATGTATTTACTAAATGGTGGCAATACTCTAATAAAAACAAGGTGTGTAAAATGTCTATACTAAATGATGGCAAATAAGGAGCATAAAATGTCTATACTAAATGATGGCAAATAAGGAGTTTAAAATTTTATATGAAATGATGGCAAAAAAAGGAGCATAAAATGTCGATATGAAATGATCGCAAAACAAGGTTTGTAAAATGTTTATACTAAATGATGGAAAAACAAGGTGTGTAAAATGTCTATACTAAATGATGGCAGAACAAGGTGTGTAAAATGTATATACTAAATGGTGGCAATACTCTAATAAAAACAAGGTGTGTAAATTGTCTATACTAAATGATGGCAAATAAGGAGCATAAAATGTCTATACTAAATGATGGCAAATAAGGAGTGTAAAATTTTATATGAAATTATGGCAAAATAAGGAGCATAAAATGTCGATATGAAATGATCGCAAAAAAAAGGTGTGTAAAATGTCTATACTAAATGATGGGAAAACAAGGTGTGTAAAATGTCTATACCAAATGATGGCAAAATAATGTGTGTAAAATGTCTATACTAAATGATGGCAAAACAAGGTATGTAAAATGTCTATACTAAATGATGGCAAAACAAGGTGTGT
Source organism: Sinohyriopsis cumingii (assembly GCA_028554795.2). Classification (NCBI taxonomy): domain Eukaryota; kingdom Metazoa; phylum Mollusca; class Bivalvia; order Unionida; family Unionidae; genus Sinohyriopsis; species Sinohyriopsis cumingii. The sequence continues at coordinate 18,486,988 of CM068827.1, read as the reverse complement.
AAAATGTCTATACTAAATATGGCAATACTCTAATAAGAACAAGGTGTGTAAAATGTCTATACTAAATGATGGCAAAATAATATGAATAAAATGTCTATACTAAATGATGGCAATACTCTAATAAGAACAAGGTGTGTAAAATGTCTATACTGAATGATGGCAGAACAAGGTGTGTAAAATGTCTATACTAAATGATGGCAGAACAAGGTGTGTAAAATGTCTATACTAAATGATGGCAGAACAAGATGTGTAAAATGTCTATACTAAATATGGCAATACTCTAATAAAAACAAGATGTGTAAAATGTCTATACTAAATGATGGCAGAACAAGGTGTGTAAAATGTCTATACTAAATGATGGCAATACTCTAATAAGAACAAGGTGTGTAAAATGTCTATACTAAATGATGGCAAAACAAGGTGTGTAAAATGTCTGAACTAAATGATGGCAAAACAAGGTGTATAAAAAATGTCTATACTAAATGATGGCAAAACAAGGTGTGTAAAATGTCTGAACTAAATGATGGCAAAACAAGGTGTATAAAAAATGTCTATACTAAATGATGGCAAAACAAGGTGTGTAAAATGTCTGAACTAAATGATGGCAAAACAAGGTGTGTAAAATGTCTATACTAAATGATGGCAAAACAAGGTGTGTAAAATGTCTATACTAAATGATGGAAAAACAAGGTGTGTAAAATGTCTATACTAAATATGGCAATACTCTAATAAGAACAAGGTGTGCAAAATGTCTATACTAAATGATGGCAAAATAATGTGTGTAAAATGTCTATACTAAATGATGGCAGAACAAGGTGTGTAAAATGTCTATACTAAATATGGCAATACTCTAATAAGAACAAGGTGTGTAAAATGTCTATACTAAATGATGGCAAAACAAGGTGTGTAAAATGTCATCACTAAATGATGGCAAAACAAGGTGTGTAAAATGTCTATATTAAATGATGGAAAAACAAGGTGTGTAAAATGTCTATACTAAATGATGGCAATACTTAAATAAATTGTACTGTTCAGTTTACTCTTCTCATTAAACAATTCAACATTACAAGGGTCTCTACGGAGGTTTATGGCTTTAGACTTGCAGAGAAAAGAAAATGAAACAGATGTGGATCTCTGATACCTCAGAGTAGGGGAGAGTATAGTAATGTAACCATATAAGTTTATTTCTCACACTCAAAGTATGGGAGTGTAGTACTGCAGCCATAAAAGGGTATTTCTCACACTCAGAGTAGGGTAGTGTAGTTATGCAACCATAAATGGATATTTCTCACACTCAAAGTAGAGGAGTGTAGTAATGCAACCATATAATGGTATTTCTCACACTCAAAGTAGGGGAGTGTGTAGTAATGCAACCATATAATGGTATTTCTCACACTCAAAGTAGAGGAGTGTGTAGTAATGCAACCATATAATGGTATTTCTCACACTCAAAGTAGGGGAGTGTGTAGTAATGCAACCATATAATGGTATTTCTCACACTGAAAGTAGGGGAGTGTGTAGTAATGCAACCACATAATGGTAATTCTCACACTCAAAGTAAAGGAGTGTGTAGTAATGCAACCATATAATGAGTATTTCTCACACTCAAAGTAGAGGAGAGTGTAGTATTGCAACCATATAATGGGTAATTCTCACACTCAAAGTAAAGGAGTGTGTAGTAATGCAACCATATAATGAGTATTTCTCACACTCAGAGTAGAGGAGAGTGTAGTAATGCAACCATATAATGGGTAATTCTCACACTCAGAGTAAAGGAGTGTGTAGTAATGCAACCATATAATGAGTATTTCTCACACTCAAAGTAGAGGAGAGTGTAGTAATGCAACCATATAAGGTATTTACTGGATATTATAAGTTATAATCAATACAGATCAAGGAAGAAATTATAATATTTAAATTGGCAAATTCTGAAAGGATTTTGGGGAGGGGCAAGCTCAATCAAAGACCACAAAACTGCCTTTTCTCCATTTAAAACAAATTCTTGCCATAAAGTATTGTATAGCTGCTTACTAACTACAGACATTAAATTGAAAAAAAAAACATGACTCATATAACTAAAATGCAAACCATTACTGATAGGTACTAGACACATGACTATAGACATAGAATGCAAACCATGACTGATAGGCACTAGACACATGACTATAGACAAAGAATGCAAACCATGACTGATAGGCACTAGACACATGACTATAGACAAAGAATGCAAACCATGACTGATAGGCACTAGACACAAGACTATAGACAAAGAATGCAAACCATGACTGATAGGCACTAGACACACGACTATAGACAAAGAATGCAAACCATGACTGACAGGCACTAGACACATGACTATAGACAAAGAATGCAAACCATTACTGATAGGCACTAAAATCTTATAACATTTATTTTGTGGAAAAACCATCAATGTTGAGCCTCAAGTTATTTTTATTGTTCTACTAGTAAAGTACTGATTCCACTGTAAGTAATTATGATGCTACTTTTGATCCTTGAGGAAATCTCAGAGTGCAGACTCAGGAATTTTAAGTTTACTACAAAATCTGGATCTCACTTCTCCATAATTAACCATATCTGTAAAATAAAGCTTGATACTCATTTTGCTTGGTTTCCTTGCTATCTTTGAACACATTTGTGAATGAGTAGGCTAACTAACGGTAGTTGAATTATACAATAAAAGTTAAAAAAGTGTTCTGTTGATCTATTGATATGAGTTTTGGCCAAAATTTCTGTGAAATCTCACCAGAATTTCAATGAAAGTTTTGGTCAGAATTTTTTTGAAATCTTACCAATATTTCTGTGAAACTTTAGTGAAAATCTCACCAAGCTTTCAGTGAAATGAAAAAAAAAGACTTAATGATGCCATCATGGATTAGGTTTTATATGCAAGAAAGAAAATGAGGACAAGAAAAACCTAAACTTTATTTGATAATGTCTGTCAAAATAAAACGTATGATCCAGTTTAAAAATTATTGTGAATATTTATCATTGATTCCCAAAAATGTTTAAGCATAATTAGGCAGTTTAATAGAAATTTGACACAGATTTTTTATTGGATGATTTTTATGTGGACATTTTAGGAAAGAAACTTTGGGCTGATTTTTATTTCAGGTGGAAATTTCAAGCAAGATTTTTTCAGGTAGAATCTTATTTCAGGCAGAAATCTTAGATGGATTTTTTTTGTTTAAGCGGAATCTTAGGACAACTAATCTACATATTTCAACTGAAATTCTGCCAGAAATCCACCCAAAGTCCACTTGAAATTCGCCTAAGCTTCTTTAAGTTTATGGTTAGGCAGAAAATGCTTAGAAACCTCAGCCTTAAGTCCACTGCAAAATTTTTTTAAAGGATTTCAGGCAGAAATCTTAAATGGAATCTTTATTTCAGCAGAATATTAGGACAATTAATTTACATTTTTCACCTGAATTTATCTGAATTCCGCTTGAAATCTGCCTAAAAACCCTTAATATGAGTAGTTATGATTTAGGCAAATAGCACTCAAAAACCCTGTCTGAAATCTTCCTTAAGTCCGCCTGGAAAATTTCGTATGGGCCTTTTGCACCACAGGTAAATGTTCCTCCAGAACAAATTGAGCCTTTTAGCATGAAAGATTTCTGATAAAAACTGTAAAAGTGTAATCGGATCTTCATCCCATGGCATGGATAATTACAGTTAGAGAACAGTTTCAGATGCAGAGGTTCGGTTACACCAGTATATGCTGGTTTTTGTCAGTAAAATTTGGCCTCTGTACCGGAAAAAGATGAGGCTATCAGTTTCATCTACCAACAAACTGTTAAACCTGTTTTATATCTTGAAAATTAACTGTTTCAGCATCAAAGTCTGTAAGAAACCAAACTTATTCTTTACATACAGCTGTAGATCCATATCCCTGCCGACTTTGATCGGTGATTGTCGGCAACAACACAGCACCATTAGGAGAGTCAGCTTTTATCTTTGATGGATTGCAAGGGTTTGATATTTAATTCAAGATGAAACAATCCAAATTAAAGCACTCCTCCTTCTGTTTCATAGACATTCATCTAACAAGTCACTTTCTGGTTGATTCCATTTGCGTTCAATAACCTGTAATCATGGCACAGTGATTGAGAAGTTCATTTTTAAAAAATACTAATGATAAATCTATGCCAGTTTCCAGTACAAATGCTGCAGAAAAGATGATCATAATGTTCCAGTTTCAAAGGATTACTAATCAAAGGCATTTTTACCATATATGGCACATATTTCAAATTCAAGGGCAGAGAAATCAAGAACTACTACAAAGAAATTAAGCAAAAGGAGTTTCCATTTCAATGGGTAACTAAATATTTCAACTCCATACATCAGGGCAACTACATATTTCAACTCCATACATCAGAGTTGACATTAAAGCAGTAGCAAAACCATTACTGGTATTTTCTGAGCTGTGAAATAAATGCTTGAACATCAAGATATTTCTTTGTTAACTTTAAATGAATACCATTGGTGCTTTTATTTACTCTTGTTCGAAACAAATGAATACCGGTAAGCACATGTTTGTTTGTTTGGGGGCTGGCTTGGTTTGTATTTTGCTGGTTTCTATTTATAAATGACTGAAAGTCATGTGATCAAGACATCTGAAGCTGAAGGCTTTTACTCATAACAAGCCAATAAACTAAGCATTTTATGCAATGCATGGAAACACTATAACTATTTACTTTATAAGTAAACTCTGAACCAAAGTTTTTAATTGTTTTTGGATGAAGTTGGTGACTGACAGTGTCAATAATGAAATGGGGTTACACTACAATTTGTTCCACACAGCATCACAAATTTTATCCTATCTCTAACTTGGTAAATTTTCAGGTTGGCATCATCAAATGTAACCTAATTCATTTTAAATACTTTGTGTGAAATGAATAGGTATTTTTTTAGCTACATTTAATTATGTTTAACCAATAATTTACCAAGTTACAGATAGGATAAAATTTGCAATGCTGTGTGGAACAAACTATAGTGTCATGGTGTTGACTGTCCATTATAAAAACACAGCTACTGTAAAGGTCTGAAACTAATTTATGCCATTGTATTACTCTAAAGTATTGTTTACAATGTAATTTTCTCCACCCAATCAAGTGATAAACCATGCACTGACAAGACTGTTTGTGCCAGTAAAATTTGGTCTTGTACCAATTTCTTCTATCTTTGATGGTACAAGGTACTGGTAATAGTGCAACCCTAGTGGAAGTGTTGCTCACATGCAATGTCTGTGGTGACTGTCCTAACTTAGTGTTTGTGGTGACTGTCCTAACTTAGTGTTTGTGGTGGCTGTCCTAACTTAGTGTGTTTGTGGTGACTGTCCTTACTTAATGTGTTTGTGGTGACTGTCCTAACTTAGTTTTGTGGTGACTGTCCTAACTTAGTGTTTGTGGTGACTGTCCTTACTTAGTGTGTTTGTGGTGACTGTCCTAACTTAGTGTATTTGTGGTGACTGTCCTAACTTTGTTTGTGGTGACTGTCCTTACTTAGTGTGTTTGTGGTGACTGTCCTAAATTAGTGTATTTGTGGTGACTGTCCTAACTTATTGTGTTTGTGGTGACTGTCCTAACTTTGGGAGTTGCTATGTAAAGTATATTAATTGGTGTGGGTATAGTCCGAAATGTGGAACAGATAGCCAGTTTTATTCAGGACAAAATGTTCATATTGATATATCATACATCCCCCCTTTTGAAGGTAAATGAGATATGATTTCCCTTGATGCAACAGTTCAGTATTCACTACAGAGCTCGCACTGGTTCCTGCAGATGACCTTGAGATCAAGTACCCAGAATGGACAGGAATCATTACCAATATCTAATTACTGGTGGGCTTCATGAACAATACTGATCCAATATCCTGTCGGAAGAGCATGTAGATGGGTCCACCAAAAGAAGTGTATTGCTGATTTTGCCTGCCAATCACCAAAATAATGAGGAGGCAAAACTTACATGACAGGTGAACTAATTAAGCTCTTGAGAGCAGTTCAAATGGTGTCTTGTTCGGGCAAGTTAATACCCATGATAAATTCCACAATTGCAAGGGTCCAGTTTCATAGGCCAAGCAAAATCCAAATGAATAGAAAATCAAAAAGGTCTTGGTTTATCCAATATGCTCTACTCCATGATAGAGCAGTGTGATAGTGGTCGTAGAACAGTAGGTTTAATTGTGAATGATGCTAACAGCTTCTCATGGAAGAGCCATAGAAAGTTAACTATTGATGTACAGATGCCAACATTGGTATTAAGTGCTCTGTGCATTCCAATGAGATTTGATGTAGAAGCTAAATTTACCTTAATATGATTCATTATGGGCACGAACATTTCCCTGAAAATATAGCTTCCACATCAAATATATTACCTTATAATGGATTCATTAAGGGTACAACCATTTCCTTGCAAATTTAGCTTTTACATCAAATATATTATCGTATAATGATTCATTAAGGGTACAACTATTTCCTTGAAAATCATTATAAGGTAATATATTTCGTGTGGAAGGTAATGTACCATTATCAGGAACTGTATCCAATGGGATGGTTGGATTTGCAAAGAAATGGTTGTACTCCTAAGGTATCATTATTTGGTGATGTATCATATGGGATGCTTGGACTTGCAAGGCAGTACATGTACCCTTATTGTATCATTATCAGGTAATGTTTCTGATGTGAAGGCTGGATTTGCAGTATTCCTAATGTATCCTTATCAGGTAAAGTATCTGATAGGATGTCTGGATTTACAACAAAATGGCTCCACTCCTAATGTATTATAGTCAGCAAATGTATCTGACATGAAGACAGCATTTGCAAAATGACGTACTCCTATTTTATTCTGGTCACCTAATGTATCTGTTGTGATGGATGAATTTGTATGAAAATGGGTGTCCCCCAATGCATTTTTTAAATCAGATAATGGACCTGATGGGACAGCTGAATTTGCAAGGAAATGTTTGTACCCCTAATGTATCAATGTAAAAATATGTACATGACAGGATGGCTGGATTTGCAAGGAAATGGGTGTACCCCTAAAGTATCATTGTAAGGTAATATATTTGACAGGATGGCAAAATTTGCAAGGAAATGATTATGACTGAATTATTAGGTAATGTATCTGATGGGAGGGATGTTTCAATTATGGGTTAGGCTGTGCCCCTAGGGTATCATTATCAGGTAATGTATCTGATGGGAGGGATGTGTCAATTATGGGTTAGGCTGTGCCCCTAGGGTATCATTATCAGGTAATGTATCTGATGGGAGGGATGTCAATTTAAATGGGTTAGACTGTGCCCCTAGGGTATCATTATCAGGTAATGAGTCTGATGGGAGGGATATCTGGATTTAAATGGGTTAGACTATGCCCCTAGAGTATCATTATCAGGTAATGTATCTGATGGGAGGGATGTTTCAATTTAAATGGGTTAGACTATGCCCCTAGAGTATCATTATCAGGTAATGTATCTGATGGGAGGGATGTTTCAATTTAAATGGGTTAGACTATGCCCCTAGAGTATCATTATCAGGTAATGTATCTGATGGGAGGGATGTTTCAATTTAAATGGGTTAGACTATGCCCCTAGAGTATCATTATCAGGTAATGTATCTGATGGGAGGGATGTTTCAATTTAAATGGGTTAGACTGTGCCCCTAGGGTATCATTATTAGGTAATGTATCTGATGGAAGGGATATTTGGATTTAAATGGGTTAGACTATTCCCCATGGGTATCATTATCAGGTAACGTATCTGATTGGATGGCAGTATTAACAAGGAAATGGTTGTACCAGTAATGAATCATTATGTATTGTATCTGAAGTGTGAAGGTTTATTTTGCAAGGAAATGGTTGTACTCCTAATGTATTCTTATCAGCTAATGTGTCTTATGGGATGGTTGGATTTGAAAGGAAATGACTGACTCCTAATGTATTCTTATCAGGTAATGTATCTTATGGGATGGTTGGATTTGAAAGAAAATGGTTGTCCTTCTAAAGTATTATTAACAGGTAAATTATCTGAAAAAGAAACTGAAAATGCCACTCTCAAAAAGATGGCAAAACATTATATAATGAATTTTTAATTAGGTTAAAATCATAGTTTTCTGGACTGGCTTACGTCTCTTGTCTTTGTGATGACCACAGATAGTCCCCGGACCATCTTCATCCTGAAGGTCTTTGTCCCAGTCAGGACCACGTCGAACTCTTGTTCCTAGGGGAGGTAACTTGACATCTGGGTCATCAAACTCACGATGGTACTTCCCCATTGCATCTCCTCTTGCAACAAATAGGCCCTCAGCATTTGCGTCTTTGGCAATTTCAAAAACCTCATCCTGAAATGTACAGAAAAATAAGACGTGAACACTCATAAATTATTATCTTAAAGACCATGTAACAATGCTAGGGTTACATATTTACATGTAATTATTATCCTACAGCCCAAATAACAATGCTATGGTTACATATTTACATGTAATTATCATCCTACAGCCCAAATAACAATGCTAGGGTTACACATTTATACATAATTATGTTATAGCTCACATAACAATGTAATGGTTACACATTTACTTGCAATTATTATCTTGGACCACACTTAACAATGCAAGGGTTACACATTTACATGTAATTATTCCCCAATCTGAAAGTGCTAGTCAAAGGAATATATGCTGTATGAAATATAAATTCTATAAAACAAAGTCAATTTTTTTACACAAAATTAATATGCATATTAATATTGTAAACTAAGACAGATTTCAATCATGAATATGTACAGCTTTTTTGTACAAAATATTTTTTTAATAAAATAAAATTTTCATAAATTTAGAAATGAAGGACAAATTGCTATCAAGTCAACAACTGTTGATATGCCTCTTCCTTATGACACATAATAATGTGCAGCTTCGCACTTCTTGGCCTATGTTTGCAATTAATAAAAAATCCAAAACAATTATTCTGTAAACAAAATTTACTCAATACAGTCAACATGTTTAAACAAATCAAGACATCAAGACAAAACACACTAATTAAATTCAATGATTATGTTTTGATGACTTTAATGTAAATTTTCAATGCTGGTAATATGTATTTTGGTGGTAGCTAATATGTAATTCTTCTGACTGCTAATAGGTAATTGTTGTGACTGCTAACAGGTAATTGTTGTAACAGCTAGTAAGTAATTGTAATTGTTGTAACAGCTAGTAAGTAATTGTTGTGACTGCTAATAGGTAATTGATGTGACTGCTAGTAAGTAATTGTGACTGTTATTATGTAATTGCTGTGACTGCTAATAGGTAATTGTTGTAACAGCTAGCAAGTAATTGCTGTGACTGCTAATAGGTAATTCTTGTGACTGCTCATAAGTAATTGTTGTAACAGCTAATAGGTACTTGTTGTGACTGCTAATCAGTAATTGTTGTGACTGCTAATCAGTAATTATTGTGACTGCTAATAGGTATTTATTGTGATTGCTAATAGGTAATTATCATGACTGCTAATAGGTAATTGTTGTGACTGCTAATAAGTAATTGTTGTGACTGTGACTGCTAATAGGTAATTGTTATGACTGCTAACAGGTAATTGTGACAGTTAAATTACCCTATCTTCATCTGACAAGCTGGCCATCCAACTCTCTGGGTGTAAACACTGCAAGTCTGTATCACAATTAAGTTCAAACATCTGAAACATACAATAAATAATCTAACCACCTGTGAACAAAGCAATTAAAAATACATGGAAAAAAATATCAATCATGTCATCTTATGAGAACTACTACTACCTCACAAATCCTTCCCTCCCAGATTCTATTTTGAACTAAGAGAGCTAAAACTTCTCTTCTGACCTATGTGGCAGATGGGCTCAGTGATCTCCCCTTATGAATAAGAATTGGTGGCAATATCTAAGAAACTCTCAGCTGGTACTGGAGCAGAAGGCATGCTGTCTATGGATGTAACTGCAGGGAGGCTGGGAGGTGTAAATACATTACTCAATCATAATAAATTAGAAGAATAGGTAAGAGGAGGTATATCTCATTACCCTGGACTTAAAAAAATGCATACCTTTATTTTATGTTCCTATTGACATGGCTACCAGGCCTACAACATTGTATACCAATTCAGGGCACTTCATTGGGACTCAACATTAGCCCCTGGGTCTTCACTCATCTGATAAATCGAGTAATGGCTCATGTCCAGACCATTTCTATGGCAGCAACATCAAGTTACCTGCAGAAAAATCAGGTGAGTTATATCTAAAAATGACATGCTAACCCTTGTTACATTGCTCATCAGCCTGGGCTTCTCGTCAACAAGGAAATATCCGATCTAGTACCATCTCAACAATTTGTTCACCTAGGTATGGAGTTCAATACACAGGCAACATTGTTAATCTCCCTCAGGATCAGCCATTGAAAATAAGGACCATGTTACTTCTTTACTTTCGAGGAATATTCTATCTGCACAGGAATTCCTTTGCCTTCTAGGCTTGTTCAATCCACAGCAGAAATCATTATCCTAGCTCACCTTTTTATGTGTCCATTGCAAATGATTCTTCTGTCCCAGTGGAAGCCAAAAAGTTTGTCCACTGGTCAAGCCTATCCCAATCTGCACACATTTGCAAACCAACTGCAAAATTGGGTAATCCATCTTCACTCACAATTGGTGTAGCTCTGCATGTAGAGCCATCTGAGATTACAGTCCATACCAAGGAAGGTACAGAAGGCTAGGGAGCCCACCTTCTACCATCCTTACAGGAAGCCAGCAGTGGATGGTCTCCTTAGAAACACCATCTGTATATCCTCTTCTGGAGATGAATACCATTGTGAGAGCCTTTCATTGGTTGCAGAAATCTCATTCTATCTGACACAACTATGGTATTGACTTTTCTCAGTCAACAAGGATGAACTAAGTAGTCAGACGATTGCAACATGGTGTGGGACTTTCTAAGGTGGTGTTTTCAATAACAAATCCATATACATGTTAACCATATCCAAGGATGCCTAAATGTACTGGCCAATTCTTTGTCTCGGAACAATCAACTAATACAGACAGAATGGTCTCTGCATCTCTCTCCATTTTCATTCAGTAATGTACTCTGTGTGTGAGACTGACCATTGGTGGACATTATGAACCAACTTCAAGGGTATCTCTGGTCCACCCTTCTTCCAAGACCTGTTTCCTCATGGCGTTGGAAACTGCAGGTAGAGTATGTGTGTGTATGATTAGGATTTTTAACGTAACTTTAAAAAAATTTCAGTCGTATCGCTATGATGTCTGCAGTGTGGCAGTTTATAGTGACGTCTAGCACTGGGGCATCATGCCACAGACATACAGCATGATGTCCCTCCCAGTCACATTATCCTGACATCAGGCTGACCAGTCCTAACACTAACCTCTTGATGCTGAGCACCTAGCAAGGCAGCTGTTAGTACCATTTTTGTAAGTCTTTGGTATGACTTGGCCGAGGTTCGAACCCACGACCTCCCGCGTCCTAGGCAGATGCTGTAACCACTAGGCCAACTGCAGGAAGAATTAGTGAAATACATGCCCTATCAGCCGCATGAATCAAATGCATTTTCCACAAGATGGGTCAGTCTCACTCATGCTGGAATCCTCTTTCATTGCAAGAATTGGCTTCCTTCCATGGGTAACCAGACTTTTATCATGAAACTTCTGTCTTGTCTGGACACATCAAATGAAGGCCATCAACAAGACCCAGTTTCAGGCCTTGAAGTGGTTCCTTAATTAAACAGCCATTGTGTCAAGGCAGGTAACACCCCTTTCTACTTTTCAAGATGGGACAGGAGGATATATCAACACAGACTATCACATCAAGATTAAGTGGGTTATTCGCTCAGTATATAGAAAAGTAACCCCAACTCACATGAACTTATTAATACATATTTCAGCTAACAATGTTTGAGCAGTTGCCACCAGCCTAGTATTCAACTGGAATTTTCGCTAACCATCATCATTCAGGGACGGAGATTGGAGTCCACATTTCTGAGTTTTTATCTTTGAAATCTGTTATACCAAAGGGCCCAGTTTGATTAGGGAGGACTTATATCTGCAGCTCAACAGGTCACCATTCCAGGTTGATCAACAGCTTCTTAAGATGCGACTTCACGACTTCTGCTAGAATGGGTGGGGGGATTATTCCCAATTTGGAGCTGCCCTTGACAGATGGAGTCCCCTCCAGTCGAGTTTACCAAGGAGCATAAATGAATTGATTGAGGGCACTTAGGTCGATGACCAGAGGCAGAGTGCCTTTGCCTTTGTGACGAAGAAAAGTCTGGGATAAAACCCCAGAGAAATGTCTGAATAAACGAATGGACTGTCTTGGTACTATATTCACTCTGGGTTGTGAGAAGTGTGGACATCGCTGAGTTGAGCATTGATAGAACAGTTTTCAGAGGTTTGTGTCCTATGCCCTTGGGTGTTTTTGTTGATTTCATTTACTATCCCTGTATCGACACTGTGGCTGCAGGGGAGAGAAAATGGCCCCCTTGGTGACTTTTTTGAAGACTTCTTCAATCTGGCCTTTAAAATGATTGTGCTCTTAACCATGGCCTTTTGCTGGTTCTTCAGGAAGAGCAGGCAGAAAGCACAGAGTCTCGTTCCTCCAACTGTAAACATATAGTTGTGGATACAGCGGCTCTGTTAAGTACTCAGGTCATTCTTGAGACTGATTCCCATACATGCCCTGAGGTATTCATTGTGGGAGGGGAGAAGCCATGTTCTGAGTGTTGGAAGATAACTATAGAGATGATATCCACCATCTAAGCCATGGCAACAATATAGAACACTAACTGCCGAGTGTCATCAAAGGCCATCTGGTATGTGGGTTCAACATGTCCCTGCACATCTGCAAAAGTCAGGTTCGACATACTGCAAACCCTGCTAACAGTGACTGAGCCAGTAATATTAATGTTTTGGCCCTCTGTGATCCCCAGTATGTGTGGTCCAGGCTGGTCACAATGTAATATAGGCCATCTATGTGGGAGGATACCGTTAGGATCATCAGCTTGGGATGGGTTACAAGAAGTTGATCCACATAACCTGTTTGGAGGTCTGCTGAATCAGAAGGATCTTGGATATTTGTTAGCTCTGTCCCTCAGTAATCCACAATAGGAATGAAGTAAAACTCCATGGAGTCAAAGTAGAGGGAGTTGACTATAATACTGAGTCCTGTGGTGGTGACTTGGGGGTCAGAGCTGTTTCAAAGCTTGTTCATGCCCGGCACTTCGTGGCTGAAGGGTAAGAGTTGATATATCTCTCATGCTCTCAATTCCACCAGAAATCCTCACACTGTTAAAAAGTTAGCATGCAGACTGGTGACATCTTTGTCATGAGCTGTGTGTTTCTGCTCCTTGCTCATAGTTCTAATCTTTAAGACAAATAGAGCAAAATGTATAAAACTGTAGCCCTGCACCTGTCTTTAGAATGCAATGTTGGTGCTGAGCTCAGTCTTAAAAAGTTGACTCAGAAATTGATAAAAGGCAGTCTAATAATGCAATGAAGACTTCAGGTAAAATATAATGACAATACCACCTGTCAGGAGGTTGAGTATAAACCTGTGGGCCTGCACATGTTATGTTTGAATACAGTGTTGGTGCAGAGCTATACCAAATGATGGTTAACTGGAAACAAAGTGATAGCAGATGATCGGAATTACAATGCTACCTGTAAGGAACGTCAAGGATGGCATGTACAGGTAGAATCATTGAAGCATGGCATTCCAATGCCAAGGATGCTGTGGTAAAGGAAAATCACCTGTTATGTACCAGAAATGATGGAATTATACATATATAAGGAGTTTCTTAAAGGCATAAAGACATGCACACATATAAATATTGTGTCCCAAACCTATCTTGTAATTAAAATTTCAAAATGCTCATTTTTGTTGCTGCAGGTATAACTTCTTTATGAACACAAAATCAAGTGTCAGCATAACATAACCTGAAATCCTATATTTTCATATGTGAAAACAAGAGCCTATATTCTTCAAATGCAAAACTATAAGAACGAAAATTATTTGCCAACAATTTTCTATATTTAAAACATATATATATATATACACACCAAATTTTGTATGAATGCATAATTAGAGCTGTATGTGTTGGTTAGAAGTATTAATAACATATTTAAATTTCAAAAACTGTTTAACTGTTATCTTTTTGTACTGAATCATTTATAAGTTCAAAAACTTATCTTTTTGTACTGAATTATTTATAATTGCAATAACTGTTTAACTGTTATCTTTTTGTACTGGATCATTTATAATTTCAATAACTGTCAGTTATCTTTTTGTACTGAATCATTTATAATTTCAATAACTGTTAGCTATCTTTTTGTACTAATCATTTATAATTTCAATCACTGTTAGTTATCTTTTTGTACTGAATCATTTATAATTTCAATAACTGTTAGTTATCTTTTTGTACTGAATCATTTATAATTTCAATAACTGTTAGTTATCTTTTTATACTGAATCATTTATAATTTCAATAACTGTTAGTTATCTTTTATACTGAATCATTTATAATTTCAATAACTGTTAGTTATCTTTTTATACTGAATCATTTATAATTTCAATAACTGTTAGTTATCTTTTTGGACTGAATCATTTATAATTTCAATAAGTTGTCCAAAATCTTTCTATAGAAAGCATGCAAAATCACTAGTGTGCTGACACAAGGCATCACATTTATAAAAAGTCACATCTATGGAAAAATATTACTAAGCTAGAAAACTGAAACATTGTTTGAAAACTCTTCTTTTGAAATAATAATAAATAAAAAAGCTTCTGCCAGACCCAGGTTTGAAATAATAATATATCAAAAAGCTTCTACCAAACCCAGGTTTGAAATATTAAAAAGGCAAAAAGTTTATACCAGACCCAGGTTTGAAATAACGATAAATTAAAAAGCTTCTACCAAATCCAGGTTTGAAATATAAAAAAATCAAAAAGTTTCTACCAGACCCAGGTTTGAAATAATAATAAATAAAAAAGCTTCTGCCAGGCCCAGGTTTGAAATAATAATAAATTAAAAAGCTTCTACTAGACCCAGGTCTGAAATAATAATAAATCGAAAAGCTTCTACCAAACCCAGGTTTGATATACATGCTTGCATCCAAACTTTTATTTCAATGAAAACTTGGATTTCTGCTAGATGAATAGTGAACAGTTTGCCCAAATAAATACATCCAACCTCCAATGCAACCCAACTATGCCATTAAATAAGTATCGAGCAAAATGAAGGCATAATTTTTGCAAAACTGTGAGTACGTTGATTGGCCTACATGCACATCTTCTGATAATCAACATATCTTCTGATAATCAACATATCTTCTGATAATCAACACATCTTCTGATAATCAACATATCTTCTTATAATCAACACATCTTCTGATAATCAACATATCTTCTGATAATCAACATATCTTCTGATAATCAACACATCTTCTGATAATCAACATATCTTCTGATAATCAACACATCTTCTGATAATCAACATATCTTCTTATAATCAACACATCTTCTGATAATCAACATATCTTCTTATAATCAACATATCTTCTTATAATCAACACATCTTCTGATAATCAACAAATCTTCTGATAATCAACACATCTTCTTATAATCAACACATCTTCTGATAATCAACATATCTTCTGATAATCAACACATCGTCTTATAATCAACATATCTTCTGATAATCAACATATCTTCTGATAATCAACATATCTTCTTATAATCAACATATCTTCTTATAATCAACACATCTTATAATCAACACATCTTCTGATAATCAACACATCTTCTGATAATCAACATATCTTCTTATAATCAACATATCTTCTGATAATCAACATATCTTCTTATAATCAACACATCTTCTGATAATCAACATATCTTCTTATAATCAACACATCTTCTGATAATCAACACATCTTCTGATAATCAACACATCTTCTGATAATCAACATATCTTCTTATAATCAACGTATCTTCTTATAATCAACATATCTTCTGATAATCAACACATCTTCTGATAATCAACATATCTTCTGATAATCAACACATCTTCTGATAATCAACATATCTTCTTATAATCAACATATCTTCTTATAATCAACATATATTCTGATAATCAAAAGCCTGCAAGTCAGAATAGCTGCATTCACAAAATTCTGTCAAACCAATTATAAGTCCTAATTCTTTTCAAAATCTGCTAGGTATTTCATTAATATTCAAATCTTCTGGTGATGCCATAATTACAATCCATCCAAAACTGGGAGACTAATCATACCAACAAGAACGTGTTTTACATTGTATTAAGCTATAAAATAAAAAGGGAAATAACTGTAAAAGAAATTGAGGGAAAAAAGTGCTTTAGCAACATCACATTTTCAGGTGATGGTCCTAATGTTTAGAAACCCAAATGGTAATTGATCAAAACTTGCTGTACTTGTTGCACTAACAAGACTGTCATAAACTGCATGAAGCTATAAAACAAAAGGGCAATAATTCTTACAAATATCGCAAGAGAAAAGCTATTTATAGATTTGTGCATCAACATGTCATGACATTAATATTTAACTATATCTTAGATATCCATCAAAAACTGCAGTACTGGTTGCACTAATAAGACTGTATCATGCTCCAGAATTTGTTGCACTGGCAAGGCAGTGTCATGGTAAAGGACTGGTTGCACTAACAAGGCTGTATTAGGCTACAGAACTGGTTGCACTAACGAGGCTGTGTCAGGCTACAGAACTGGTTGCACTAACAAGGCAGTGCCATGCCTCAGAAATAGTTACACTAACAAGGCAGTGTCAGGCTATAGAACTGGTTGCATGAACAAGGCAGTGCCATGCCTCAGAAATAGTTACACTAACAAGGCAGTGTCAGGCTATAGAACTGGTTGCATGAACAAGGCAGTGCCATGCCTCAGAAATAGTTACACTAACAAGGCAGTGCCATGCCTCAGAAATAGTTACACTAACAAGGCAGTGTCAGGCTATAGAACTGGTTGCATGAACAAGGCAGTGCCATGCCTCAGAAATAGTTACACTAACAAGGCAGTGTCAGGCTATAGAACTGGTTGCACTAACAAGGCAGTGCCATGCCTCAGAAATAGTTACACTAACAAGGCAGTGTCAGGCTATAGAACTGGTTGCATGAACAAGGCAGTGCCATGCCTCAGAAATAGTTACACTAACAAGGCAGTGTCAGGCTATAGAACTGGTTGCACTAACAAGGCTGTGTCAGGCTATAGAACTTGTTGCACTAACAAGGCAGTGTCATGTTACGTGACTGGTTGCACTAACACAGCAGTATCATGCTATGGGACTGGTTGCACTAACAAGGCTGTGTCCTGCCACAGGACTGGTCACACTAACAAGGCAGAGTCATGCTACATAAATGGTCATGCTAAAACATAAAATGGCACTCCATCAAAAACTGGGACTAGTTGTGTTAGAAAGACTGTGCCAGATGGAAGGATGGTCTGATGGACAGACAGATGGCACAAAGATTGCTGTATAGGTCAGGGTATAAAAAACATAATGTATAAAAATTACTGTAAAGGCCAGGGAATGGAAAACACACTGTATAAAGATTACTGTACAGGTTACAGTATATAAAATATATTGTATATAGTTTACTGTATAGGCCAGGGTATAGAATGCATCCTGAATTAAGATTACTGTATAGGCCCAGATATAGAAAACATACTGTATAAAGATTACTGTATAGGCCAGGGTACAGAAAACATACCGTATAAAAATTACTTAATAGGCCAGGGTATAGAAAATATACTATATATAGATTACTTTATAGGCCAGGGTACAGAAAACATATTGTATAGAGATTACTGTACAGGCCAGGGTATAGAAAACATACCCCACTCTCCAGTGTGAGCTCTGCAGAATTAGAGTCACTCAGCATCCTTGATTGTAAGGACTTCATCATCATCGAATTATTTAGCAGTACTCCAGCATTAATTTAAAAATGCAAGAATAACAAATGTGTTTAGCAAGTGAATGCAATGAAAAAAAATTCTATTAAAATATGCAGAATGCTGATAATATAACCAAGCTTTTACCAACAACAAACAACAGTCCAAATTTTGTTGAAATCAAGCTAAAATTGTCAGAGTTATTATGTAGAAATGAAAGTAAATGGGACATACTGTATAAAGATTACTTTATAGGCCAGGGTATAGAAAACATACTATATATAGATTACTTTATAGGCTAGGTTACAGAAAACATATTGTATAGAGATTACTGTATAGGACAGGGTATAGAAAACATACCCTACTCTCCATTGTGAGCTCTGCAGAATTAGAGTCACTCAGCATCTTTGAGCGTAAGGTCCTCATTAGCAGTAATCCAGCATGAACCTAAAAATGCAAGAATAACAAATGTGTTTAGCAAGTGAATGCAATTAAAAAAAATTCTATTAAAATATGCAGAATGCTGATAATATAACCAAGCTTTTACCAACAACAAGCAACAGTCCAAATTTTGTTCAAATCAAGCTAAAATTGTCAGAGTTATTATGTAGAAATGACAGTAAATGGGGCAACCAGGGTATAAAGTTGTCTATCTAATTTGGTTCTAATCTATAAATGAAGAAATTGTGATGCAATTAGGATAGCTGATGTTTGTCAATCAGAGTAAGAAGCTGTGATGCAATTAAGATGGGTGAAGTTTGTCAATCAAAGTAAAAAGTTGTGGTGCAATTAAAATGGCTGAAGCTTGTCAATCAAAGTAAGAAGTTGTGGTGCAATTAAAATGGCTGAAGCTTGTCAATCAAAGTAAGAAGTTGTGGTGCAATTAAAATGGCTGAAGTTTGTCACTCAGAATACGAAGTTGTGGTGCAATTAAAATGGCTGAAGCTTGTCAATCAGAGTATGAAGTTGTGGTGCAATTAAAATGGCTGAAGCTTGTCAATCAAAGAAAGAAGTTGTGGTGCAATTAAAATGGCTGAAGCTTGTCAATCAGAATATGAAGTTGTGGTGCAATTAAAATGGCTGAAATCTGTCAATCAAAGTAAGAAGTTGTGGTGCAATTAAAATGGCTGAAATTTGTCAATCAAAGTAAGAAGTTGTGGTGCAATTTTAAGATGGCAGAAATTTGTCAATCAAAGTAAGAAGTTGTGGTGCAATTAAAATGGCTGAAGTTTGTCAATCAGAATACGAAGTTGTGGTGCAATTAAAATGGCTGAAGCTTGTCAATCAAAGAAAGAAGTTGTGGTGCAATTAAAATGGCTGAAGCTTGTCAATCAGAATACGAAGTTGTGGTGCAATTAAAATGGCTGAAGCTTGTCAATCAAAGAAAGAAGTTGTGGTGCAACTAAAATGGCTGAAGCTTGTCAATCAGAATACAAAGTTGTGGTGCAATTAAAATGGCTGAAATCTGTCAATCAAAGTAAGAAGTTGTGGTGCAATTAAAATGGCTGAAATTTGTCAATCAAAGTACGAAGTTGTGGTGCAATTAAAATAGGTGAAGTTTGTCAATCAGAATAAGAAGTTGTGGTGCAATTAAAATGGCTGAAGCTTGTCAATCAGAATACGAATTTGTGGTGCAATTAAAATGGCTGAAGCTTGTCAATCAGAATACGAAGTTGTGGTGCAATTAAAATGGCTGAAGCTTGTCAAAGAAAGAAAGAAGTTGTGGTGCAATTAAAATGGCTGAAGCTTGTCAATCAGAATACGAAGTTGTGGTGCAATTAAAATGGCTGAAATCTGTCAATCAAAGTAAGAAGTTGTGGTGCAATTAAAATGGCTGAAATTTGTCAATCAAAGTAAGAAGTTGTGGTGCAGTTTTAAAATGGCAGAAATTTGTCAATCAAAGTAAGAAGTTGTGGTGCAGTTTTAAAATGGCAGAAATTTGTCAATCAAAGTAAGAAGTTGTGGTGCAGTTTTAAAATGGCAGAAATTTGTCAATCAAAGTAAGATGTTGTGGTGCAATTTTAAAATGGTGGAAATTTGTCAATCAAAGTAAGAAGTTGTGGTGCAATTAAAATGGCTGAAATCTGTCAATCAAAGTAAGAAGTTGTGGTGCAATTAAAATGGCTGAAATCTGTCAATCAATGTAAGAAGTTGTGGTGCAATTAAAATGGCTGAAATCTGTCAATCAATGTAAGAAGTTGTGGTGTAATTAAAATGGGCGAAGCTTGTCAATCAGAATAAGATGTTGTGATGCAATTGAAATGGCTGAAATTTGTCAATCAGAATAAGAAGTTGTGATGCAATTAACATGGGTGAAGCTTGTCACACACCAATGGTAGCTGTATATGATGGCATAATTTCTAAAAAATGTGAATGATCTCCTTGACAGCATACTTACTGTCAAATAAGATCAAAGGCTTTTCAGCCATTTTTGAGATCTCATTCAAATGTTTGCATTTCTAGGAATGCTGGGAATATCTGAAGGCAGACTAGTATTGGTCCTATAATGTTGAAAGAGCTGTGTGCAAAGATTCTGTCAAAGTTGCTAAAATTCTGTTGAGTGTTTTCTTTTGGGATATTTTTAGTAGAAGCTGTTTAAAGATGCTCTGTTTTGAGTCCTGGTTCCCATATTTGATGGCAGAAGGTTTAATTTTTCAAATACGAAAGGTCTTCATGCCTAGATGTTTTTTGACAAATGTATTTAATTCTGTTCAGGGGTATTAGAGAAGTCCTTTCAAGCTGTTCAGGGGTATTAGAGAAGTCCTTTCAAGCTGGGTTTTTTGTTGTCATAACAGTGATCATATTTAATGGCTGATCACCAACAGTTTTATAAATGTAAAAGCCCTCAATGCCAGAATGCTGTCACATTGGTTTATCTATTTTATAAATGTAAAAGCCCTCAATGCCAGAATGCTGTCACATTGGTTTATCTATTTTATAAATGTAAAAGCCCTCAATGCCAGAATGCTGTCACATTGGTTTATCTATTTTTCGTAATGGTTGCCATACATGATGGCACATTGGCATTGCCGTTACAAATCTGAATGGATTTCAATCAAAATGCTTTCTGGCAAGTTTGAAAGCCCTCAATGCCAGAATGCTGTAACATTGATTTATCTATTTTAAGAAATGGTTGCCATATCTGATGGCACATTGACATCATCGGTATGGCATTTCAATCAAGATGGTTTATGTAGAAAAAGTTGCATAAATATTTTCAGTAACACCTTTTATAATTTATTAATAGTTGCCATATTTGACTATGGAATGACATCAGAGGTATAAATTTGACATGATTTCCTGCCAGGATGCTCTCCACCAAATCTGATTAATTCTGATTAGTAGCTTTTTAGAAAGAGTCCTCTAAAGGGATTGTATTAACTTTATTCATGTTGGCTTTATCTGATTATGGATTGGCATCAAAACTGTACAAATCTGAAATCCCTTCCACCACAATTTTTAGTTAAAGCTGGTTTCTTGATTTTTAAAATTTTTAGATAGCAAATTGTTGATGAAGACATGGATGCAGGTCCATAATGTAAGTGCACTTGGCTTTACAGTGGATGATCCAAAAAAATATGGTGTTATTAGACGCAATCAGTTGACCAGTAAATAATGTCCACTTTATTAGCTGGAAATTGAAAGGATATGAAATTGTACAAGCTTAAACTTTTTTTTTATAGAAATGACTCATGACCACTGCAGGCCTACTGCACTTAGTTCTCTGGTTTTACATGGGTATGGTGTTTGTTTATGAACTCATTATTAATTTCCTATTTTTTACAAAAATATTTTACCGTTATGGAAAAGCAAGCTCACAAATGCAATTCATTCTCTGCACTTTGCGCAATGATTAGTATAGTAGTTTTCACATGTTTCTTTTGATATTCACAAAGCTGAAGTAAAAGTTATATGCACCCTGAAAGCATATGTTGATTGTTAGTTATTCTTGCTGTAGTTGTTCAAACGAATAGGCGTACAAAGCGTTAATTACTGATAATTTGCAATGGATAAATGAACACGGAAACGCATATGATTTTTTTTTAGCAGTATGAAATTTGTACAGACACTGTTCATAGACACTGGAATGTAATGAACCATACATGTGCTTCGTCTTTCTTAACTTAATTTTGCTGTTAATTTTTCCCCAATGAATTCAGACACATAATGATGTGTGACAAAATTATTGAATAGTTTAAATATGTATGCAATTTTTGCAATGGAATTACATATATTATGGATTAATTGCAAGCCCTGACGGTACTATATCAGATGGCAAGTAAACGGTTTTGATACTCTGTTCTTGAATTCAGACACAATGATCTGGGAAAAAATTACTGAATATTGTAAATCTGTGTGCAATTTTTCAATGGAATTACATGCATTATAGATGAACTGCATGCCATGACGGCACAATAGTAAATGGTGTTGATACCCTATTCATCATATATATTAGAATATGTGCCAATGAGGTGTTATCTGAAAAAAGTAAAATACTGTAAAACCCCACATTAACGCAATCCCAATATTACTGCAATCCAATTGTTTGGACACCAATTATCACATTATAGCGGGGTTCCACTGTATATAATACCCAAAGCTGAACCCAAGTTTTATACTTCTCAAAATTCAGCTATATCTGTGGATATGATAATATATTTTAGTGTGATCAATGTAGAATTTCTTAGATCATTAAATTTTATTGTTGTATATTTTCCTGTAAACTTACTGTATTGGCTGCTTTTCTGGCCAACTTCCGTCCATCATGAATTGAGAAAACCTTTCCATATGAAATATTTGCTATCATCTGCAAAAATGTCTGAAGAAAAAAACTGATAAAATGAAATTTAATACTCAGTGAAGTCATATAAGCTTGATAGCCCTTAATTGGTAATTACCAAGCTTCACTGCTCATCAATCAATTCTCCTTCCAACATCATTATACAACTTCCCAAAGAAGAACATCCAACAAAATCAGTGTTGAAGTATGTGGATGTTTTTCAAAAGAGACTAAACAAAATGTGTGATCTAGTGCAAACTAGACTAAACATTATGCCCTGTGATGTCAAAACGATAGTAATTAAGTATTATAAAAAAATTACCACTCTTTGTACTGTACTGGTAATGATCAAACCCAATGTTTGCTCTTTATGAACCAGTTTAGTGCTTGGTCACCACTGTAAAAGTCCACAGTCTGCACGTTTTGTGATTACTGGTAAAACTAAATTAGTATTACATTTATAAACATCAATTTATAATTTCTATAAGATCAATAAAGGCACTTAAATTATCACAATGATGTAACTTTAAAATTTCCTCTTATGAATCAAAGACTATCATTAAATATATGAAACCTCCTTAACTTTTTTAAACAGTGTCAAAAATAGATTTCTTTTTCATGCAACACATTTATACTCTGGGCAGTAACCCCAAAAAGTCAAAGTCAAATGAGTCTAAAACATTTATAAATCTTAAATAATTAATTTAAATAGCACATAATGTAATTGGCTCATCAATATAATTATGTATTCAAACATAGGCAATACATTTTATTTGTCCCAGTCAGTGTCTGCCAAATCTTGCAGCAAGAATTTCATAAAAAGGCCCAAGTCAAACATTGCAAAGGAATAATAAAATACATGTGTATCAAAACTGCTTACATTGCATGAAAATTTACTGTCTTCAAAATATGCTTACCAAATTGCTTGTTAAGATAAAAATATAATCCAAGGCTTCAGTACATTTCAGAAATAATTATTTACATAAATACAACAGAATACATTTGATAAAAAATGATTTACATGAATACAACAGATGGCCCTGGTGCGTATCTCGAGGCCTGAAGGCAGTTTGACAAATGTGGGGTGCATTTCTCAAGGCCTGAAGGCATGTTTGATGAAATGTGGGGTGCATTTCTCAAGGCCTGAAGGAATGTTTGACAAAATGCAGGGTGCATTTTAAAGGACTGAAGGAATGTTGGATAAAATGCAGGGTGCATTTCTCAAGGCCTGATGGCATGTTGACAAAATGCTGTGTGCATTTCTCAAGGCCTGAAGGCTTGCTTGACAAAATGCAAGGTGCATTTCTCAAGGCCTGAAGGCATGTTTGACAACATGCAGGTTACATTTCTCAAGGCCTGAGGGAATGTTTGACAAAATGCAGGGTACATTTCTCAAGACCTGAAGGCATGTTTGACAAATGCAGTGTGCATTTATCAAGGCCTGAATGCATGTTTGACAAAATGCAGGTTGCATTTCTCAAGGTTTGAATGCATGTTTGACAAATGCAGGGTGCATTTCTCAAGGCCTGAAAACATGTTTGACAAAATGCAGGGTGCATTTCTCAAGGCCTGAGGGAATGTTTGACAAAAGGCTGGGTGCATTTCTCAAGACCTGAAGGAATGTTTGACAGAAAGAAAACACTCATCTCTTGGGTAGTTCCACTATTTACAGAAGGGCCAGTCATTATGTCTCTGAGTGATTTTACTATAGGACAAGTGTTAAAAGGTTTGTCACAAAAACTGTGTCTGGTTAATGAATGGAAAACAGCTTGCCTCACAGGATTAGCTTCCATCCTTTTACTGACATTTACTGTTGCATGTTGGCATTCTAGTCACATATGTGACAAAAATAACCAAACATTTTGCTAGGAAAAAAAAATTCTCAGAGAAAGAATTCCACACATTGCTGAGTCACACATAATTTTCATGTATCTGATATGAGATATGAAGGAAAGTCGACTTACCCACTGGCTGTTAATGTATGCATGGGTTCCTATCAGTGGGTTGTTTAGTACATGTCCACACAAGCATAATTTTACTTTATGGCTGAAAAAAAAGTAATAAAGTTTGTGTGAGTGCAGACTGTCTGTGGAAGATATGTGAGGCTCAGTGCAAACTGTCTGTGGCAGATAATTTCATCAGAGGGAAGCTATCAGCTGGAAAACTCATCCTTATGAGGCCAGCCAAGCAAACATTGGTTTTCAGGGACTTCAGATTATGCCCAGCTTCTTTAGCAGCTCTGCTTTAACAGCTTCTGTTATTATTTGTTCCTCTGATTTTGCCTTAATGATGTATTCCAGGTCGGCTTCAGTATCATTTATAGCTAGGTATGCTTCAGGGATGAAGATCTTTTTTCTCAGTTGTATGAAATAGTCTACATAGGGTCAAAATTTTCTATTTCAGTGGAGGTCTTGCTGGGAGTATTGGCTGAGGTTAAAAAATACAGTTATTCTTCATTCAACTGGATGTAGGTGGTGGAGAAAACTCTCCATTGCTCCTCATATTTTTTATTAGATGCCTTTCCAGATTCAGTCTAGCACATGACGTTTGTACACATCGAAATATTGCTTGAGTACACTGCAATGTCTTTAGATAAGATGGAGGAGGTTTTGCTTGCATATAAACACTGCGTGTGACACAAGTGCAAATGTGTGACAGTAAATGTCAAAAAAAGGATGGGACTAATCATTGTCAGGTAAGTATTATTTTCCATTTTCATTAACAAATATTTTGCTACTTCTGTAGAAAAACATTCTACAGACATAATGGCTGGTTGTTACATTGCTAGTGGGGTTACCCAAGAGATGAGCATTTGCAAGCTCTGGTGGAACAACTGTCACTCCTCCCCCAAAATCGTTGGTATAATCACACACACAAATAGACCTACATACCCCTACTATACACTTCTGTGATTTTTCTACATGATGACTGCATGTTCATGTGTACTCTATAAGGTTCTTCAATTCTGCATTAATTGTGAAATAACATGCATTAACTGTGAAATAACTTGCATTAATTGTGAAATAACTTATTAACTGTGAAATAACTTATTAACTGTGAAATAACTTGCATTAACTGTGAAATATTCTGGCTGAAATGTCAACTTCATTATTTCTAACTTTAAAAATGTTCACAGATTTTGCATATCCACTACAATGAAAGCTCCTGCTTTTTTGAGGCCACTGAAGAGTGGCTTTGTAAGATAACTAATTCTCAAATAAAATATCAGTGTCCAGTCAATCTTTCATGATGTGAAGAAAAAAAGAAAAAAGCTAGAATCTAATATAATGGTAACCATAAGTATTAGTGTAATAGGTCAAATCACATATATGCTTTAAAAATATCCACATGAAATAATCAAAAAGTAGCTGATAATTAATTTGCCCCATATTGAGACAATGGACCAAGATACTCTAAAGTAGATTAAGCAATTCAAATTAGAGTTCCCTTTCAAGTGATGCTCTTAGTCTTACAATTTAGGTCAAAACAAATTACTCTTTCTCATACATGGGAATTGATACAGGAAAATTGTGTATGATTAAGCTTGTGATACAAGGTGCATCTACTAGTAGGCTTATAGTTCAGAGTACATTACAATGAATTTACACTTCTTTGAATAGCAAATTTTTTACACTTACAAAAAAAAGTATTTGCATTTTTTAAATATGGAACAAGGAAATACTTTTAAGCAACTTTATTACCATGTTTACTTTTTGATAAATGCTGGCTGAGAACAAATACAGAAAATAATTCTGCCTAAAGTGGAATAATGAAATCTGTATTATGTATCCATTTCTCATAATATAATGATTTCACTATACAGCATAAAAGCCTGCTTAAATGAATATTGTGTGTACTCACCACATCTGCATCTCCAACTGGTATACAAAGGAGCCTAATTTTTCTGAATGAGATATTCTGCACTGCATCCAGGACAGCCAGCTGGTTCTAAAATTATGTTTATAGTTTTAACATTTACTGTTAATTATAAAAGTACACGTAGCTATTCCTCTCCTATAAGCCCACATATATTCTGCAATGAGTCCAAATCATTCTAAGCAGATAAACCCTTCCAAATAATCATATTAATAAAATATAAATGGTAAAGATGACCAAATACCATATAAAAATCAGGATCAGCTAATGGAAAGCCGTTAAAACACAAGGTCAAAACTTGTCATATAAGATGCTTTCTATAAAGCTCAAAAGATTTTCTGAATTGGTACACCATCATAAAATTTATTAACTTAATTCACATAAAACACTTCAGTCTCAAAATGTGAAAGTTGATGCACTCAATAAGAATATTAATTATAATTAATATCCATTCGAGGTTCACCCTTTACATGGTATGCATGTGTGTCCTATAAGCAAAAGGCACAATGTCAATATACACTGGCAAGGTATACAGTCTGTTCAAGGCACACCTTGCTAAGGAAAGACAAGTGGTTGTACTCAGTGATGCAGTGGAAGAGAAGACTGCTTATGCTAAACAATCACATTGCTGTTAAATAATTTCTTCTTTTTAAATTATTGCTGAAACATCCAACACATTGGGTTAATAAATCTTCAACAACTGGTATATAATTCTGATTATCAAAGTCATAGAAGATCTTGCCATATGTTTGAGAAAAATAATTTGTTTAAAATTCAATGATAATAAACATATACTGTCTGAAAACAAAAATGGGTCATATGGTCAAGCAAGAGACCATAACTCCACACAACAAAAATATAAAGCTACCATCCAATTTAACTGAAATGTTGTAATACAGAAAGTATGTGTATCTGACAATCCAGGAACCATAACTCCATGAAATAATGATGTGGCATGCTAAAAATCCAGGAGTCCAAATTCTAAGAAATGATGATGTAATATGCTGACAATCAAGGAGTCATAACTCCATTTAATGACAGTGTGGATGCCTCTGATGATCCAGGAGCCATAACTCCATTTAATGATGGTGTGGGTGCCTCTGATGATCCAGGAGCTATAAATCCATTTCATTACGGTGTGGGTGCCTCTGATGATCCAGGAGCCATAACTCCATTTAATGACGGTGTGGATGCCTCTGATGATCTAGGAGCCATAACTCCAAGAAATGATTTTGTAGATGCATCTAACAATCCAGCAGCTTTAGCTAGATAAAATGATGATGTATGCTAACAACTAAACTTTTCTGAGAAACTACTCATTAAAAAATACAAAATTCTTTCCAAGATTTGCTACAGAAATCAAACTGTGGACTGATAGATAAATAGATGAATGGAGAGTCAATGAGATTAATAAAGGGATCTCCCCATTCTTGTCATGCAACCCCTTACAAAATTCAAAATCAGAATTACCTGTTGCTTTTCCTCTGCATTGCAAATATCAGGACCAGAGGCAAGCAATGGATCTGTCGGCCTGCCATCCGAGATAAGGATGATCCGATGCAGAACTCTGACACCAGTTGACGTCACAGATTTGGTATTGTCTGCTAAAGAAAAATGTGGAAATCATGAAACTTGAACACACCAATACGCTCCAAAACAAAGAAACATTTGTTGATAACTGATTCTGTTGAATGTGGGTATGGTCTAGCTGTGGCATTAGCAGAACTGGGAAATGTGAGAGGTCTGCAAAGACAAGGACTGCCAGACCCTCAATGAAATTGGCAATGTTTCTGCCCTGGCTGACTAAAGTGTGAGAAACTTGGCAAATAAGGCAATGCCACTGGTAGAAGGCAAAAAGTTGTGGTAAATGTTGAATTTAGCTTGGCAGGCCTGGATTTGTGAGGCAGTAGATGTTCTCCTGATATATTATGATCAGGTATTGGATTTAAGGAAGAAAGTAGAAAGGACAGGTAATCAAGGTCCATAAATCTTTAAAATCAAACTCACTCCAGGTGTCATCAAGATAAAGCTGCATACCCATTTTTGTTCAAATCCAAGATTTCCCAGTATTAAAATCAAAATTACAGGTGTTGATACATTCAATGAACAGTTACAAAGGCTGACACATATGGCATCACTGACAGGTGTTGATACATTCAATGAACAGCTACAAAGGCTGACACATATGGCATCACTGACAGGTATTGATACATTCAATGAACAACTACAAAGGCTGACACATATGGCATCACTTACAGGTATTGATACATTCAATGAATAATAATAATAATAATAATGAGGACTTTGTATAGCGCCTAATCTTTAGAAGCTCTAAGCGCTTTACAACATTAGACAACACCTATAAGATTCGTTGTTGTTGTTGTTGTTGTTGTGGGGTTTAACGCCATTTTTCAGCACACGATAGGCTATGCATGGCGGCCAGTTTTAATGGTAGAGGAAGAACTCGGGAAAACCCCGGGAAGAACCACCGACCCACAAGAAGCTACTGCAAGCTTTCTCACATACCCACATTGGCCGAATCCTAGACACGAACCCATGCAGACAGAGGTGAGATGGCAGTGATCCATAACGGAGAGTGCTTTAGACAACTCGACACCTATAAGATAAAAAAACATATAATAATATTATTACAAAAACAAACACCATGAAATTAGAAAAACATTACAAAATAAAAACATGCTGAGAATATTTCAGGTAGGAAACATTATTAGATCTTTAAGTTTGTTCTTGCAGTCGAAATAAGTGAGTTTTGAGAGCCCTCTTGAATGTGATCACTGTGGCTTTGTGTCTAAGTTCAGTGGGCAATTCATTCCACGTTGCTGGGCCCTGGTATGCAAAAGAACGCTGTCCATATAACTTTGTTTTCATAGTGGGAATAATGAGTATACGATTGTCAGAAGAGGAGCATAAGTATCTTGCTGGTGTGTACACATGGGTGAGATCGGATAGGTATGTTGGACTAGAGTCCAACAGTGAAACGTAGCACAGAGAACAAATTTTGTGTTTGATTCTGGATTGAATGGATAGCCAGTCTAGGGTACAGAGCAGCAGGGAGGTGTGCTCTGATCGTGGTACTCTAAGTATGATCCAAGCAGCTGTGTTTTGAACTTTTTGAAGTTTCTGGAGTAGATATTGAGATGAACCAGACAGAATTGAGTTACAATAGTCCAGTCATGAAAGTACTAATGAACACACAAGTGTTTTAGTGGCATCAACTGAAAGATATTTGCGAACTGAGCTGATGCATCTCAGCTCAAGATATGCAGCTTTGCATATGTTCATGACATGTTGGTGCAATGTGAGAGTACTGTCCAGAGTAACACCTAGGTTTCGTACTGATTGTGTGAATTTAATGTTGGCATTGCTGATATTTATTGTTTGAGGTAAAGGATGTGAATGAGAAAGTTTTTTTGTTGTGATCAGAATGGCCTCAGTTTTATCATCATTCATCTGCAGCTTGTTACATGTCATCCATGATTTCACATCAGAAATGCACCTCTCTACACCTTGGATGGTAGCATCAACTTCAGTCGGGTGGCTAGATTTGTATATTTGGTTGTCATCAGCGTACAATTGGTGAGACTGGATGATGATGTATGACACTTGAGAGCGACTGAGTGTACAGAATGAAGAGAACAGGTCCAAGAACAGACCCCTGTGGAACACCACAACATAGATCAACTGGGCTGGAGTGTATTCCATTTGCAGATACAAGTTGTGTCCTGTTGACCAAGTAGGACTTGAACCACAGTAAGGCTGTATCATGAATGCCAAATACATGCTGGAGACAGTGAAGTAATATATCATGGTCTATTGTGTCAAATGCTGCAGACAAATGAACAGCTACAAAGGCTGACACATATGGAATCACTGTTAGGTGCTGATACATTGAATGAACAGCTACAAGGGCTGACACATATGACATCACTAACAGGTGTTGATACATTCAATGGATGACACATGGCAACACTGATAGGTGTTGATACATTGAATGAACAGCTATAAAAGACTGTCACTTATGGCATCACTGATAGGTCTTTATACATTCAATTGCTGACACATATGTCATCACTGATAGGCATTGATACATTCAATGAACAGTTACAAAGGCTGTCACATATGGCATCACTGATAGGTATTGATGCATTCAATGAACAGCTACAAAGTCTCACACTGCATCACTGATAGGTGTTGATACATTCAATGAACAGCTACAAAGTCTCACACAGCATCACTGATAGGTGTTGATACATTGAATGAACAGCTACAAAGGCTGACACATATGGCATCACTGACAGGTTTTGATACATTCAATGAACAGTTACAAAGGCTGACACATATGGCATCACTGACAGGTGTTGATACATTCAATGAACAGCTACAAAGGCTGACATATGGCATTACTGATAGGTGTTGATACATTCAATGAACAGTTACAATGGCATCACTGATAGGTGTTGATACATTCAATGAACAGTTACATAGGCTGAAACATGGCATCACTGGTAGATGCTGATACATTCAATGAACAGCTACAAAGGTTGACACATATGGCATCACTGATAGGTGTTGATACATTCAATGAATAGCTACAAAGGCTGACACATATGGCATCACTGATAGGTGTTGATACATTCAATGAACAGCTACAAAGGCTGTCACATATGCCATCACTGATTGGTGTTGATACATTCAATGAACAGCTACAGAGGCTGACACATATGGCATTACTGATAGGTGCTGATACATTCAATGGCTGACTCATATGGCATCACTGATAGGTATTGATACATTCAATGAACAGCTACAAAGTCTGACACATATGGCATCACTGATAGGTGTTGATACATTCAGTGGAGGACACATATGGCAACAGTGACAGGTGTTGATGCATTCACTGAACAGTTACAAAGGCTAACACATATGGCATCACTGATAGGTGTTGATACATTCAATGGCACATGTGGTATCACTGACACGTGCTTCACAGTACAGCTAACATTATAATGTATCTTTCCCTATGCAAACAGAAGGTAAAAGAATGCAGAAATGCTGCCAGGATTTCATCATAAGAGGGATCTCCCCCTTGTCACCAAAATAATAGGGGAGCAGAAAGAAAATGGTGGGAAGAAGGGGACACAATTCAATATTTACTAATACTTAAATATAGATCTCTCTTAGCCAGTTTCAACAAGTTGAAAAACTGTTCTGCATGGTTGTTATGTACAATTTTCAACAGTTTAAAGGTACTGTCTTTTGGATATCTCAGCTCCATAATAAGATTGTTCCACCAACCTGAACTCTACAAAAGTCTCACTTTCTTCAATCATTGATTTGCTGACTACTGTGCCAGATCCATGATGGTGTATTAGAGCCTTAAGTCCATCAATGTCATTATCTGTATAAGTCTTAGGTCCTTCAATGCCATGGTCTGCCTCTTCTTAGAAATGAGAGTCCTCTTGGACCACATACTTGGAAACGTGTTGCAATGTATGTATTTTCTTGAGGAAATCTGTTTTATTTATTTCTCAAGTCTTCAATGAAATCTTTTCTAATTGCTTTAATTCTGATTTTACAGAACTTGCATCCTTCTCCTCTGCACCAAGTTTAATACCTTGAAATGTGATGGTCACAATTTCACCCTAATCCTTCTTGGTTTTCAGGTTGTCCTGCAATTCTAGCTGTTCAATATCCTTTCCAGACAAAGCCCTGTCAGTAGCTGCAATAAATTCATCAAGTGCTGGTTGCACAGCTGTAATGTCAAGTTGTGTCTCCTGAAAAACCATATTAAAGTGATGGAATAAAGCTCATGATAATAAAATATCAGAACAAACTTGTTACTGGCGAGCTGTAGCAATAATTCCTTACAGTTCTTGTTGTCATTTTTGCATTTCTCAAAAGTAAGTGACTAGTAGTTTTCAAGGCTGCAAAACAGCTTCCACAGCACAATAAAAGACCATCCATATTATTTTATAAACGTCTTTCACTGACTACTTTGGAGAATTAAGAACATTTTGATTTGTCTTCTATTCCAGAGACCTTGAACAAGATTTACTGAAAGAGTGAAACAAGTCTTTGATCACCTCTTGAAATATTGACATCATGTTACTTTTACAACAGCTTCGTCTGGTTACAAGTCCATGTGCCATACAGTGATTAACAATACAGTGAATAGCAATACAGTGAACAGCAATACTGTGATTAGCAATAGTGAACAGCAATAGTGAGGGTTCATCTGTTTAATTCTTGTTACTACACCATTTCTTAGACCCTGTCAAGACTGATGCTTCATCACTTTCAAATACAATTATCTTCTCCACAGAAATGCTCCTATCTTTAATAAACTGGGAAATAAAAACCTCTGCCATTGCATTAACATACCAAGAAAGAAGCTGAACTATTTTTAGACCCTGTCAAGACTGATGCTCCATCACTTTCAAATGCAATCACCTTCTCCACAGAAATGCTCCTATCTTTAACTGGGATTGCAAATCAAATAAAACCTCTGCCATTGCATTAACTTACCAAGAAACAATATTTCAACATGTAAAATGTCACTGACAGTTTTGCATAAACAACAACTGTACTTTCATCCACCATTATTGTCACAAATTCACTTCCTTAAGATTTTTGTTTATCTCAGCCTCCATAACTTCAGCACATACTTGTACAAATTCTTCTCCAGCATGCTGAGACTCATAGTTGGTGCTGTTTTCAAATTTAAGAAATGAAAGTTTATAACATCCTTTTGCTTGCTACAATTTCAACAGAGAAGGGTAATGTATTTGCTGGCCTATAAAACGATACTATTGACCAGAAAATCATAGCTTCGCCTTATACTCCGAATCGACTTATAAATGGATTATGTCATGAGAATCGCTTTATCATTTTTTGTATGGAAAATAATTCTCCAAGAATACAAAAAATAATGTGCAAAAATATTTCATTTTGGGGAAGAGATCATGCATGAACAAATATAGGATGCCACAGTGAGTATTTTAATCAGAAGTATTAAAAATTAACATAGATCAGATGTAATTGTGCTAAAGAAGCATCCACCAGTAATGTACATTGTTTGTAATATACATTGTTTAAATTTAATTACATATATGTGCATTAGAATTTACAAGTTAGAAGAAGAAAAAGTATGACAAAGACATATTCCATCACAATTTTCTTCTTGCACATAATGATCAAATAATCTGCATGCCCCATTGAGAGACAGACAGACAGACAGACAGACAGACAGACGTCATCACTATTGTAACTCTGTATTGTTCAATTACCTGATGACCTATTTTACTTGTTTACAAGTGCAGTACCATATTCCATTATCAATTAATACTGCTAGTTAAGCAATTCCTTCTAATGTTTGTTTCCACTTCTATTATTACAAGAATCACATGGTTTGTAGTGGTATTTACATGCTAATTAAATATGCTATGGCTGTATTCAGTCATTCCAAGATAACACCTGTTTGAGGTCAAGATTCTGCAGACCAGATCAGATTAGCAAGGCTACAAATAGGGAAATGAGGCTACCCATGGGTATTATGAATACCATACCATATAGTTAAAGGAAATGCCAGGTGGTAACTTTTGTAAATTTCTCAGCTAGTGACATTTTTGAACTCGGTGATGGAACTGACAGCAATTTAAAGTACATCTAGCATGAGCAAATATCAAAAACAGTTGCTGCCTAAGTACAGGAAGAATACAAGCACTTTAAACAAAATCTTAATTGTTGGGAAAGGAGAGGTCATTAGACTTGCAAAGAAAATTAGACAGCAGGTGATATGGTCATTATTGGGATTTAACCTAATGGAGAATATATGGATATAACTTTTGTGAATAATTAAACTCTGAAGGAGTATGGTATGTATTTTCATAGTTTACATTTACTGTTTCATTTATTAATGTTTTTTCTCTTTGACAAAAGCTTTAGCAACATGAGGGCAATAAGTTTAAAAAAAGAACAAAAAAATCCACAAAGAGCTGAACTTTCTCTCTCTCTCTCTCATATATCAGACCATATTTGATTTTGATCACAAGGTACAAAAAGAAAAATGTGATGGAATACATATGCATCCTTCTCTCTGTATCTCTCTTCCCCTCCCCCAATCCCCCCCCCCCCAAATGCATTTTAGTATTAATGATGCAATTTCCCTATTGCTGGTAATCTAAAATAGCATACAGTGATACTTTTAATATTTATGAAACCAGAAGTTATTATAATTTAATTACACACAGCATTGTAAGTTGTATAGTATCTGTAACTCAATAAATTTTTGGGTAAGTGTCATTATGTGTATATAAAAGTACATAATATGTTTAAAATGCTTCTTGTGAAATAAATTTGGTACTTTTAGTTATATTTAATGATCTTCACTGGAAAGGTTACTGAGTTACAGGTAGGATAAAATTTGCAATGCTGTGTGGAACGAAGGGAAAAAAACAATTCAAGGTTTTTATGTGGCCTTGCCTTATACTCAGCATCGACTTATATAAGGATGAAGGACGGAAAATTTGCCGAATTTGCTGACTCGACTTATACTCCGCATCAACTTATAGGCCAGCAAATGTGGTACTTAGAAATGGGAAGTTTTTCAAAGGCAGTAAAATCTTCATTACAGATACAACCGATTTATATTTTTTAGAATCCTTCTTTAAAATATTATAGTCAGACTTGAGTACATTAGCCCTTAATGACAGCATATTATCTGTTGACATGGCAAACCATACAAGAGTTGATGTTCTAAAATTCAAACAGCCGATTTCCAATGTAAATGTACTTTTACCACAACTTCTGCAAATATCAAAGAGCATACCTTATGTCTTGGGAGTTGTGTTGTAACCATTTGTACTCTAACAAGAAAGAATTTTGAAACTTTGATGCACATTTTGGTTTCTTTTTTGGCAGTACATCTAACTCACATCTAACTGATGTTGAAATATTGCCCACCATTTTGCAAGAAACTCCACTACTTTCTTCATTCTCCCATTTACTTTCCACAATCCTGCCACCACTAACCCGATGTTGAAAATAATCAGTACTTCACCATAGCTGATTTCACTTTCCTGAAATGGACCAATGTTTGCGTTCTGCATTACAGAACCCCTCGAGGGCACACAAATTTCAGTTATGAATAAAAAGTGGAATTTCTAATTATCATTAGTATTAACATACAATGATCTGCAGACACTGGAATGGAAGTGGTACTATCATGAAAAACACCCATACTTTTTAATTACTTTTTTATTCTAATTTGTTCAATTTACCCCAACAGTTAGAAATAAAATTTGTATGCTGCCTCACAGAGTATATTTTTATTTGTCAGACTTATAACTAATTGGTGGAAGTTCTTGCACATTACTGCTTTACACGTGCATGAATCCATACAAATTTTGTGCAATTCATGTGCCCTGGCAGCATATCTGAAGATGACATCAGAAGCATCCAAATGTAATTCTAGTCATAAAACTGAGCATTTCCAGCAATTTTTGGAATCTCGGGGGTATTTATCATATAAGAAAATTGTCTTTTGTTGTTGTTGTTGTTGTTGTATGGTTTAATACAATTTTTCAGCACATGGCAGCCAGTATATATGGTGGAGATGGCAATGATCCGTAACAGTGAGTGCTTTAGACCAGTTGGCCACTTGGAGCCCCAAATAGTCTGTTAAATTGTGAATTTATTTTATATACAATACATCAAACCTGTTGAATTATATATTTTTCTAATCAAGGATTGTAAAACATGAATTATTTAACTCATTTCATGATTAATTCAAGAATTAATTCCTTTAACATATGCAGGTAACTTGGTTACCAATTAGGTCAGAGATAATCCATACTGATAAAAAATAATTAATAACTGACACGTGTCAGTAAATCAGTTATCCAGAATTGCAGTTAGCTTCATGTTTACCAATAAACCAAGTATATAAGAATAATTATCATTCAATTGTAACTTGCCTCCCACCGCTGCCAGAGCCATCAAAAGGCCACCATGCATGACAGAGGGTCCTCCTACCTCCAGTGTACCTGTAAAATATGCATTTCATTAAAAACACATTAAGGGCTCTTCCAGTAGAATATACACAGGACCCAGGGAAGGCATGTTTAATATTGAATAATCAATGATAGATGCATTTAGAATTTTGTATTGTTTTCAAATGAACTCTTTGGGTAATCTGAGTACCCTAGCATTTTTTTTTAAGTGCCTTCCCTGGCTACCATGCATGTTTAAATGGAATAGTCCAACACCTTTATTCATTTGCATACCTATTAACTACTGTAAAACACAGCTGTAATTAAACTCCTGGCAGCCAAAAATTACATAATTTATCAATAATTTGTCATATCCCTATTAAAAGTTACACATTACAACTCATCTGAATTGCAGATTCAATTCACACTATCAAATTCATGACACCCCATGTATAACTGTATACCCATTTGTATGTATGTAAACGTAGCCATGACAATGAAATCAACACAACTGGCATTCACACTGATGTTCATCAGCTAAAATACTGTACAATAATTCATAAAGTTATTGTTATTGCCATATTACAAATAAGTTCTTGGAAAAGGGGAGGGATGCTAAATTTGGGGTTAATCACAGACCTGTGTACCCCCTCAAAATGCTTTTCAGTATTTTCAGGGACATTTTCAGTATTTCATGCCATCTTTCAGTATTCTTGACAAGTGCACACCATTAGTAACACTCAAAGTTGTCAGTGCATCTATATTGCATCTTGCAATCAAATTATCAAAGTAAGGAATGATCCTTACTGCAAAAGTGATGCAAAATATTTATTATTTACAATATTTGAATTTTTTTCTTATTTTTGTTTTAACCCTGGGGATAAAAATTGCTAGGGTAGGCACTGAAAAAAGAGACAGTTGGCTGACTGGAAACACATATTTTTCCTTATTCATTTCACTTAACTGCATACATCGTAAGTTCATAACTTCAGCACAAATCACAAGCAGGAAGTGTTTGCCACAGTCAGTCAAACCTTCTGTACACAAAGTGAGCAATGAAATGAGTCATTTTCTTTATGTTTCTACAATTTTATGTTGTGAGAGACATCAATCCTGCCATCACTTCCAACTGAAATAACAGTTTCACACAGCTTGCAGAAGGCATAAATATCAAAGAAATGAACAGCCACATCTTGCTGTATAATGTAAAAAATTGCTGTACTCGTCTCTTCATGTCTTTTGCTTTAGTTGATTCTGCTTCAAATTCATTTTCAAAAACCTGGCTCAACCATGATGCTGTCTACACTACTGAAAAAAGACAGAAATTCTACATATGTGAAGTGCAAAGAGTTTTGCACATGACCCTTTTATTTAATACAGAGAGCTTTTCACACAACCCTTCTATTTAATACAGAGCTAAGGTGAGCTGCTTTAAATATTCGTACTTCTTTCACTTATTTTCATACTAGCTTGCTAGTAAAACTTTTTGGATTTTTAACTCACACCAAATCAAATTTTGCACTTGTAATTTATATTTCTGTATTTGCTATTATTTTCTGTACAAAATATGGAAGAATACAGAGGGTGCACCAATCTGATTAATCTTTCAAAGATTTGATATTTACCATTATCGGTACTTAATTAATTATCATCATCATCCTTATCCTCATCATAACAAACACCATTTATATCACAATCATTGTCACAATTAAATACCATCATCATCATCATCATTGGTTGTCAACATCACTGTCACTAGTATCATCAACATCAATTCCAACTATAATCATCATCATCATCATCACTTTACATACCAAATGCTTGCCGCAACAGGGAGAAATCATTGGTGAGATGACTGATGACCTTCACTTCCTTACCAAATACAGATATTGCTACATGTTCCTGAGTGATACTGAACTCTTTCCTCACATCCTCCAGACCTGTGTCAATGAACAAACATTTTATTGTTGAATTGCAAAGAAACTCTAAACTGACAACTATTGATGTATGTCCATCAATCCAATCATCTGTCTGACTGGCAATAAGTAATGGTTTACATTTAGGTCACAGTCTCAGACATCATTACCTTCAAAGTTTTGAAGGAGCTGCAACATCAAACCAATCATCTATCTGTTTGAATACTGCCTATCAATTACAGCCATCTAACTACTGATTCTCAATCCAAACAACTGTCTGTCTATCATCCATCAATCCAAAAATCCGTCTGTCTGAATATTGTCCATCAATCCAACTATCTGTCAGTTATCCATCAATCCAAACATTTGTCTGTCTGACTATTGTCCGTAAATCCAACTGTCTGTCATCCATCAATCCAACCACCTGTCTGACTATCATCCATCAATCCAAAAATCTGTCTGTCTGACTATTGTCCATCTATCCAACTATCTGTCTGTCATCCATCCATCCTACCATCTGTCTGTCTGACTTAAAGTCTATCAATCCAACAATCTGATTATTGTCTATCAATATAACCATCTGTCTGTCTGAATATTGTCTACCAATCAAACCATCTGTTTATATGAATACTGTCCATCAATCAAACTATCTGTCTGTCTGATCATTGTCTACCAATCCACATCTGACTAATGTCCATCAATCTGACCATCTGTCTGACTTGTCTATTAATCCAACCATTAGTCTATCAGACTGTTGTCAATCATCCAGCCATCTGTCTGACTACTGTCCATAAATCCAACCATCTGCCTGTCTGAACATTGTCTATTAACCATCTGTCTGACTATTGACTCTCAATCCAATCATCTGACTACTGTCTATCAATCCAACCATCTGTCTGTTTGACTATTGTCCATCAATCCAACCATCTGTCCATCTGACTACTGCCTATCAATCTGACCATCTGTCTGTGTGACTATTGTCTATCAATCTGACCATCTGTCTGACTTGTCTATCAATCCAACCATCAGTGTATCAGACTGTTGTCAATCATTCCAGCCATCTCTCTGTCTGACTACTGTTGATAAATTCAACCATCTGCCTGTCTGAACATTATCCATCAAACCAATCATCTGTCTGAATGTTGTCCATCAATCCAACCATCTGTTTATATGAATACTATCCATCAATCCAACCATCTGTCTCTCTGACTACTGGTCACCAATCCAACCATTAATGCTGTCGGTCTGAATATAGTCCATTAATCCATCCGTCTAAAAATTGTCCATCAAACCAACCATCTGTCTGTCTGTCTGAACCCTGTCCATCAATCCAACCAGCTGTCTGTCTGAACACTGTCCATCAATCTGACCATCTGTCTGAACACTGTCCATCAATCCAACCATCTGCCTGTCTGAACACTGTCCATCAATCCAACCATCTTTCTGTCTGAACAATGTCAATCAATCCATCCATCTGTCTGAAAATTGTCCATCAATCCAACCATCTGTCTGTCTGAACATTGTCCATCAATCTAACCATCTGTCTGTCTGAAGACTGTCCATCAATCCAACCATCTGTCTGTCGAACCAGCAGTAATGGTTTACATTTAGATCAGATTCTCATATATTACTGCCTTCAAAGTTATAAAGGAACCTCAGCAGGAATTCTGCAATATCTCGAAAAAATTTAGGTCGATGTGTCCTATCTTTCGTGCTTATGTGACTTGTATTAAACTTAACTCTAGAGTCGCTTATTGCTTCCTGTGTATTTTTATTTGATTGTAAAAGCACCAGGTAAAACTGGTTTGTTTTGGTGCTTTATGGTACAGCAACACATGTAAGTTATTTAGTGCTGAGGCAACTGATTCAGGATTAAAACCTGCACTCTTTCACTTGAGAGTCTGGTATGCTAATCACTGAACTACTGTGGCTCCCTTCAGATAAAATTAGGTCACTGTGACCTAGTTCTATGCATCAGTGATCTGTGCAAGATTGTGTGCTTCTTGCCAGCAGAGTCACATAGCTTGATATATATATATATATATATATATATATATATATATATATATATATATATATATATATATATATATATATATATATATATATAAAAATAGAAATTGGATTTAACAGTAAGGTCTATATCAACTTGAAACACAGTGGTAATGCTCTGATAACATAAATGACATATAAAATGCCTTGGAGGTTTTGGAAACCATAGTAAGCCAAGAAAACCGATAATATTGAAAAGGTTTGGCATAATAACTGTTAAATGAAGCCTGAATGTTCATGATCTAAATTCTCCATTATGCATCTACAGGCACTGGTTCTAGTTCCAGTTCTAGCTGATCTTAAGAGTTTTCTAATGCAATTTCCTACACTTCTGGGACCAGCTCACACTAACAAATTATGTGCTCAATGCACACTGCATAAGTTATAAGAGCTTCTTGTAGACTAGAACAAGCCAGTAAATTAAAAGTTTAAATCAATATCTGTGTATCAAAAACACAACTATCACAATTGTTTACAACTATATGTCCTTGGATTTTGATGGCTTCTGGACAAAATATGTACTTTCCAACACACACATGACATAGTGTGATGAATATTTATCTAAACAAAATTCAAGCATCAAACAAGAGTCCAAAGTGTGCATGTGATTGTTCACCTGGTTTGCTTTTGATGAAAAAACAAATGAAACAATTGATTGGGTATTCTGGATTAGATGAATGAAAAAATTAAGGATGAATAGAAGAAATGATGGATGAATGAATTATTGCACAAGCATATTCATTCAGCCATACATCTATAGTTAAATTCTCATATTATTAGTAGATGGAACAAATTACTCTTTAAATGTGCCACTTAATTTCATTCTTAACAATGCAGGGCACAGTTAATTGTGTTGATGTATCTGTATACTTTATGTATGATATATATGTTCTTTTATGTTTATAATGTTTTTACTTTACATCTATATTTTAATTCAGATGTATGGACCATGTAGTCTGAAATAAAGAATTCTTATCTTTTCTTATCTATATATACACAAAAGAGAGAGAGATACATAATATAGATATAGGCATCACCATTACAATTATCATCATCATTTTACATACATATATCTTACACTGTAACTATATAGATAGAAAAATTGTTAGATTAAGACACATACAGAAATAGAAAGGTATATACCACTGATAAACTGATTGAAGAACTGTTTAGTATGTTCCCAGGCAGACCCCTGTCTCATGCTGGCAGATGTATCCACACAAAGAACTGTGTTTAATCCTCCTACAGCCCTTTTACGAGCTAAAAAGATATAATTATAGCATCACAAGTTTTTACTAATTTATTTCAAGAGAAGATATTATTTACTTGAATGTCACAAGAGTACAACAATAATTGTCCAGACATATCAAAGGACATGGACTTAGCCTCAATAACTAACTGTCCAGCATGGACTAGTCCTCAATAGCCAGTTGTCCAGAAATATCAATAGGTATGGACGTGTCCTCAGTAACTTGTTGTCCAGAAATACCAATAGGTATGGACTAGTCCTCAGTAACTTGTTGTCCTGATACATCAAAATAGGTATGGACTAGTCCTCAGTAACTTGTTGTCCTGATACATCAATAGGTATGGACTTGTCCTCAGTAACTTGTTGTCCTGACACATCAATAGGTATGGACTAGTCCTCAGTAACTTGTAGTCCTAACACATCAAGAGGTAGGGACTAAGCCTCAAGAATAAATTGTCCAGACATATCAACAAGATAGATTAAGTCTCAAAAACTGATTGCCGAGACACATCAAGAGAAATGGATTCAGCTTCAGTAACTAGTTGTGTAGAAAAATTATAAATTTACGCACAATAAATTATGTATCCAAGGGATACTTGGTTGGTCCATATGATTGATTCAATCTGGATAGACTGAAAATCCATGTTTTACCATCATACAGCATAAAACATTTTGATTCACAACCTCATAAAAAGCTGGAACTCTAGATGAGAGATAACTTATCCTGGCCTTAACCCCATCACAAGGAACTGCATTTTATCATCTCACTCATCCCCATAAGAGTCCAACCATGTTATAAAACCCCAATTTCTTCACAAAATCGGCCACATACTGCATTCAACAAAACTGAACAAATTTAAAACTTAGCTGGTTGAATTAATATTAATATATTATTTGAAAATAAATGTACTTTCTTTCAAAATCAGCACAATCATATTCCAAGGATAAAGCAATATAATTAAAATGTAGGGATGATTTGAGCTTAACAACAAGTGACAAATTAAAATAATCTAAAATTAGAACAAAAGTTTTGGCTATACCTTTATCAAGTTCTTTTTGGGCCAGGGCTGACCAATAACTATCAGTAGGCACTCTAAAAACTGGAGCATGCTGATCCAAATCAACTGAAATAAAATTTTATACCTATCAGTAGGCACTCTAAAAACTGGAGCATGCTGATCCAAATCAACTGAAATAAAATGTTATACCTATCAGTAGGCACTCTAAAAACTGGAGCATGCTGATCCAAATCAACTGAAAAACAATTTTAGAATTACATACTGAATAAACTACAGATGCTTAAAATGTAATATCAAATAATTTACAAATTATCTCTTAGTAATGTCCCGATTATTTGAACTTG
This sequence comes from Sinohyriopsis cumingii, assembly GCA_028554795.2. Taxonomy (NCBI): domain Eukaryota; kingdom Metazoa; phylum Mollusca; class Bivalvia; order Unionida; family Unionidae; genus Sinohyriopsis; species Sinohyriopsis cumingii. Next base: position 18,443,763 of record CM068827.1, on the reverse strand, counting down.
CAACTGTTGGACTGTTAGATATATGCTCATCATCATCAGTCCCATAGTCTGGTAGACCGCTGGGGCAATGCACAAGACTGAACAGCCAGCTTCCTCCATTCCTCTTGATTTTCTGTCTTTCTCAGTAAGTCGCTTAATATCAAGCCTCTCCACTCTCAAATGTTATCTTCCCACCTCTTTCTTTCCTGCCTCTCTTTCTTCTTCTTTGTACAGTGCCTTGCAGGATTGTCTTGGCAAGTCCTGATGATCCTGAGACATGCCCATGCCACTGCAGTTTAGGATTTTTCACTGTGACCAGGAGGTCATCGTGAGGCCCAATGGCTTGTCTTATCCTTTGCCATATTTCTTTATTGGTGACATGGTCTTTGTACATGATGCCAAGGATCTTTCAGAAACATCTTTGTGGCCTGTATCCTTTTCTCTAAGTCAGCTGTTATGTCCATGATTCACAGGCATAGAAAAATATGGAGATCACCAGTGAGTACATCAGTATGACCTTTGAACTCAGTGCGATGTTCTTGTTGTTCCAGATGGGCTTCAGTTTTTCCAGAGCTGTTGTTGTCTGTGCAATCCTGAAGAGTACTTCAGGCTTCAATCCTTCATTTGTTACAACTGCCCCCAAATACTTGAAGCTGTGGACTGTTTCTAGCTTCATACCTTGGACCCTGATGACAATGCCAATGCCAACAGTGTTGTTGGTTATCATTTTGGTTTTCTCTGCAATGATTTCCATGCCGTAGGCTGCAGAGGTTTTGTTGAGGCTCTCTACTAAGCTAGCTAATTCTTGCTCATTTTCTGCAAGTCCATCAATGTTGATTGCAAAACATAGGTTGTTGATTGTTCTGCCTTCGATGCTGACCATTCCTTCATGCTTTTCAAGCACGTCTCTCCAGAAAGCTGTTGAATAGCATAGGAGAGAGCAGACAGCCTCCTTTGCTGCTACTGAAGTATACTGTACTGGTGGCCTTGTCACAGAGGTGCTCTATTATTGTGATGAGATTGGCATTGATGCTATACAGTCTCATGGTCGCCCACAAGGCTGCATGCCCTACCCTGTCAAATGCCTTCTTTAATCCACAAAGATGTGGTACAGATCTTGCTGGTGTTGGAGGTACTTCTCACACAATATCCTGAGGATGAAGATCTGTTCTGCTGTGCTGCACCCTGCTATGAACCCTGCTTGCTCCTTGGCAATGATCTTTTCAGCCTGGAGCTTTAGTCTGTTCAGCAGTATCCTTAACATGACTTTGCTTGGATGGCTTATAAGACTGATTGTATGATGGTTTTGACACTGCTGCAAGTTGCTTTTCTTGGGGAGGGTGATGATCAGTGATTGGGTCCACGGCAATGGCCATACTCCTGTTTGCCAGATCTTGTTGCAGATGTTTGTGAGGGTGCTAATCATTGCTTCTCCCCAGCTTAGATTAATTTTGCTGGGATGTTGTCCACTCCTGCTGACTTCATCTTTTTCAGCGATCTCACTGCGGCTTCTACTTCTTCACGTAGGATAGGGTTGTTGTTGTTGTTAGTTGCTGGAGGGATGTTCAGTACCTCTGGATCTATTGTGACTCGGTGGTTGTAAAGTTCTGTGTCCATCTTTCCAGAACATCTTTTTCTTCTGTGAGGCAGTTTCTGGCTTTGTCCTGTAAGGAGGTAACCCACCATTGTTTTGTGTTTGTTAGAACTTGGACCAGTTGGTATGTTCTTCCATCCAGTTCTCTTTTACTTTTTTCATGCTTTTCTTGACTTCCCGGTTAACTGCCTTGACTGTGCTGTCCCTTCTGTATCATTCTTTTTCTTCAGTTCCCTCCTCTTGTCACACAGGTTCAGGACCTCAGCTGTGATCCAGGACTTCTTGACTGGGTGATGTCTACCAAGTATCTCGCTGGCTGTTTCACTCATTGCCGTATTGAAGGTGGTGTTCAAGGATGGAGAGGGTTGGGCTCCACCAGGTGGCAGCTGCTCTAGACACACCACACAAAAAATGACAACCATTACCCATCCCATACTGGCTCGGTCGTCACGAGGTTCAACGAGGGCCACGCCTTCCATCATGCATCATGGCAGAGGTGGAAAGTATATGACTGATGCTCAGAGCAGCAAGATTCATGCGAGGAACAACATCATCATTGGCACCTGGAATGTGAGAACACTGAGAGCAACAGGAATGTTTGAGGAGCTTACATATGAAATGAACAGATACTGCTGGAACATCCTAGGACTCTGTGAGATACGATGGAAGAACATTGGAGAAACAACTTTGGAGGGCCACAAACTCTACTTCAGTGGCACAGAATACAAACATGAGCAGGAAGTTGGGCTCCTTGTACACAAGGACAGAGTGAGTACTGACATGGTATGTCAGCCAGTCTCCAACCAGCTCAGCACCATCTGCTTCAGGGCAACTCCATTCAATATCACAATAGTACAGGGATATGTACCAACATCAGACTATGATGACGCAAATGTGGAAGACTTCTATGACCAGCTACAAGATGATGTGGATAAAACACCAAAGAAAGACATTTAGGTTATGCAAGGCGATTGGAATGCCAAGATAGGCGAGGACACTTGCATTAACTGGAAAGGAACATGTGGGCACTGCTACAATACACAGATGAATAAGAGGAATTCACTAACTACAACATCCTTATGCTGGCAAACACCTTTGGCCAACACAAAGTATCCAGAAGATGGACATGGCACAGTCCAAGAGGAGACCATCACAGTCAGATCAACTACATCATGTTGAAGAGGCACCTACAGTCAAGTGTAAACATCGCCAACAATAGAAGCTTTCCTAGAGCGGACATAGGAAGTGACCATGATCTGGCAATGATGACCTTCAAGGCTACATCTAAAGAAGATCAAGAAAGACAGCTACACAAGAATAAAATTTGATCTCAAGAAACTGAATGATTACAAAGTAGCAAAAGCCTTCCGGGCAATGATTGGTGGGAAATTTATACTGCTCACCATCCTCAATGCTGACAATACCAACAAGGACACGTTGATTACCACCTTCAGTACAGCAATGATAAATTATATGCTACTTGTGTAATAGAGTTTCTTTCACAATAAAGTAGATTTTTACTTTAACATAATCATTTGTTACTGTTTCAAAGTAAGTCCTGGTTCAACAAGCACCAATGATTGTTGTTAATTAAAACAAATTGTTTTAAACAGGAAATGATATTGCATAGTATTAAAGGTCATATATATAGATTAACATATACACTCACTTATAAGTCAGGTAAAATTGCAAACTGTATAGATCCAGATCTGCTGACATATATTGCACTGATAGATCTGGATCAATGCAGTTTGATAGGAATAATCAGTAAAATAAAACAACACAAGATCTGCCAGCACATTATGAGACAGCATACCAGGGTCTATGTTGTTGCAGTTGGGCTTTACAAACAAGTGAAAAGATAAGGTACACAAAAGCTGACTTCAATCAGAACTTTGCTCAGTCCCAAAAGTTTTACATCTAAGTGTTGAAACAAATTCATTTGCAAATCTCTAAGCATTCCAAGATCTTAAGAATTTAGAATATATATAGGTCTAATCTGGGCAGTGGTACAGGTCCATTGGATCCGTATGGGATGGAATAAGAAGATCCCGCCCACACGAGTCTCCCAACTATGGGTAAAATAGTGTGATGATAGTACAGCATCAATGGGCAGAAGTCTTCCTCAATGAAGTCAACAGCCAGGGTGGAATGGCTCCAAGATGGGTTCAATGACCATGTGCTCATGTGCCAGGGCATGCCACACAATATCAGTTGATTTCAGCTGTGGTCATCCAGTCAGGAGAGGGATGGGCTCCTCCAGGCTGTATATTGCCCCCAACACATCACCTAAAGACAATGACAACTACCAATTCTTCCATACTGGATCGGTCACAGCCCTGGTCAACAAAGACTGTGCCTTCCGCTGCACACCAGGTATGCTACTGGTGCCCCCACTACCAACATGATGGAAGAGACAACATCATCATATGTTCATGGAATGTTAGAACACTGAGGGCTGTGGGAAAGTTGAATGAACTTACACACGAATTGGAGAGGTACAACTGGAACATTATTGGTCTCTGCACAGTGCGCTGGAAATACTTAGGTAAAATAAAAACAGATGAAGGGCATAAACTCTACTTCAGCAGAAGAGGAGACAAACACAACCATGGTGTCTGCATTTCTTGTCTACAAGGGCATTGTGAACAGCATTATGGGTTGCTGCCCAGTCTCAAGCAGGCTCATTACCATCCACCTGAAGGTGACTCCCTTCAACATCATAATCATAAGGCCTATGCACCCACATCTAACTAAGATGATAATGAGCTGGAGAATTTTTACAACCAACTGCAAGATGTCATTGACAACTCACCCTAGAAGGAAAATGCCTCACAGAAGATCAAGAGATCCTCAAGTGATGGACAGAAAACTGCTCAGAATTATACAATCATAAGACCCCAGGAGATCCAGCAGAACTAATTGCTCTCAGACAAAAGAAATTGATGATAACCCCATTCTTCATGAAGAAGTAGAAATTGCAATTGTCTCACTAAAGACAGGAAAGTCAGATGGCATTGACAACATAACAGCAGAGCTCATTCAAGCAGGAGGAGAAGAGGTAGTCACAGTCCTGAGAACAATCTGCAACAAGATATGGCAGATAGGAGAATGGCTCACCACATGGACTCAATCCTTGGTCATCGTGCTCCCCAAGAAAGGAAACCTACAGCTATGCCAAAACAACAGAACCATCAGTCTCATCAGTCACCCAATCAAAGTCATGCTGAAAATAATTCTCAACAGACTAAATCCTCAAGCAGAGAAAATTATTGCTGAAGAGCAGGTAGGCTTCCAAGCAGGAAGGAGCACCATAGAACAAGTCTTCTATCTTTGACTCCTTGGCAAGAAATACCTTCAGCATCAGCAAAATCTATACCATGTCTTTATAGATTTCAAAAAGGCCTTTGAAGGAGTATGGCATGTGGCCTTATGGGCAACTATGAAGATGTACAACATCAGTTCAAACCTGGTGCAGGTTGTTGAGCACCTCTATGACAAAGCCAACATTGCTGTCCTCATCAATGGAAAGGATCATGGAGTTTGCCTTGGTAGACCACAAGAGCACTGTCAGCATCGGAGGAAGAACAATCACCAACCTTCGCTTCACAGATGATATAGATGAGTTGGCAGGAGACGAAAAAGAACTAGCTGACTTGGTTGAGCGTATCAACACTACCTCCACAGCATATGGTATGGAGATTAGTGAAAAAAAACAAAACAACAACTGATGACAAACAACACCAACAGCATCAGTGCAGAAATAAAGGTCTGTGGACAAAAGCTGGAAAGAGTCACAAGTTTCAAATACTTGGGATCGATCATCACAGATGAGGGCTCCAAACCAGAACTACTTTGCAGGATTGCCCAGACAACAGCAACAACAACAAGGTTGAGACCAACATTGCTTTTGGTTCCAAAATAAGGCTGAGGTGCTTCATTGTCATATACATCTTTTTCTATGCTTGTGAAACATGGACGTTCACATCAGATCTATAAAGAAGGATTCAAACCTTCAAAATGAGATGCTACCACAAGATCTTCAGCATCTCATACACTGACCATATAACCAATGAAGAAGTCCACAACAGGATCCAATGAGCCGTCAGATCCAATGAAGACCTCTTGACCACTGTAAAAAAGCGTAAACTGAAGTGGTACAGTCATGTCTCAAGATCATCTGGACTGGAAAAAACAAAGTTGCAAGGCACAGCACGATGAAACAGAAGAAGAGGCACACAGAAAAAGAGGTGGGAAGACAACATTGAGGAGTGGACAGGCATGGGATTTGGAGATTCCCAAACGGCAGTATAGAATAGGGAAAGATGGAGAGAATTGGTTGTAAAGTCAACTGTGGTGCCCCAATGACCTCTTGGGTTAAGGGTTTGATGATGATCATGATGATAGGTCTAATACATATAGCAAATAAAGAATAAGGTACTGACTATACTATAGGACTAGTACATATAGCAAATTACCAGTAAAGTCTTGACTACAGAACTAGTACATAAATCAAATTACCTGTAAAGTCTTGACTACAGGACTAGTACATAAATCAAATTACCAGTAAAGTCTTGACTACAGGACTAGTAGAGAACCAAAGTAATATCAATACCATAGTTTACCTCTGGATCTTGATTTTTCATACCTGTGGATGCAGGAGTTGTACCCATAGGACCATCCTTCCTCCTTTCATCAAACTGCTGATGTTGCAGACTTTCCTTGCTCACAGAACTTTGTCTTTTTCTTTGGAAATTTGGATTCTTTATTGAACCATTTTCTAAACAAATGTTTTCCACTGTATCTCTAACTTTGGCATCTGGTAATGGCTGTACAGCTTCCTGGAAGTTGTCTCCAGTAATTTCCACTTTCAGTTCTCTGTCACTGTTTTTATCTGAACTTGAAACTTTGGTCAATTGGTTGATTGTCTGTTGCAGTCCTGGAGTTTGGATTTCATAGATCTCTGATACTGAGGCAGTTACAGAATCAGCACCTCTGGAAGCATGAACTGAAGACACTGACCTACTACAGACAACAAAGATATAAAAGTTGGAATTTACAACTTTATCTTCAGATAATAATGTGAAAGAGCACACCTAGAATCCCCATGACCACAATGATTCATCCACCAACCTACAAGTAACTTGCATGTTTCTATATGTCATTGATAACAATATTACAATTGTATGTCTGCATAAAAATAAAATGTTCAAAAATAAAAATTAAATGAAATCTTTTTGTCTGATGGATATAAATGTAGTTGTCTGATAACTATTGACATTTTTATAATTTGTCAGAGTGCAGGAATTTAGTGGTGTCTTAACAGACATATCTTTCCAATCTGATAGCACAATACTTACTGGCCTTGCACATTGAAAGATAAAAGTTCTGGTAACTGCATTTAGAGATATACTGTGTACCCTTTTCATCATGTTGAGTAAGCATCTGATATTTGGCAAAAATCCCTCAGCATGTCTAAAAGGTGTTGATCCTTTCCATAAAATATGATTAATATTGCTTTTATCTACCCACCAACTCCATCCCACCCCATAACCATATTCCTTTAACCCATTATTTGCAATCTTCTATACTTCCTGTTGAACATACATGAATGCTCTTATGTTGTAACAATATTATTCATACATACAAAAAAAGAGAACGATAAAGTCATTTAAAATTGTACATTGCCAAAATAACCATGGTACTATGATGCCTACAATAACTATGTACTGTAATGCCTACAATAACTATTGCAATGTAATGCCTACAACAACTATGGTACTGTAATGCCAAAATTAACTATGGTACTGTATTGCCTAAAATAACTATGGTACTGTAATGCCTAAAATAACTATGGTACTGAAAGGCCTAAAATAGATATGGTACTGTAATGTCTAAAAAACTATGGTATTGTAATGCCTACAATAACAATGGCACTGTAATGGCTAAAATAATTATGGCACTGTAATGCTAACAATAACAATAGTACTGTAATACCTAAAATAAATTGAACATTGTATTGCCTCTAATAACTATGGCATTTTGCTGCAACTGCCAAAACAACTGAAGCTGAAATGATGTGCATGTTTATAGTACAGCTCATGCAATTTTTAGAGGCCTCACACATTGTGGCGGGAGACTTAATCCTCTCCACTTTCACTCAATAACATTCTGCAACAGGGTGATAAATACCTGCAAATCATCACTATGCCTTGGCCGTCATGCCTATGCCATCTCCACTGTGGAGGGTCTGGTTGACTTTACTGATTGACATTTGAACAGCCAATGAATGAAGACCACCCATAGAAAGAAATAGACGTCATGCATGATTTACAATCACATACCATTTCAAGAATCAAATGAACTTAATTACTATCAGCCATACTGGGACAATAAGAACAAAAATATAAAAAGTCTTATATACTGTGTACTTCTGTAGAAGTTTGGTTGACTTCTTTTGCAATATCTTTACACCTTTACTTTACTGAAAGATATCTAAACTAATATACTGACTAGACAAGAGGCACCCTATTTGGATCTGAACAGTGTAAATCTGTCTTGCTGTCAAAGCATGAAAAGTAATCCTCAAAGGTGTGTACAATTAAATTCCAGTTGACAGCCACTTCTGTTTAACAAAAATCAATAAAAACAACAGAAAATTCTGAATAGACACTTAAATATGAACCACATACACCTCTCCCTCGATAACTTGCACACAACGGGGTCCACAAACATAGACTGCACTATAAGTGATGCGCAATTTACCAAAGGACCTCCAAAAAGGAAAATAAAATCGCTTTGATATCGATAAGTCTGGGGGAGAGTGGTGTTAGGGAACTGGGCTGTTTATTGACTGAATCCTCATTTTACAATCACATTGTTAATAATTAATAACACGCTTTTTCTAAAGAAGTTCTTCATTATTCTGTTTAAATAATATTTATTTCCATATAAAAGACCATTCCAACTGATTTCAACAACCATCACGTGTACGCAAAAAATCTGTGTATTACATCACTGCTTTTTGTCTTCTTGATGAGTCTGGTTCCCATTGTGGTGTTTAATATTATACTGCCAAATCGGGAGGCCATAAAACAAGGAACTAGACTAACTGTTGATACACCACCAAACAAGATTCTTTTTTTTCAAAAACATGACATTTATTTCGTAAGACAGTTGTCTACATCAAAACTCAATTTCTGTATTGTTCAATTTAGTAAATATTGATGTCGTGATTTCATTGGAAGTAATAATGAAACTTCTTATCATCCTTGAGGATATCTCTAAGTGCCAATTCAAAATAATTCTCTGAAACTCACTTGCCCACAATGGTCCATATCTGTGAAATCAAGCTCTTTATTTTACAAAGTATTCATTTCGCTTGGCTGCCTTATCTTTGATCACAGTTATGAAAGAGTCGGTTAAGTTAAGGTAGTTTATGTTACAGGCACAAAATCATTTATAAGTGTTCGATTGATCAAATGAAGTGAGTTCACCCGACATATGACCGGGGCCGCTAGATTTTAAGTTTGTAGGATTTTCATGCCTTTTAACTTTTCTTTTATTCCACCTCCTTTATTTGATTCAAAAGATATAATTCACTTGATAATACAAAGGAGGCCAGCTTTTAATTCAGTGTAACAATATAATACTTCCATAAGTCAGTTATCAAAACTTGATCGGCACTTAATTAGGTTCTCAGAGAAATGCTCATGGACATAGCTGTTATGGTAGATTGACGCATTATACATTTAATTACAAGAGGACACATTGCATTTATGATGATTACACTTAAAAGGAACTAAAAAAGAGAACCAGAATACAAATTTTAGTTGAGAAAAAAATATTTAATTTGTATTTATTTATTAAAGTACTGCCTCCACTTGGCGTAAATGACATTTTCATTGATCAAAATTTCCTTACATATCATTAAATGCAGTGTACTAGGAATGTCGCTTGGAAAGAAAATGTAAAAAATTGTATGACCAATTTTTAAATTTTATATTTCTTAGTGTTGAATAAAATTTCCAGGTCCTATGTACTGTTTTTGATGGTAAAACGAGCGATACATCAAAGTTTCCACTACCAATTTTAATCATGATTTTCTTCAAGTTCAACAAATAGAGATCAATTTTTGGGGTATTTTCTGGTTTAGAAAATGGGATCCACGCCTGACCTCGTGTTATAAGCAGGTTTGCGAGTTATCAGGGCACGAGTTATCAAGGGAGTGGTGTAATGACTCAGTCACAAGACTAAAGATAGACTACACACATACTGTACGGGAATGGCCATTTAATTGATGGGGCTAGATTTTTCTTTCCAACTGGGATATTTTTTGTTGTTTCATTCAAGTAAGAAATGGAATAGCATGGTGTCCTTTTTATAAAACAAATCAGAGCAGAAGAAATGTTTGCAAGCAAGCATCACCCCTCAGAAAATTAAACAGCCTCTCCCTAATTAAGATTTCAGTGAATGTTCAGCAGAAATAAAGCAGTGAATATTGTCAACACTGTCATAAAATATTAGCATCTGAAAATGTAAATTTCAGCTTGGGAGAGAGCTGAATGATTGAGAGCTGAATGTCTCATTGTTAATAACAAATGGTTGGATAAGTTTATAATTTGCAAATAGCTCGGTACAAGTCCATTTTCCACAAGAATTTATTATCTTATTTCAAGCTCTCTATCCCACATTGTTAACAAATAACCACTACTCAGGTGATATGACCGATGTTAGGAATGGCAGACAATGAAGACATAATTTAAAAAAATGTAAAAAGCTATCATGATTAGTTCACAAGTTCTTCTTTCCATCAATGATTTTTCTTATTGTATGAATCAAACAACAAAAACAGCCTTGTACTGAAAGATTCAACAATATGCATTGTTCAAGCAACCCCAAGTACCTTGTTTATTATCAACATAATGGCAAAGAAAACAAACTTGCTGAAGAAATTCTGTTCTGCTTTTTGGGCATCAGTTTGCACAAAAAACGAATGAGCTAGTGGCAAGGAGAAACAAGCCATGTTGAGGCTTTTGATGTGCTATATTCTTAGATTGGACATGATCATCTGTCTTCAAAAAGTACATGTAAGCCTACATGCATTGGGGATGATTTGTGACCATTTGGTAATTAATACAAAATAAAATGGTTTAAATTAAAGTAAAGATGCAAAATAATCTTAATAATTAAGTGCATAAAATGTAAATTTAACATGCATCATTTCATCCAATAGGAGAGGGAGAGAATGGGGAGGGAAGAGAGAATGGGGAGGGAAGAGAGAAGGGAAGGGAAGAGAGAAGGGGAGGGAAGGAGAACAAGAGCAATAAAAGGCATCCACATGGTTGTGTAAAGAGAACTTCACAGGCACAACTAGCCATTAATGAGAGAGAGAGAGAGAGAATAAACCAATCCTATGTCTTCAAATTCACACATTTTAGCGGCAAAGCAGTATACCATAGCAATTAGTTTGCATGTTGTTTTGTCTCAATAGCTAAATGTTCCAACAGTCATAAACAGGAAACTGCATTGAAATAATTAAAAGTCTTTGATCTGTATTATGATAAAGTTACTGACACATCATTTCCACAAGATCAGATTTCCTATGATGATAAAAACTTTGCTTTTATATTTCTTCTTATGAGAATGAATAAATAATATGATACATGTGGAGATATCCAAGCAGTATGCCTCAAATTTGTTGAAAATCATAAAATAGACAATATAACATATTTATGTTGATTTCAACAATGTGTTGAAGTTAGATTAATTAGGAACAATTGCCAAACTTCTGTTAGCTATTGCACACACAAATTCTCATTAACATAAATGAATGATAAATGTGGAGACATCCACGAAGAATGCCATAAATCTGTTGGAAATTAAAATCTCTCAACATCTAAGTTGACAAGTTTTCAATTTATTATTCATTACAACAAATGAGGTCAGATTAATTAGGAACAATTACTAAAATTTACATTGTTAATGATGCAACAACAATTTGAGCTGCTAAGAACAATGCACCAAGACAAAGGGCCTTAAATTAGAAATCCAACTATTCCAAGCAGAAATTAACATCATCTTCTGGTGCTAACATTTTATAACAGTAATTACAGTGGTCACTGCCTTTATTTCTACTGAACATCGACTGAAGCCACGTCTTTATTAGGGATAAACCATTTCAGATTCTAAAGGGCGGGATATGTGCTTGAAAACAATTGTTTTGTTCTGATTTGTACTATACAATAGACACAATCCCATTTCAAATTTTATCTGAAACAATATAAAACCTCAATCAGACAGAACAGTATTGTCCCATAAATTAAATGACCAATCCCTTTTTGTCCCATAAATGAAATGCCCAATCCCTTACTGTATAAATGCAGTCAGAACTGAACTAGTTCATAACTGTGTACATGTATAATTCAGCTTCATGCCTGGGACATAACTGTTTAAGGACTAAACATGTGGTTCACATTCAAGTGTAAATTCAGTGCTCTCTGTTTTGTTGTGTTTTTTTTTTTTTTTAAACAGACACAGCTGTCATTTGGAATTTAAATATTCATACTTCAGATAATTACTTTTCATATTTAAACAGTATGATAAATTTATACTGTTAAAGAGTATGATAAATTTATACTGCTAAACAGTATGATAAATTTATACTGCTAAACAGTATGATAAATTTATACTGTTAAAGAGAAGCTCAACAAAGTCTCATCAAGTCAGTGCATACATTTTGTTCTGATTTCTCTGAATAAAGTAAAAAAGCCAATTTGTTGCAAATGATGTCAATCAGCCTTTCCTAAATGAAAACATGTACAGTAGTATTTGTACAGTTTTCAAGGCATTGCAACTATTTTAATATTGTAGCAGAAACTCCCAGACTGCTACACTACCCTGAGTCTTGCTATCTTGGGTTCTATAGGATAGGTGATATCCCGTTGTATCTGTCTGAATGCTGGTGCTCCAGAGTGCGACAGATTTTTACCCCAGTGGGATACCATCTTATTCCCAGCTTCTTTTTGCTGATTGTGCCGCCAACTGAGTCGCTGAGTTGTCAACTGGGTACCCTGTGGCCACCAAGCGTGTTGTTGACTGAGTCGCTGGATCATCGACTGAGTCACTGACTTGCCAACTGTGTTGCTGAGTCATTGACTGTATTGTTAACTGGGTTGCTGAGTTACTGTGTGGATAGCTGAGTCACTGAATGTATTGCTGACTGTGCCCTTGAGAAAATCATCATTGCACATTGTTTCTCAATCAAGATCGAAAGAGAGAGAGAGAGAAAGTGCAAAATGTTGAGAGAAGAAATGTCTTCAGTTAAAATGTGTACTGTCGCAAGATTTCTGCATTTCCTGGATGTGCCTTGTAGTGCCTGTATCCTGGTCGATGAAATTTTAAATTCTCCTGCCTTGCCCTTTCTTGTCCATTAAACTACAACCAAATGTGCTTGCTGCAGTGGGTGGTTGTACTGCTTCACTTGCAAGAGTATGTCTTCACACAATAATGCTTCATAACACACCACCATTGCAGCAACAGTTGGCACACATATACACCCAGGCGGAATCTCATGACCCAAAAACTAAGATGCTAGACGGTGCTACACAACCCGCTAACATTTAAAATCAAACAAACTTTAATAAAACAAAGATTAGGTTAGATGAAAATTACTACCCATGGGTTTTTCTCATTACAATATCATCTAATATTTGATTTGGCATTATATATTACATTATCCTCCTCAGAATTATGAATCATCTTATTATAATGTAGATAAACTGGTGCCTCTCTTTCTCCATGAACCCCTAAAAAGCATGCTTGAAGACATGCCAACTCTCCCAATCTAAATGGGAGTCTCCTGACTGTGTGTAGAAAACACAACAGTCCAAAGCAAAGTGAAATTATCCCGATTAAAAAACAACACATGAAAGATATTTTTCAGTCGTTCCGAGTCGACATAAAGTAACAGAGCAATCATCATCAACATATCGAAATAGCTTTTTTTTCCTCTCACATTTCTGAGTACAGGAAGTAACAGGACAAACTATAAACGAATTTAAATATTTCAGGGTTTTTTCGTATTTTACAAATCTGTCCAAGTCAATAGGAAGTAACAGGACAAACTATAAACGAATTTAAATATTTCAGGGTTTTTTCGTATTTTACAAATCTGTCCAAGTCAATAGGAAGTAACAGGACATTACTCGCACGGACCAATCAAAATATCTTGCTTTTGTCATATAGGTCACATAGCGGTATAAAAATAGTTCAGAATGATCCAATTCACAGTATCCATAATATGTTAATTCCACACATCTTACAAATAGCCAATGAAAGTTAAGTCCACATCTTTTAGTTCAGTGTCCTGTAAATGTTACTATATGATGTCATCCAGTACAAATTCAAAGACTTCATTCTAATTTTCTGATAAAGTTTTGAAATATTCCATCAACGTCTAGTAAATCATCATTGTCTAGTCATTGTATATATCGTCTGACTCCATTTCCTTGGCCTTACTGTAATATGCAGGAGCTTAAGCAAAGACTGAGCTTGGGCTTCATAAGCAACATTTTGATCCAACAGTGAAATCTATTAAATGTTGCAACTGAACATGCATCAGTTGTGCAGCAAATTCAAATAACTACCCTCTGTTACTTGCCAATAAGAAAGCTTCACTTGCGACTCAACCAAAGGGTTGTCATGTTGGAACATAGCTAAGAGATCTAGGTAAATCATTTACTGGAAGAGGCAGAACTCTACTTGGCATTGAATAAGTATGTGTATTACATTCATGGCTTCATGAAAAAGATTGTCAACTTAAAGAGAAAATGGGTGCTGTCTTTACAAGCCAGGGACTTATGGGGCCACCTGAGCTGTTAGAAAACTTGTATATTGTAAACGGGTACCAGGTGGCTCCTTTTGTTACTCAGGTTATTATCAATGAGCAGGTATCGAAGTACCTGTGTACCTGTTTACAGCTCTATCAACCAGATGGAAAGAAAAAATAAATTTGTAAATTTAATTCTGCACAGGCAAACTGTGAAAAGCAAAAAAGGTAACCAATATGCATTTTGTGTATTTTGCAATTCTGACTTCTGAATCTTTCGTGGGGAAAAAAAATGATGTTGAAAAGCATTGCAAGAATTCCACTCACATAACTAATGATAAAATGTCTGGGTAAATGTGAAAAACCACATTATTTTAAACAAGAGATGATGTGTGTGTATATATATATATATATATATATATATATGCACAATAAGGTTATTGTTTTCTGTAGTTCTACTATGCAATACATCAACACCCTAATATTTATATTTTGGGGGCCAGCCCCCAAAATATAAATATCAGGGTTAATGTCTTACATTGTACGATTATGATTTCTGAAAAAGAGTAACTTTAGAGAAAAAAATGTCATTATATAGATTATAAGTGTTGGGAGCAAGTGTGTGAGATAATTCCACTTTAGAAACCCAGTCTCCCACTTTAAATAACCAACAGTCCCACTTTTATTACCGTAAATGTTGGCATGTCTGTGCTTGCAAGGGTCATATACTGTAAACCACACCCAATTGATAGAGAGTATGTCCACTCTGCAGTGGTCATCCACAACTCCTAGAGAACATGTGGTGTGCAGAGCAATTCTCCACTTGCCACCACAGCATGTGTGGAAGGATGGTGAAAGTATTTTTCTTAATCCTGTACACTCTCTCTCCATCCCCAAAGTGATATTATGTGGGGTTCCTAAAAACTGTGTGAGCTATACTGTACATGGCATAACAATCCCATGAGGCATCATACCATGAGCAGCTACTTTATAATCCAGTATGGTTACAATTCCCATTGGGGGCCCCAAGTGGCCGATTGGTCTAAAGCGCTCTCCGTTACAGATCACTGCCATCTCACCTCTGTCTGCGTGGGTTCAAGTCTCGGATTCAGCCAATGTGGGTATGTGTGAAAGCTTGTCAGTAGCTTGTCATGGGTCGGTGGTTCTTTCCGGGGGTTTTCCCGGGTTCTTCCTCCACCATTAATACTGGCTGCCATGTATAGCCTATCATGTGCTGAAAAATGGCGTTAAACCCTACAACAACAACAACAACAACAATTCCCTTTAATCTGTCATACTGTGTTGTATCATTGCTAACTAATTTTATTTCACTTCATATTAGTTCTTGGTTCATTAGAACCTTGTGTATATCATTACGACCTAATCTTATTTCACTTCATTTTAGTTCTTTGTTCAAGAGAACCTTCATTGCTAACTAATTTTATTTCACTTCATATTAGTTCTTGGTTCACTAGAACCTTGTGTATATCATTACGACCTAATCTTATTTCACTTCATTTTAGTTCTTTGTTCAAGAGAACCTTCATTGCTAACTAATTTTATTTCACTTCATATTAGTTCTTGGTTCACTAGAACCTTGTGTATATCATTGCTACCTAATCTTTTGTCACATCACTTTAGTTGTTGGTTCACGAGAACCTTGTGTTACACCATTGCTACCTAATCTTATTTCAATTCTTGGTTCATGAGATCCAAGTATAACAAGATTTCATTTCACTAAAGTTGTATTGTGCTTAAATGCACTAATTATGACATAGCCTTGTGATCATACCCTTCATTATAAGGATCCCCCAATTATATTGCAGGTCAATGACTGATAAACAACATTATGAAGAGGGAACACTTTCATTTATGTTGTGTCTATCTCATTTCATGTTATTTATAATCACTTGTAATCACTTGTAATATATGGCTGAATCGTAAATAATATTGTAATATTTAGTCAGAATAGTATTTACTTGGCCATTCTAACCATGTGGATAAAAAATTTCATATAAGAAGCAATGATACCATCTACAGCAATGATGACAGCTACAGACTGCTACTGACTTACTATACCTCTCTCCAGATGACCTTGAATGTTGTGAGTGAGCCACACCCTCTGTTAAACTTCCAACATTTTGCAGATTTGTTGACTGGTCTACAAGCTCATTTCTCTTCTCAGTTTGCTGATTTGTTGAATGTTCCACTAGCTCATTTCTCTTCTCTGTTTGCAGATTTGTTGACTGATCTACAAGCTCATTTCTCTTCTCAGTTTGTTGATGTGTTGACTGTTCCACTAGCTCATTTCTATTCTCTGTTGGCAGGTTTGTTGACTGGTCTACAAGCTCATTTCTCTTCTCAGTTTGCTGATTTGTTGACTGGTCTATTAGCTCATTTCTCTTCTCAGTTTGTTGATTTGTTGACTGTTCTACTAGCTCATTTCTCTTCTCTGTTTGCTGATTTTCAGTCTCCTGGACTTGAGCTGCTTGGTGTTCTTCACCTTGCAAACTTCTATGGACTGAATGATCTGGTTCGGGACCAATGTTGGTGTTTTGGCATTTTTTGTCTCTAATGTCTGCATGGTCCATATTCTTCCCATCAGCTAAATGATCATTTTCTGTAAATTTTCCACTCGAATCATTCACAGGGCTAATATTATTTTGCCATTGACCACTTTCTAACGAAGTCATAACATCTTGAAAACTTCTCATTTCATGATTGCTTTTACAATCTGCTTGGTTACCACTATAACTTCCTAGTTTATGCTCACCATCACAGTTCCTTTCAATACCACCTTGATCCCATCTGCTTTTGTTTCCACTCCAAGAACTAATTTTCTTTGCTTGAGCAATCTCAAGGAGTTTATCAAAGTTTTCAATTACTATTTTTAAGGTTTCACCCAACTTTTTAGTGTCATTTTCTTTCTGTCTCTCTTCTTCTTCGAGTGTTTTGACTTCGTTTTGAAGGTCTGCCAAATAATGTATAAGACTATAAATATTAATTTTGGTCTTCTAGTGGTCTGAAATTTAAGCCTGGATTATTTTCACGAATCAAATATCTAAGTCAAGTCATTATATGACTTCCATTGTAAAACACTTATATCCTTCTCTCATGTATGTAAGATAAACTTTGTAACTTTATCAATACTTGTATATCAACTGATGAAATTTCAAACAATAGGAATTATCTCCATCAGTTTTTAAAAATTGTCCATAAAACATGGGCCTAATTTAATGAGTTTCAAAAACTTATGCATGTTTATGGAATTAGCACAAATACAATCAGGGGAAGAACATTCCATTGCCTGGAAGAGCAAGACAAAAAAAAATTAATGCCAGGCAACCATATTTTCCAATATGAAAGCCCAGTTGGGCAACCAATAGAATTATTAAAAAATCATGTTAACAATTATAATGGAATTACTTATATTTACATTTTATCACAAAACTGTCACTCTACTATCCTCATAATTCTGGAGCCAAGTGTCAAGGCATTCCTATTCATTGAAGGGCCACACTAATTCACATGTGTCAGGATACTGCTATTGGTTCAAGGTCACACTAATGCGCACAAGTGTCAGGACACTTATTGGTTCAAGGTCACACTAATTCTCATGAGTGTCAGGACACTGTTATTAATTCAAGGCCACGCTAATTCTCGTGAGTGTCAGGACATTGTTATTAATTCAAGGCCACACTAATTCTATCGTCAGGAGTCAGGACACTGCTATTAGTTCAAGGTCACACTAATGCGCACAAGTGTCAGGACACTTATTGGTTCAAGGTCACACTAATTCTCATGAGTGTCAGGACATTGTTATTAATTCAAGGCCACGCTAATTCTCATGAGTGTCAGGACATTGTTATTAATTCAAGGCCACACTAATTCTATCGTCAGGAGTCAGGACACTGCTATTAGTTCAAGGTCACACTAATTCTCATGAGTGTTAGGACATTGTTATTAATTCAAGGCCACACTAATCCCCATGAGTCAGGAGACTGCTATTAATTCAAGGCCACACTTATCCTCACGAGTGTCAGGACATTGCTATTGGTTCAAGGCAACACTAATCCTCATGAGTGTCAAGACACGGCTATTAATTCAAGGCCACACTAATTCTAATGTGTGTGCTAGTCATTATCTGAATAAGTAATCATGATCCATACTACCTGCAGCTTGGATGAATCCTAAAAGAAACAAGATTCATGAATTTTCATGTTTTGTCAATATACCAACATAGTGAACTAGAATTCCTCATTTTTGGACTAATATGTTTAATAACTATGATCTAGTATTATGCTTCCTCTAAGGCATGTTCAAGAAAAGGGCATGTGCCATTTGCTTTTTTTAGCTAAATTTAGCTCAAGGAACACGGCAAGTTTAAAGATTCAAACCAATCACAAATGTTGTTGCATATTTGATGATCCTTTATTTGCTGAGCTAAGATAGATTAAGTACATACATTTGTGTTACACTTTCCATTAGCTGGAATATGTATGTGTGTATATTTTTGTGTGCGTAACATTTATCCAACAATTGTAGTTTGTACTTTAAGATAATGGTTAGTTGTAAACAGAAAGTTTATATATTTTATACCTTTTGTTTGTCTATGACTGTAAGTTTTAAATAGTATGTTTATATAGGATTTGAGTTTGGAACATTCTGGACTCAGTCTTTTTACGATGAGATTGGAATTCTCCACTGGAATTGCTCACATCTATGTCAAGTGAAAATGTGTATAAATAGGGATTTGGTAAAAGTAGTAATACATTCCTTTTTAAGGTCAGCCTCTGGGAATCCATCAGTGATCAGAATTTACAGACGTGTTAATTTGAAATATTCACTGGAATTACTAAAGTGCTTATTTCCTTTTTGGGATTAACATACGTTTCCAAAGCCTGATAAAAGATTACCAGCCCACAATCACTGAACCTTCCATCATCATGGAGGAGACTCATCTAACCTTACAGAATGAATATTATTACCTGACACAGCAATTTGCAGTCTGTGAAACTAAGAACAGATAAATTTCTGTAGCATAATAAGTTGTGACTCCTTAGCTTTCAACCTTATCACAAAGACTTCATCAGAGGAATTACTTCTGGACTGAAGTCACATGATCAACTAAAAGTTGACCACATGACAAAATTGAAGAAACACTTGTACAGTATTTTGTAACAAAAAGATAAGCAGACAGTGAGACATACATGGTCTATACTGATTTCTGAATAAGGGTTTCTCTTTCTAATTATGTATGACTATGTATATATTTTGTACATTAAACATCAACAAGATTATTTTATAGTTTATTATATTTTTAAATGCTCAACATATTCTCTTTGTAACTCCTCAATCATTTTAAATGCAAAACAACTTTAAAATTAATAATCAAATATCTAATTTCTATATCATAACATATTCAATCATCAAATATCTAATTTCTATATCATAACATGTTCAATCTAATTTCTATATCATAACATATGCAATCTAATTTCTATATCATAACATGTTCAATCTAATTTCTATATCATAACATGTTCAATCTAATTTCTATATCATAACATATGCAATCTAATTTCTATATCATAACATATGCAATCTAATTTCTATATCATAATATATTCAATCTAATTTCTATATCATAACATATTCAATGTAATTTCTATATCATAACATATTCAATGTAATTTCTATATCATAATATATTCAATCAAATTTCTATATCATAACATATTCAATCTAATTTCTATATCATAACATATTCAATCTAATTTCTATATCATAACATATTCAATCAGATATGCATGCATCAAATAACATGTACAAAGGCTTGTCCAGTTTTTGTATCAAGCATGAACATTACAACTGTTGACCTTGTATGCACTGATGTCATATCTCAAACAACATGTACAAAGGCACGTCCAGTTTTTGTATCAAGGATGAAAATTACAAATGGTGACCTTGCATGCACTGAGGTCATCTGTCAAACAACATGCACAAAGGCATGTCCCATGTCTAGTTTTATCAAGGATGAAAATTACAACTGGTGACCTTGTATGCACTGATGTCATCTGTCAAACAACATGTACAAAGGCATGTCCAATGTCTAGTTTTATCAAGGATGAAAATTACAACTGGTGACCTTGTATGCACTGATGTCATATGTCAAACAACATGTACAAAGGCACGTCCCATGTCTAGTTTTATCAAGGATGAACATTACAACTGGTGACCTTGTATGCACTGATGTCATCTGTCAAGCAACATGTACAAAGGCATGTCCAGTTATTTTGTCAAGGATGAACATTGCAACTGGTGACCTAGTATGCACTAATGTCATCTGTCAAACAACATGTACAAAGGCATGTCCAATGTCTAGTTTTATCAAGGATGAAAATTACAACTGGTGACCTTGTATGCACTGATGTCATATGTCAAACAACATGTACAAAGGCACGTCCCATGTCTAGTTTTATCAAGGATGAACATTACAACTGGTGACCTTGTATGCACTGATGTCATCTGTCAAGCAACATGTGCAAAGGCATGTCTAATGTCCAGTTTTATCAAGGATGAAAATTACAACTGGTGACCTTGTATGCACTGATGTCATCTGTCAAACAACATGTACAAAGGCACATCCAATGTCTAGTTTTATCAAGGATGAACATTACAACTGGTGACCTTGTATGCACTGATGTCATCTGTCAAACAACATGTACAAAGGCATGTCCAGTTATTTTGTCAAGGATGAACATTGCAACTGGTGACCTTGTATGCACTGATGTCATCTGTCAAACAACATGTACAAAGGCACATCCAATGTCTAGTTTTATCAAGGATGAAAATTACAACTGGTGACCTTGTATCCACTGAGATCATCTGTCAAACAACATGTACAAAGGCATGTCCAGTTTTATCAAGGGTGAAAATTACAAATGGTGACCTTGTATGCACTGATGTCATCTGTCAAACAACATGTACAAAGGCATGTCCAGTTTTTTGTCAAGGATGAACATTGCAACTGGTGACCTTGTATGCACTGATGTCATCTGTCAACATATAAGTTATTTGTTTCTTCTTATTTTTGCCCTTTACAAACTCAGCAACAACTCTTCGACTGATAGACTTTCTTCAAATATTCTTATAGGTTTTGTTAACAATATGAATATTTAATTTGCATTGTTCATTAGTTCTTTATTTTTTTTATTTCATGATATGAAATTGAAAATTTAATGTTGGACCTGACCTTGTCCAAAATCAAGTTCATTTTATACATGACCTGAATCATTGATTTTTTTCTTCTTCTGTAAACAACTAATACATAGCAAACAGTTTTCTATTAGTATGGGTTAACTATTAGGATTATTATCTCTGCCTGAGTCAAGGACAATGTGTTTACCTCATTTTATATTCTAATTATAACTGCGATTTTATTTTATAAACATTAGGAACCTTCTAGAAGGTAATTTGCCATTAGGTAATAGTCTTTATCTTTTTTTAGAAAATGCTAATTGTGACCTGAGGTCTAGCAGAGTACTATATATTCTTGTTTATCAAGAAATGTTTCATTTGTGCTTTAAGATCTGAGCAGTACCAATCATATTATTGTTGTGTCCATTAGTTCATTTGAGCTGAATTTTATGATTTTTTTCCTAATTTATAGTGAAATTTCAAATAAGGATATATTCTTGGATTGTATTATTGTGATCCAACAAAAGACTATTGGCACATAACTACTACATGGGCCACCATAGGCATATCAACACTTCCACCAATGGATTATTTAATTTGGACTTCCACCAAAATTTATTTCAGAACTTTAATTATTAGGACTTGTGTCTTTAATTCTAGAATTATTTGAGATTTAATTCACAATACCCTATTGCTCCGGTGGCCTAGATGTTAGAGCATCTGCCTCGGAAATGGGAGGTCCAAAGGATTTTCTATCATTGATTTAGTTTTACAATAAGTAATCCAAAGCAAGCATACTAGCAATGACATTTAGCACCTTAGAATCTTTGGCTGCATGTTAGTGAACAAAATTAGAACTGTCTGTTGCTTCTTTACAAATTAATATGTTGCAATACTACTGTAACATTTCACACAACTTACCACAGCAACTTAACTCACCAGTTACAATTTCTGCTTCATCTTCTTTATGTCTGAAAAATTTGACAAAATTAGGCTGTGTGACATGAATACCAAACTATAGGAAGGAGAAAATAAGTACATCCCTTTTTGGCAACATGACATGTATACCAGAATAAAAGATGGAGAAAATGAGTACATCCCTTTTTGGCAACATGAAATGTATACCAGAATAAAAAATATGGAGAAAATGAGCATGTCCCTCTTTAGAAATTATTTTAAGAACATTAAATGAAAAGAACTATTTTTGTACATCTGTATGTCATGATGTTTATGTTTAAAAATAAATTATGCACACCTATTACCACCAAATGGATGACAAATCCAGAATTTCCTGAAACTCTGAGAAATAGTTTGATTCAAGAGGGGAACCAAATTGATTTTGTTTAATTAATACATCATATTTCGTAAGGCACCAATTTCATACATTCTGTGGTTGCATAACTGTGAACTTATAGACCAAATAAACAATAGAAACAATAGGACCCCTTCCATGGACTAGATGTATATGTAAGTAGCAGGTTGTGGAAACATTAGGACCCCCTCGATAAACTTAATATCGTGTTTGTAGCAGCTTGTAGAATAGGGCCCTATCCATGGATGTACTGAATATGTTAGTAGCAGATTGTGGAATCTACAAGACTCTTCCATGGAGTTTGAACTTACTGTATATAAAAATCACAGATTGTGGAAGCTTTAAGACCCCTTCCATAGACTACTGTATAAGTAAGTCACAGATTGTGGAAGCTTTAAGACCCCTTCCATAGACTACTGTATATAAAAATCACAGATTGTGGGAGCTTTAAGACCCCTTCCATAGACTACTGTATAAGTAAGTCACAGATTGTGGAAGCTTTAAGACCCCTTCCATAGACTACTGTATATAAAAATCACAGATTGTGGGAGCTTTAAGACCCCTTCCATAGACTACTGTATAAGTAAGTCACAGATTGTGGAAGCTTTAAGACCCCTTCCATAGACTACTGTATAAGTAAGTCACAGATTGTGGGAGCTTTAAGACCCCTTCCATAGACTACTGTATAAGTAAGTCACAGATTGTGGAAGCTTTAAGACCCCTTCCATAGACTACTGTATATAAAAATCACAGATTGTGGGAGCTTTAAGACCCCTTCCATAGACTACAGTATAAGTAAGTCACAGATTGTGGGAGCTTTAAGACCCCTTCCATAGACTACTGTATAAGTAAGTCACAGATTGTGGGAGCTTTAAGACCCCTTCCATAGACTACTGTATATAAAAATCACAGATTGTGGGAGCTTTAAGACCCCTTCAATGAACTTACTGTATATACAAATCAGAGATTGTGGAAGCTTTAAGACCCCTTCCACAGACTAAGTAAGTCACAGATTGTGGAAGCTTTAAGACCCCTTCCATAGACTACAGTATATAAAAATCACAGACTGTGGGAGCTTTAAGACCCCTTCCATAGACTACTGTATAAGTAAGTCACAGATTGTGGGAGCTTTAAGACCCCTTCCATAGACTACTGTATAAGTAAGTCACAGATTGTGGGAGCTTTAAGACCCCTTCCATAGACTACTGTATAAGTAAGTCACAGATTGTGGAAGCTTTAAGACCCCTTCCATAGACTACTGTATATAAAAATCACAGATTGTGGGAGCTTTAAGACCCCTTCCATAGACTACTGTATAAGTAAGTCACAGATTGTGGGAGCTTTAAGACCCCTTCCATAGACTACTGTATAAGTAAGTCACAGATTGTGGGAGCTTTAAGACCCCTTCCATAGACTACTGTATAAGTAAGTCACAGATTGTGGAAGCTTTAAGACCCCTTCCATAGACTACTGTATATAAAAATCACAGACTGTGGGAGCTTTAAGACCCCTTCCATAGACTACTGTATAAGTAAGTCACAGATTGTGGGAGCTTTAAGACCCCTTCCATAGACTACTGTATATAAAAATCACAGATTGTGGGAGCTTTAAGACCCCTTCCATAGACTACAGTATAAGTAAGTCACAGATTGTGGAAGCTTTAAGACCCCTTCAATGAACTTACTGTATAATAGCAGATTATGGAAACAACAGGATCCCTACCATCAAATTACTGTATAAACAGCAGACTGTAGACACAATAGGACCCCATCCTTGGATTTATCATGTAAGTGGCAGGTTGTTGAAACTATATGACCTGTCCATGGAATTATGTATATGCAAGACCCTTCCATTGATTTCCAGAAACCACGATGATATGCATATCTTTTTTGTGTGTTTAAATTGTGTCCATGAGTGTAATGTTTATGTAAATATAATCTGCATTGTTTGTTAGGTTTTTTATTAACTGCATCCCATGGTTAATTGTATTTATACTTGACCTTGTCCATAATAAAGTTAATTTCCTACTTTACCTGATTCATTGATCTTGGTTTTATAAACCTGTTTATCTCAATCCCAGTCCAGAATCTTGGAAATTTCACATGAAATGCTGGGTCTACCTGTTGTTTACTACATTTTATATTATAATTTTAGAAAAAAGCCTTCTTCTTATAACTAAGATTTTATCTTGTAAACATTTGGAGCCTTCCAGAATGAAATTTTCCATCAAGTAATATTTTTTTTAGAAAATGTTATTTGAGACCCAAGATCAAGTAGTGAACTGTTTAATCTTGTTTTTCTTGAAATAATTTATTCGTGCTTTAATATCTGAGCAGAATCAGTTGTATAATTGTTGTGTCTGCTATTTGATTTGGGCTGGAATTTATTTATTCAAATTATTTAATTCCAGGGATTCTTCTCTGGAAATACAAAGTGCTCAAAAATAACATTCATAGTGAAATTCAAATAAGGATATATTCTTGAATCATATTATAGAGATTCAGCAAATGACTGTTGGCAACACATGCTACCATAAGCACATCAACACTTCCAGTGCTAGATTTATTTTGGAATATCACTAAAGTTTATTCAAAACATTTAGATAATAGGACCTGTGTTAGAAATTCTAGGATTATTTGGGATTTAATTAACAATACCAAAAGTTATTTTTATATTTTTCTGCTTGTATTCTAGTTAAATAAATTAATTGTTGAATTTTACAAAACTTGTTGGTTCTCACTCTTTTCTATTTCTTATTTAAAGACCATAAAGTCACAATAGTAGATTGTAATGATCATTTGTAAAAAAACAAAAACATTACATAGTTAATATCTGTCCATGATTGCTGATTATATGTTAAGATAATGAACATTTGTAAGCAACATGTTTACTTGGATTTGAGTTCATGATATTGGTTTTTGCTTTGGAGAAAATCTTGGTCTATCTGATGTTTGTCAGGTTGATTCACTAAATTTTAAGTAAACAGATCTGAGCATTTTTACAGTTTGGGGTAATTTTCCATTAAGATGAAGCAGATTTTTTCAAAAAAGGTTGTTGTGATACAGGTTGAGTGGGAATGTATATAAGGCTGTTTATATCAAAGTTATTTATTCCTATCTTAGTCTTTTGTGGAATCAAATTTAGTTGTGTTCTGTTAAAATCAGAGAGGATTTATTTATTTAAATTATTCACTGGAAGTACAAAGTGCTTATTGACTTTGGACTAAAACACTATTTTGGGATTAATATGAATTCATTAAAAGACATTCTATATTATATTTCATTGTCAATCAACAAGACTATTGGTACATCAGCACATTCAAGACCTTTGATACATCAACACCTTCAGTACTGGAATTCATTTGGAACACTCTAGATTTTGGACTTGTCAAAAAATGTTTTGAATTATATGGTATTTAATTCACAATACTGTAAGTTCCTTTTAAATTTTCACTTTGTATTTTAAGGAAATGAAATATTTGCTGAATTTTACTAAACTTGTTGGTTTCGTTTTTTTGTGTTACTGAGTTTAAGATCAAAGAATCATAAAAACTTACAGTATAAACTAGTAACAAATTGTGGAAACTATACAATGCCATTATGACCCCACAAATTCTCTGTATATGTAAGTATTCGCACCAAAAGTCATTTGCAAGACCACAAAATTAATATGCAAAATACATGAATTCATACCTTGCCATTTGTGTGTGTGTGTGTGTTTTGGATTTTTAACATAGTTTTAACAATTTTTCAGTCATATCACTACGGTGTTTGCAGTATGGCAGTTTATAGTGATGTCTAGCACTGGGGCATCATGCCGCAGACATATAACATGATGTCCCACCCAGTCACATTATCCTGACACCAGGCCAACCAGTCCTAACACTAACCTCTTAATGCTGAGCGCCAAACGAGGCAGCAGTTTGTACCATTTTTGTAAGTATTTAGTATGACTCAACCGAGGTTCGAACCTACAACCTCCTGCATTTGCCATTTTTCAGTAATTATCTCCATAGATTATTCAATATTTTTCTCTCTTTAAAACTGACTAACTTTCATGTCAATAAAAAATACCTGTACAATCAAAAACCTGAACAATTTGTGTCCAAAGCACTTCAAGTTTTCAAAGTTCTACTACAACTAAGGGAACAGGTCAAAAGTGATTGCTATAAACATGTAGTCTTTCTTTCCAGACAAGTGTCGGCATTTACATGTATTATGAATAAATGGAACAAGTTATCATCCGTGCATCCATTATGCAAGCTAGGAATAGCTACATCATGTTTGACTTTATATATAAAAATATGTTTTATGCATGTGTCAACCAATGAAAATATCTTTTTACAATGACCAACATCTGCAAAGTACCTTTTGCACTCTGGACATTGAGTTTGTTCACTGTCCCAAACTCCTCCACATAATGCATCAAGACGACCTTTTATGATTCTGTTACTTTCCATCAGGTTGACCACTTTCTCCCTCAACTCCTGGAACTGGACAGAAATAAACAAATTTCTGAAAGACTTACAAATCATCATCTAAACTTCATATATTAAACTTAAATACTTTTAATATTATTGTAAAGCATCTCTCACAACCAAAACATTATAATCTCTATTTTCTTTCGTATTAAATTCTTTGTTGCCTTAGTACTTCAGTGATGTAGTTTGTGAGGCAGAGAACAACATTCTCACTATTGCATACTTTCTTATCCATTCCCACTGGTACTAGACTGAGGTGATTTGAGTGGTACAAAAATGACACGTTCTCAATTTCTTTGGTAATAGACAGCTAGAGCAATGTGGTATGTGTTACAGAGATACAACATTCAGCCAAATAATCTATTTTCTTTTGGTATTAGAGTGAGGTGGTCTGTGAGGAAGACAAATAGCACACTTTATTGCTTTGGTACTAGAGTGTCGGTGGTGGTCTGTGAGGAAGACAAATAGCACACTTTATTGCTTTGGTATTAGAGTGAGGTGGTCTGTGAGGAAGACAAATAGCACACTTTATTGCTTTGGTATTAGAGTGAGGTGGTCTGTGAGGAAGACAAATAGCACACACTTTATTGCTTTGGTATTAGAGTGAGGTGGTGTGTGAGGAAGACGAATAGCACACTTTATTGCTTTGGTACTAGAGTGAGGTGGTCTGTGAAGAAGACAAATAGCACACTACTGATTGATTTGATACTAGAGTGAATTGGTCTGTGAGGAAGACAAATAGCACACACTTTATTGCTTTGGTACTAGAGTGAGGTGGTCTGTGAGGATGATAAACAACATACTCCTTACTGCTTTGATACTAGAGTGACGTGGTCTGTGAGGATGATAAACAACACACTCCTTACTGCTTTGGTACTTAAGTGAGATGGTCTATCAGGAAAATAAACACACTCTTTATTGATCTCATACAAGAGTGAGATGGTCTGTGAGGAAGACAAATAGCATACTATCTATTGTTGTTGTTGTTGTAATGGGGTTTAATGCCATTTTTCAGCACAAGATAGGCTATACATGGAAGCCAGTATTAATGGTGGAGGAAGAACCCGGGAAAACCCTGGAAAGAACCACCGACCCACGAGAAGCTACCGGCAAGCTTTCTCACATACCCACATTAGCCAAACCCAAGACTCGAACCCACGCAGACAGAGGTGAGATGGAAGTGATCCGTAATAGTGAGCGCTTTAGACCACTCGGCCACTCGGGACCCCCATACTATCCATTGCATAGTGTTTGTTACTTCAAAAAATGGTAATAGAGTGAAGTGGTGTGTAAGGCAGAGAAACAGTATCATCTCTATTGATGCAGGGTGTCAGTTATCAAGGAATGGTAGTCTTTAATTGTATATGCTTTTAAAGTGGCCCTTGCTTGAACATATTCTCCATCACTGGTTGTGAGACTTGTATGCTCTTGAAGGCTTGTTTACAATGATCAAGATATGCAGGTTCAGCAACTCTTGGTTGGGATGAAACTCATGCCATCTTTGTTGCTTAATACAGATTAAGCAACATCTTAATTTCCTGGAGATTTCTGTTGCAAGATTGATGAGGTCGTTGATCTACCTGACAGAGAGGAGCATTCAGGATTCTCTTGCATGTTGTATCACTTTCAGAATGAAAAGTATTGGAGGGTAAGCATATATGTATATATGTACAGGCCATTCCCAGAGATGTTCCCATGATTTTATCATAAAGGAGGGTTTCCCCCCATGTCACCAAAATATTGGGTTGAGGGGTAGAAAAAAATGGTGATTGTTAACTGACATAGTCCAATATTTACCCAACACTTGAACATTCCAATTATCTTTCTTCTTACTCCACTCTGTTAAGGCTCTATCATTGGAGGCAGTGGCTTCAAAGTCAGAGTACATTAGCCTTTATTGCCTGCACATTATCATGTGACTTGGTGTGTCATGTAAGAGACAAAATACTAACATTCAAACAATGGATTACCGATTTAAAAGGGTTAGTTTTCCCACAACTTTTGCAAATATCATGGTGTTCAACTGTGAACCAACAGGCACAAATGAGTTCACTGAGTGCACTTACTTAGATGACTGGGTGAAGAGTCCTGCATTTGTAGTTTTGGGTACCCTGGACAAAGGAGGAGGTACACTAAAAGGCTTTGGAAACAATTTGTCAAATTCAATGGTCATCATGGCACATGTTTTCATTTGGCAGCAAAGGTTCAGAGCCTTCCCCATACCAAGATCTGTAACAACGGTGTCATGATAGGGAGGCTCTCATGAAAAGAAACAATTGTGAAAACAATGACCACATTTTATCTGGTTCTTGTCCACTTTGTTTTAGAGAACTGTTGGTTGTAATTTGGTAGAATTAATTTGATGTGGTATGTATTCTAGGAACATTCCTGCAATCTTTTTGCTTATTGCCTTGAAACTCCCTCTGCTGTAGCTGCGGCTGTGAGGGAGGGAAATTGGTGTCTTTGGTGACTTGCTTGTGGTTTTGTCATCATTAATAATGGATGCAAGTGCAGCATGTCTTGAGGAAAGGTGGGGGTCAAGAGCACTGCATCTCATGCTATCAGTTGTAAGTTCATAGCTGCTGTTATGGCACTGGCAAGATGATGTTGGGCCACTCTTTTTAAGATATAGGCCTTTATAGCAACCATGTTATGACTCTATGGTCTTAAACAAAGTAACAGAGAAGAGCAAAAACCATCAAGTTTTGTAAAATTCAACAAATAATTCACTTCCCTAGAATACAAAGTGAAAGTTTAAAATATAACATATAGTCTTGTGAATTAAATCCCATATAATCCAAAAACATTCTATAACAAGTCCAAGGCCTTGACCATGACATAGCATACCAACTGCTTCGTGTTTAAAAATTTTCCAATCCATGCATACAAAAAAATGCTTCTCACCCAAGCAGCAGAGGGGGCGAATCCGACATTTTGTCCAATCGTCATTTTGCTTAATTATTACTTCTGCACTCAGCGGATCCGGTGTAGTCAGCGCTGGTAAAAAAAAAAACGACGACGTCGTTGGGGGATCGTCGCGTCGTCATTTGGTTTAATTAACACCTTCTGCGCGTCGATCCCCAGCGTCGTCAGCGTCCGGTAAGCACATCGACGACCGCGTCGATGTCATCGCCCCCTCTGCTGCTAAGTGGTTATTTACAATGATCTTACAAACAGAGTGATCACTAACTCCTCCTCCTGTAGATCAATTAGGTTGTTTGACTGATCGGTGAGTTTAAAATTAATTCTCGTTAAAAACCGATCATGGCATCGCATATAGACCGGATTAATCGGATTCTCAACGATTAAAAATCCCGGAGGGGCTGTTGGTGAAAATGAATAAAGGATATACCCCTGTTGAGCTTGATTTGATTGATTGATATCTACCTGGTAACTCCCTTCGATAACATCACACACTAGATTGATTGCTATCACCGATGCGATATTTACGTTGTATGGAGCAATATGCCTACCACCATCTCCGTTATCGTGTCTGAGGATATAAGTTGATGGACCGAGAAAATCATTAAGAGACTTTCTTAGTTCTGGCGCGTTGTATCCTGGAAATTTGAAATCAGGTAAATCGGCTTCTGTGATATTATACTCGGTTAGGAATTTTTGTTTATTATCATCGCTGCTATCGGATATTACTTTAACGATTCGTTCATTGATATATTCCATGTCTGATATAAGTTGATTTAACACCTCAACGTGTTTTTGTGCTTTTGTCTCTCGTAGCTGTTCTAGTTGTAATTGGTAATAATGATTAATTTCGGCAAACATATCAGTGATATTCTTTAAACTAATTACGAATGTGGTGTGCAATTTAGGAGTTTCCCCATACTGAAAATACCATTGCATGTTATTCCTGTCTTGAAATGCAAATATACTGGGTAATAACGCGTTTTTCATATTATACAATTTATTTTGATAATTGGGATTAATATCATGATACGATTGCTTGTCCGCGGGGGTTTTATGAGGTGGATTCTCAGGCCATCCTAGTATGGTTCTTATTGAACTGTTATAAATATCAACCATATACCCCGGTGTGCTTATTTCAATCGTCGACGATAACGTCGGTTCATGAACCGTAATAGCGATTTTTGATTCCTTTCCTGTGATCGATTTTATCCTGCGTTGAAATTCTTTATTGATTTGTTCTATTTGGTATGACCCAGTTGGTATTGTAACCTCCTCCCAGTCTGGGGTCCCATCGGGTTTATTTGTCCGTGCAAAAACCAGCGAGTTATTAGGTTGTTGTCCGTTAAATGCGTCCGCTCGGATATTAGGCCAACTGTGATATACTCGCAATTTTGCCAGCGCTATTTCCTTCACTGGAACCGGCGATGGGAAGTTCACACTGAATTCGGGTTTCGTTGACGTTATTGATATCATATTTGTTTGTACCGGAGTGGTGTTCTCCGCGATCCGTTGAAGCAACTGAAACCCTTCGGGGTTCAGCGACATTATTATTATTCGTTGTCTTTAGTGTCTAATTTCAGCAACCAGGTGGTTCCGGCTTCCAGTTAAAAATCCTCGATTTTTGACATCGCGGAGCTATACAACTGGACCATCGTGGAGAATTCAACATCGGATACGAACAAATTATCAATCGATAATGAGATCAACCCGGATAATTTCGAGTATGCGTCGGATACTATTTGATGTTTTACTGTATACTCGTTGAGTTTTTTCTGAAAACACGATGATATCTTTCTAGTGATTGCGTTGGCGACTCCAGCAACTGTTGTCATCGCGGAGACAGCGATTGGAATAGCGATCGGGGCTATCGTGGTCACCGTGGATAAAATAACACCGGTGCCAGCTACTATACCCGACACCGAGTACACGACCGCGTCGATGGCGGTTATTTTACGACGGTATTTTTTTATTTTTGCACGGTATTGTTCGGAAAGCGTTTTTAAGTTCGCGGAGAATTCTTTTGCGGTATCGAATCGATATTGATGTGACGTCGGTGATACCTCTGATTCAATTACCCTGGTGGTCATTTTATTCTAAAAGAGCTAGTGTTTTTAATTACTTAGATTCGCTACAAATTCCACATACCATGTGATGTTTGCCCGGGCTAAATTTCCATCAACGGCATAAATTGTAAACTGTTCAGTTGCGTTCTTGTCTATAATTGTTGATATTGTATTGTTAAACCCGGATGAACTCGACGATAATATATTAAACTGCATCATTGAAACCAGTGTCAATCGATAAATGCCCTTAACAGTTGCGGTAGTATTTACTGTATTCTGTGTAGGAGTCCAATCGAATGATCCATGCCGAATTGTGTATACTGTGTTGATGATGTTCTCATGAGGAATTTTTATTTTTTCGAATTGCTCTGCTACTCTCGGTAGTCCGTCTTTAATCGCTTCAACATCAGTTCCGATTATTTCTATTCTCCGCAAATTCGCGTCTATATTATTCTTGTTCGCTGCAACCCTAGTAATGAGTATATCTATTTCCTGTATATGCGCGTCCACATTTTTTTTGTTCGCTGCAACCTTAGTAATGAGTGTATCTATTTCCCGTGTATGCGCGTCCACATCTTTTTTGTTCGCTGCAACCTTAGTAATGAGTGTATCTATTTCCCGTGTATGCGCGTCCACATCTTTTTTGTTCGCTGCAACCTTAGTAATGAGTGTATCTATTTCCCGTGTATGCGCGTCCACATCTTTTTTGTTCGCTGCAACATCAGTTTTGACTGTTTCTATTCTCCATTCATGCGCGTCTATATTATTCTTGTTCGCCACAATATCAGTTTTGATCGTTCCTATTCTCTGTTCATGCACGTCTATACCTTTTTTATTCGCTACAATATCAGTTTTGATCGTTTCTATTTCCCCTGTATGCGCTTCTATATTTCTTTTGTTCGCTGCAACATCAAGTTCGATTGTTTCTATTTTCCCTGTATGCGCGTCTATATTCCTTTTGTTCGATGCAACATCAGTTTTGATTGTTTTTATTTCCTGTCCATACACGTCTATATTTCTTTTGCTCGTTGCAACATCAGTTTTGATCGTTCCTATTTCCCCTCTATACACGTCTACACCCTTTTTGTTCGCTTCAATATCAGCTCTGATTGTCATTATGTCCTGTGTATGCGCGTCTATATTCCTTTTGTTCGCTACAATATCAGTTTTGATTGTTTCTATTTTCCGTCCATGCGAGTCTACATTATTTATGATCGTTGCAACATTAGCGCCGATTATTTCTATTTCCCGTTCATGCGCGTCTACACTCCTTTTGTTTGTTGCAACATCAGTTTTGATTGTTTTTATTTCCTGTCCATACGCAGTGATATCATTTATAGTTGTTGTAATCTCATCCAGCTTGGTATTTTTTTTACCAAAGAATTTATCAAAGTTGTCATCGATCCTGTTAACATTTTTTCGCAACGTGTAAAATTGGCCCGACAGCGTTGCAAAATCCAAAATAGTATTCCTTATTGTTGTAATATTCGGTTCGGTTACCGTCGGGGTCCCGAAAAAACTAGCGGTAGTGAGCTGTATATCGGTGATAGATTTTTTCACCTCGGTGGCAGATTTTTTCACCTGCGCGTCGAGTTCGGTCACCGATCTATCCAACCTTATAAAACCGTCTTTGACTAATGTTACCGCCGATATATGTTCACCCGGTTTGAGTCGTCCGTCGCCGGTATACAACGCGATAGTGTCCTCGGCGGCATCACGCTGTCGTGTTAAAACATCATCCAGGGACACATTACTGGATTTCAATTTACCCTGGCGGTCTTGAAATACGACTATTTCACCTGGGTCAACACTGGTTAAATTCAACGTATCGGCGATTTCATCCTCGATTAGTTTTTTTATGTCATCGGTGGCGAGCGTTTCCGTGGATTCCTTCAGCGCCGAAACCGGTCGTCCCCAAATATCAATCATCGTTATTGTAAAAAAAAACGGCGTTTCTAATTAACCCGCCGGGCCTCTACGACCCCACTAGTGTATTCGTTTACAACTACATGAGGTGGTTTTCGCGATGATGAAATCGCCGCGAGTACGTTCAATGCCTCACGGCCACATATCGGTGGGTCACTTAATCGCTGTGTTGGCAACGTGGAATAAAACGCCCGGGCTGAACACGCCCGGATATACCGCATGAACTCGTTTGGCGGGGCTAACCCGTATGAATCAAAATAGACGATTGCACGCGGATCAATCGCGTATGCAACCCAATGAGTTCCCGCTCCGGAGGACCCATCGAGGTTAATTATGCCTGTTTCAATATTCCTTGGTGCCGCCGGTAATTGATCCCTCATAAAAACACCTCTGAAGTTTTTTATCGCTAGCGCGTTTGCGGCGTCTATTAAATCAAAATTAGACATGGGAGTCATTGACTCAGGAGTCATTGACTCCCGAGTCAATAAACGGTTCCCGGTAGTCTTAGACCCTTTCCCGAGTACCATGAATACGGGGTTCCCGGTAGTCTTAGACCCTTTCCGGCCACGGATCGTTTTTTTTTATAGCCTTTCCCGGTTGCCTTCTTCAATGCCATCCCCGCCGCGGTACCAACGGCTCCTAACGCCGCCGCCTTCGCCACTGCTGGTGCGGCCGCGGCAATCAACGCTGGAATCGCAGCTAACAACGGAAATATCCCGCCGGTCTTTTCCATGTTTTTAATCGCTGCGGCCGAGAAATCTACCTGAACACCCTTTTTATTCTTCATCGCATCATTGAAATGTTTTATTTGACGCGCCGTCAACGATATCTTATGATTACCACCCGCCATCTGTGACGGCTTCAGTGTTATTGTGGTCCCGCACTGTTTAGCCGACTTTGATCGTAATTTCTTGACTTGACCATCAGTCAACTCTACACTGACGACACTATACGACATTTTATTGTAAACGTGTTTGTGCTTTCAATTACATGTTTTCCACTGGTGCATCAACGATTCTCATTCGTCCACCAACGCCTTCTAGCAGCATTGATTTATCGCTGAGAATGACAGCAACCGCTCTATAATTAACACCAGCCGGGTCTATACGAGCTCGGAAGTGTATATCAACGACGGATTGTCTCGTTAAATCAAGATGTTCCAACGAAAAATAATAAATCGGATACAGCTTTTTAAAATCAAGTTGTGATATTTGCAAACCGGTGTCGACGTTTTGATCACGACCCATGTATGACAGCAATCGATGATACACACGTGCGACATGGTTGTCGCCGTAATTAAGCTGTATATCCTCGGATGGTTCCTGTTGTCCGTTTATTCTCAGCGAAACATCCCTGACTCCTAATTTATCAAATATCATATGGCTGCGTTCTTGACTGTCCAATCGTTCCCTATTCTGTAGCGCTATAAAAATATGACGCGGGGCTGAAACACCCTGTTTTGATGCCAGGTGCCATGTAAACGTATCGGCGACGTTATCCTCTTTAGCATCAGTTGTTACCGCTAGCCAACTCAACAACGATTTTCCTCCCTGTTCCATAAATGCTAACAATCGTGCTTCCGTGGTAACTGATGGAGTCAGCACCGGCATCCACAATGCCATTTTAGTTAAAATGACTTTACCGGCAGCGACGCCAGCAGCATGCCATATTGCATTGTTATCATCGCCCCTTCGCGTCAGCGCGATTGTATGCTTAGCCCCATAGATAACCCTCCTGACATTTCTGCA
The DNA here is from genome assembly GCA_028554795.2 of Sinohyriopsis cumingii. Lineage (NCBI taxonomy): Eukaryota > Metazoa > Mollusca > Bivalvia > Unionida > Unionidae > Sinohyriopsis > Sinohyriopsis cumingii. The sequence continues at coordinate 18,407,707 of CM068827.1, read as the reverse complement.
GAATCCAAATATGTGATGGAGTGGAATCGCGCATGAAAACTGTCGGCGTGGTCTTTGCAACATTGTTACTCGTGCTGCGAATCCCATATTGTAATTATCGTTAAGACTTTTTATAACAGTGAAATTAGCGTCTGGTCTTGCTCTGCGGTCTGGGTTATTTGCTTCAGCCTGTGGGTCAACTGCGCTATCTCTTTCCACCAGCACGTTAACGTATTGAAGATGATCAGCGTTATCGGTGGTGTCCTTCGCAAACATCATAGATGGGCCCGTCGATCTCGTATAATCGTCCGAGTATCTCGCTAACCCAATTATCGTCGTTGCAACATCAACCTCGCGTTCTATTGATTCAATTTCTCGCCCGTCAATAAGATATCTGGCGCTCTCAAATAACGCCATGATACCGTTGTTAACGAAGCCAACTCGAACACGATCGTTATCTGCGTATGGTGCATTATCGGCGGCATTTGTCACGAGTTCTCCCTCAATTTCGATAAACGCTTCACATGGCAGAAAGTATCTACTGGTATCTTGGACTTGAAGTTCAATTCGCGATCGTAGGTCGGGTTGCGCTGCATAATAAGAATAATATTGATAATCACGGACAGAATCATCCCTGCGCACTGGGGCATCCATATCAAACGCGGGATCAGCGGTTCGCGCAAACATTTTATTATTTATCATGTTGATGTTTTCAATTGCGATTTTCTTTGAATTCTGTTTAAGACCACTCCCCCGCTATTGTGTTCATGGGCGCGTTGGTGGATGACTGAGCCGCCAACGACTCTAGTTTTTCTTCCACGGCGTTATTTATTACTTTACTGACATTTGCAGGCATCACCGTCGTTGATGGCATCACCGGTGGTTTCTGTTTTTTTCTTGAAAATCTCTTGGATTTCACCAACGACATTAGTTTGTCCTTTGCTGCAGAAAGCGCCTTTCCGGCAACATCTCCAATAGCACTAATACCCTTATCACGAATAACATCAATAGCCTTCATTCCTAATTGTTTGGCTAACGGCGCTACTTTTGGAGCCATTCTTGTAAATAACCCCGCAATGGTGCTACCGAGACCATCTCCATAGTACGCGCGGTAAACAGGCAATCGCGAGTTTACCACGTAGACGAGTACTGGTTTATCGTGGTTGTAGTGTATGATCATCTTTATTATAAAAACACCGGTTTTTCAATTAGTGATTGTGATCACCAGTGATTGTGATCACCCCTTTCCCCTTTCCCACCGCCGTGTGGAAAACCGGAATAAATTTTATCAAAATTTCCTGGGGTTTTTGCCCTCGATAAAAATCCGGTTTTTTCCTGATTTCTAGTCATTTTTGGTCGTTTTTTGTTGCCTATAGTCGTTTTTTTTCGATTTTTCAGCAAAAACATCGATTTTCTCTAAATGATTTCCTGGGGTTTTTGCCCTCGAAAAATGGCCAAAAATGGCCAAAAAACGGTTAAAAACAGTCAAAAAATGGCAAAAAATGGCCAAAAATAGTCAAAAACGATAATAATTTTATAATTTTATAATTTTATAATTTTTTTAATCATCCACGAGTTCGTCTATGAGCGTTCGATACGCACTAACGTCCATGATACCACCCGTAAATAACCGCTTGCAAATATCAGCGGCCTCATTGATTATTTCCGGAGAGTTATTTCCGGCTCGTTTTCCTCCGATTAGTACCTCTAGCCGTGATATATCACTGAGAACACTGTTAGGACAGGTAACGCCGTAGGATTCTTTACCAACAGAGTATCCTTTTCCTTTTTTTGGTATTCTACTTTTTACTTTATTGTGGAATGCGTCGTAATCGGGGCCATCACCACGTAGTAATGCATTCTCGTGTTTACTAGCTAAATACACTATTCTTGTCCAATCCTTTAACGACTTTATACTTTTCTTGTAACCGCTATTGATATGCTCCTTATCTCGTATGCTCTTAGCAAAATTGGAGGCAGTAAAATCAATTAATTCTTCCCTCCTGTCCCTGAGGTCTCTAATTTGATCTATTGTGCTCTTCTTAAGTACATTACGGGGTATATTCCTCTCTTTTTCTTCTTCTGGTATTTCTTCTTCCGGTGTTTCTTCCGGTATTTCTTCTTCTGGTTCTCTTGCGGTAGCACCTAGTTCTTCTTCGTCGGCCATTGTAACATAAGGTTCTTGTGGTTCGGTTATAGCGAGTGGCGGTGGCCTCCGTGTTGTAGCAGCCGCTAGTGTTTCTAAAGACCTTTTTGTTTGTTCGGTCTGAGCCGCTATCTTTTCAAGCGCATCGAGGACGGGTACAGTTGCCGCCGTAACATCTTTGGTCGCTTTAGTTACCGGGGCAAAGAGTTGTTCGCTTCCAACAGTAAAATCGGTTTGTAGTTGCTGCCGCGTTTGAAGTTGCTCTCGGACCCTGTCTCGTAACGGTATGAACTTTTTAAGCGCCGCTAGCCGCTCTCTGGCTAGCCGAGTAGTAAGTGATTCGCCTACCATTATTGCAATTGCGAAGCAATTTCTAATTTCTCGCCGGAGTTTTCGTCTATAATCCTTCTAATGTTTTTGATCTTGCTAGAAATCTCCCGGCGTCGTTCATAAACACGTCCGAGTTTTTTTCGTATTATTTCAACGGCAGTAAATAGTCCAATGAATGCATTTGCGTCATTGTGGTACAAGTTTTCATTAATCGTATGTTGTAATCGTTTTACAAAAAAGTACTCGCGGGCCAGGGTAAAACGCCCCCGTTTTGATTGCTCGTTAATAATTTCATAATCGGATAATATTTTTTCACTGTCGAGACCATCAGATAATTCAATTCCTTGATTTTTTAATTTTGAAATCTCGGCTAATATATTATTGATGTCTTCGATATTCATTATTCCTATAAAACATCTTGTTTTTAAATAAAAAAAAATGAAACCCCCGCGTATCAATTCCGAAGGTGTTTAATAATTCGTTTTCTTCCGGAATGGACAATTTATTGTCATGGCGACTTCGTCAGCGCCATAGGCGCCGGTGACTTCGTATCTACATATGAAAATCGAATTCTATGCCCGGTCTTTTTTGAGATTGCTGTTTGATATACTCGTTCTGCTACTTTTCGTATTGAGGCGATACAAATGTCAAAGTATCTACTGGCTTCATTCATCGACTGAAATATTTTTTCCTCGTGAGTTGTTGTATCAAATGACTTTACGGGTTTTGCTTTCTTTGGGTATTTACCGGTTTGGCCCTTTTTGGTATTTTGACTCTGCGAGACAGCTTGCAAGTTTATAAGAGAATTATCAGTCTTATTATTATTAATATGATCAATCACAAGTCCATTTTCGATTAATCCGTTGAATACCTCAAATACCGCCCTATGAACATGGTACTTCTTCTTTCCGGCACCAAACACCAGATACCCCTGATTACTTACGGTACCAACCGGCTTCTTCAGTTTGCGGTTTCTAACAATGCCGTCGCGAGATGCCTCGTAATTGACGAGCACAGGATGCGGCTGAAATTCTTGGTCCATTTGTATAATAATACTATTTGTCTAATTTATTATTTGGTTTAATTATAAATCTTTCAACGTAGTCTTGGGGGGTTTTGATGACGAAGTCGGCGGTGGGGTCAATGACGGCGTTTTTAATTCGCTTGTCATAATAGCGTTTTAGTTCCCTGTATCGCTTTCCGCCACAATTAATACACAACTGCGATTTTCCTCTTACACCGACGTGGCAAACCAAGCACGGGAGGGGGCCAAGAGAACCATTACGAACGCTTTGTAAATGATACCCGCAGAATTCACCTCTACATGATTTATTGCACGGGGTTGTCGACCCAATCATCAACCATTTGCATTTATTCATTATACTATATTCTTTCATTTAAATACTTGTTTTAATTATATGGATGAGTTCGAGAGATTGGCAGCAATTAAGCCCTGGAAAAATATTAAGTTCAATCTCGATAGAGTCCTCAAGGACGCACCAAAAGCGTTAATAAACGATAGAACCCTGTTGAATAAAATACGCGACTCTATCAATGAATTCAAGCGTGATGGTGCATCTCATAGTTGGTCAACATTTCGAATTGATGGCGTTGTTGATGCTACCATGAACGACAACCGCGCAGCAACGATAATATCACAACTTGACGGTAAAAGATATTTCTTCAGAGTAAAATTCATTGTCCGGGTGGAATCAGGTAATTGGATCATACGTGATAAATTTGAACCAGTTCTCAGCGACATGAAAACAGTCACTGTCAGCCGCGACTCCAAGCCGGGGCTGTTAACCGGAATTGACAGACCATACTATGAACGAGCGTATCCTGAAACAGCAGTTGTTTATGGAATATACCCGTTAAATAAGAAACCTGATATCGTAAAACTGAAACCGATGAAACAGTCAACGGGGATAAATTGTGTAGCAGAACGAATAATAGAGCATTTTACAAATGCATGTCGAGGAAACAAATTGACTGATTTACGACGTAGCAAAATCAACCAGTGGGAACTAACCGTAAAAGAGCGTGGAGCGACCATCAGCGACATAGCGAGATTAGAAACGTCGTTGAGATTTCCAATAACCGTTACAACGATAACCGGTGAAGTATTATACGAATCAAAGTACAAATCAAATGGGGCCCCAATCAAAATTATTGATCATAACGAACACGCATGGACGCCCGCGATCACAATATTTCCACGGGATAGAACAGTAAAGTATATACCCGAAGAATTCTCCCGGGATGGTTTTCTCGCGGAGAGGAAACTATTTGATGCTATTGCCTACTTGTGTAAAAACGACCCTGTATCAGTGTGGTTACTTCGCAGCGCTGAAAACGATGCGGATACCTTTGATCAGTTTGTAAGACCAAACGGCGAATTATATCGCACTGAAGCATTTCACAACAGGATGAAAAAAACCGCCATGGAATTTGAAGAGCATGATGAACAACTGCTAACAAATTGTTTTACGATTCCATCGGTTGTAGCTCATGTTGCAGCAAGGAAAAATGCGTGGAGACCAACGCGCAAGGAATTTCTGCCGGATGTACAATCCAGTTGTTTGGAATACTATCACGGTGGACTATGGAACACTGAATACAGCCGCGACGCTATGATCTCGGTTGATATGGTTGCCTGTTATCCAGCGAGTTTTCTCGGGTATGGATCCGCCGCTGAGTACTTTAGACGATTTGGACACCCCAGACATGAAATGACTCGTGTTGCTATTAATGGACCACTGCCTGATTTTGATTTAACCGGATTCGCTCGCATAGTATCATTTGAGTTCGCGGCAGGACTTCATCGCTGTTGCTATATTTGGATCGGTAGACACATGGCTGAAAAGAAGTGGCTGCCAATAGCGCTGCTACGGTATATGATTGATTGTAGCATGCTAGTTTCGTTGATTGTCAGTGACGCGATTATATCATACCGGGCACAGACTGAAGTCTGGTTACCAGAACCGGAGCGTCTAGATAGCATAATTGACGAGTCCAGAAAAAACATTGATGCCGACGACGAATATATCATCGAATGGTCCAGGAGGATATTTAACCAACGAAACCGCGAGGCAAAAGATCTCGGTAGAAGAATAATTGGTAAGTTCACACAAGGTGGAAAAAACCACGACTACAAACGATATTGCTCACGGCTGATTATAGATGACGCAGAATATGATTTCGTAATCAAGGACGCAGTGGCAAAAAATAGATACGTGAACTGCAAAACAGCTTTCTTGTCCAATGGAACGAGGTTGGGTACAGTTGTTACCTACAGCGATGGAGACAGCCCGGCGTATCCACATTTGAGGGCGTCTATGCTGGGTTATGCCGCTATCAATTTATTCTCGATGATAAATAGATTCCCCGATACCGCGGTTAGAGTAGCCGTTGATTCGTTTTATGTTGACGTAAAGTACAAGGAAAACGTAGCCGAGTTTACTAGTCCGGACGAGAGTTGGGGTACATGGAGAATTAAAAATGAAATACGACGCGATTATTCCCCGTCAGCAGATGTCACCGTTGAGAACAACTACTTACGCGGTGATAAATTGTCAGAATGGTCTAATGCACCATCGTGTTCTGATCCAATTTGTAGACATAAAACAGTTTATTTAAGCGGCTGTGGCGGGTCAGGAAAGACGACTCGGGCAATTGAATTATTTCGAACGCGGGCAAGTATAATCGTGCTTACACCGACCCATAGACTAGCGCGAGAAATAAAACAACGAAATGTTGACGCCGTTACTTATCACAGCTTTTTTCGATACAGCGGCGGTGAGTGGACTCCTGATCGAATGGGTGAAAAATTTATTCCTGGAGTTATCATTTGGGATGAGATATGTACTGTTTCGTTAGATGTTTTACAAATGTTTCTTGATTGGTTGGTGCTCGCGAATACAGCGGTGATCATGTGTGGCGACCATGGTCAACCACCACCATTTGTCGGCGAGGGCCCACATGATTGGTTAAAGGGTTTTGTGGACTATTATGAAGAAACCGATACTGATTACCGAGCACTTGATGAACAACTGCGCGGGGTTAAAAAATTAATCAGATTACAGCCGGATAGAATTCAGTGTGAAATAATCCGCGAGGTGATTCCGGAAACGCCGTTAAATGAATTCTGGGAAACATGGAGACCAAACGATTTGATTGTAGCGAGTAGAAAGATAGTCAGGGACACACTTCAGCGGAAGTTGTTTACGTTGCATAAGGAAAAATTTCCAACGCGTCCAGTGCCGTTATGTTATAGACCCGCGGATACACGGCGGCAGAACATTGAAGTTGAAATCCCGGGCCGGACAGAAAAACAAATTCTCGTGCTGAATGATATTGTGCTCGTTGATATCAGCGTCGTCGAGGACGCGCTACGTGCTGATAAATCCCCGTGGACGCTAGGATACGCAACAACAATACATTCCTCGCAGGGACTAACCATCACGGACACAATTGTTTGGATGGTTGATAATCGCATCGAATGGTCGAATCTAGTCTATCTTGCAGTGTCCCGAGTAAGGAGGATAAATCAGCTTCGAAGAATTGTTATTGACGGAGTCAGTGACGGAGTCACCAACGACAACGACATCATCGATGCAAGCGTCATTGATAGAAAACTCTCGGGTTACCGCCAACAGGATAAAAAAAAACAGCGGCGTTTTGATATTGATGCCGAATTAATAATTGCGTTACGACAACAACAGAATAATCACTGCGCGAGTTGTAATTGTGTAATGAGTTGGCGCTATTCGGATAAAGACGCTCGCCAATTTACCGTGGACAGAATCGATAACAGTCTCGGTCATGTTAAAAACAATGTGAGGTTGACCTGTCTTGAGTGTAATAGACGCAACGGCGCTAGTTAAGACCACGCGGGGGTAATTGAGTATCGTCAGGTATCACTTGTAGTTGCTCGCGTGTAAATCCGCGCTGAGGAGCAGTTGAATCCAGTCTATAGATCGGTGGTCTACCAGTTGATCGTGTTATCGTTGATATGTTATGTGTGGTAACACTCCAAATAGGATCAGTAGCTCTTTTTTTACCGCCTTCAAGCTCTCCTGGTTCATATAGATATCTAACAGTGACATCGCCGAGAATCGGCTTGGAAACGCTATCTATTTTTGATCTTCCGGGTATATACTCGTATTTAATCGCGTCGCTGGGCTTCATGTTGATTGCTCGGGTAATCTCGTTATTTAACGCTGCAATTACGCCCGATAACCTTTTGACCCATTCACGAGATCGTTTTTCTTGGATGAATTCCTTCGCGTATTGATATCCAAATAACCGTTCAGCGAGAGTCCGATTGAATCGTTCAACAATTGCCTGATCACGATGTAGCGCAGTATGACCTCGTCGTACCGCGACGCTATGATGTTTCAGCGTTGATAAAACAGCGCCGCGAAATTCACTACCGGGATCAACTTGTAGTAGATTTGGCCAGCGCAGAGGACCCCTTCGATAAATTCTTTCAAACGCAGCGGCTACTTCAGTTGCTGACTTTGTTTTTAACGGCTCCGCTTGTTTGTATCGACTCGCAACATCAACTACGGTTAGCGCGTATTTGTAACCGTTGTCATGCGGCAGAAATAATATGTCAGCTTGATGAACTTCATTGGGTACGCTGACATCAAAGCGCGAGAAGTTGATTTGTTTAGGTGGTGGTAGATAAATTTGCCATATAGCCTGTTTGGATAACCAATTAGCCGCAGTGGCCTTTGTTACCTTTGCAGCGCTTGCGAGTTTACCAATTGCGGCCTTTCCTTTCCAGTATCCTCTCGGAGAATAATAGATGGATTCCATGTTGTTATTATAAACGCTAGCGTTTTCAATTACCAGCGCGAGAAGCTCCGCTTCCAATCATTAATTTACCTTTCATAGCCGATTTTACCAACCATGAGGCCAATTTTTCTTTGACGGATTTATCGGGAATAGCATTTAACGCGTGAATTAATTTTACATCCGCGATATGACGCTGTTGCAGATCACCGCTACGATAAGCTATATCATGTATCCGACATGCTTCGTCGATAGCGTTTATTGGATACTCACCGGGTCGCGGCTGATTTTGATCATCGAGTCTGATATCTAATCGTGTTCCGGGGCCACAGTAGCTATATCCTGGGAGGTGTTTTTCTCCTGGATACTTTGCCCACGGTGTTCCGGGGAGTTTTGATAACTTGGCTGCAATATCACCTCCTCGCTTTTTTTTAAAACATCTCCGGGTCTAGCAGAAATAAATCTAAATTTCTTTGTACCGCATTGTACACACTTACCAGTAAGCGCCGATCTGTTATTTCTTGTTGTAACGGTTGTCATATCATTTGTGCCAGTACGCACTCTACACTTCACACAATATAAATCCATAATTTATGTATAGAGACATGAATATAATTGACTTTTCAGCGACTAAAACAAGAGAACCAGTTAAGCATGTTGCAGCGTTACCAAACTCGATCCGGATGATTATCATCGGACCATCTGGATCCGGCAAGACGCAATTGTTACTTAATTTAATAATGAGATGGATGAAGTGGGATAAGTTGTATTTGGTTGCTCCTAGCGTAGATGATCAACGATGCTACGAGGTGTTGAAAGATTTTAACGAGAATGCATCAGCGATCGCTAAAAAAAATGTTATTGAGTTTATTACAGATATCAATGATGCACCAGGTATCGATGATATTGATGGCGACGTTAACAATCTAGTCGTGTACGATGATGTTATGTTAGACAATCAAAAAAACCCAGCTAGGATATTTTCCAGAGGCAGGCATAAAAACACTGACGTGATATATGTCACTCAACGATACACTCAGATTCCAAAAGTAATCAGAGACAACTGTAATATTCTTGCCGTATTCAACGGCGTTGATACACACACGCTACGAAATATTTGGCAGACATGGTGCGGCGGTGACATGGACTTTAATGTTTTTCGAAACTTTTTTAGTCATGCTCAGTCGACCCCACATGGATTTGTAACGATAAATTTACATGACCCTCGGACACGATATCGTATCGGACTTGACCAAATATTCGGTTAGTTGTAAATAATTTTCATTGTAAGATCATAGCAGCAGAGGGGGCGATGACATCGACGCGGTCGTCGATGTGCTTACCGGACGCTGACGACGCTGGGGATCGACGCGCAGAAGGTGTTAATTAAACCAAATGACGACGCGACGATCCCCCAACGACGTCGTCGTTTTTTTTTTTACCAGCGCTGACTACACCGGATCCGCTGAGTGCAGAAGTAATAATTAAGCAAAATGACGATTGGACAAAATGTCGGATTCGCCCCCTCTGCTGCTACCCAGCAAAATGCAATATTCTCTCTGCTACTGGGTAAACAAATTGAAAATTGGTATGTGGGACTTATACAGCCTCTAACTAAAATTCAAGGGAAAGTGTCTGCGAGAAACAAAATGCTTCATGCTTGGAACTTACAATTGATGATATAAGCAGCCAAGAGTATCAGTAACTCTGGCAGACTGTGAAAGTAACTGAAGCCAAACTCTTCCTTTAGTCAAGAATATACTAAAGACCAGGCATAATTTTAGAATGAGAATAAGGATAGAACTCTGATGGCAGAAAACAGAAAACTTCTTAAATCTGCACCATATTAAAATCTAAAAACGATGAGAAGATTTAAGAGATCGTTTTGTTGTCTTTAAATAAAGGTGGCGAAGGTGACATCACTTGTGGTACCTGCAAAGTAGCTGGAGATGAATATTGAGGATGGTGACAAATACTTGCAGCCTATTCCAAGTTAGATATGGTGGCTTCAAGTAACAAAGGCTTGAAAAAAAGTGAAGCAACATCTCTTGGATATTGAGGCACCTGGAGCTGGTCATTGTACACAAGAAGTGATCCATAAGAGTGCCTGTATAAAATGAGTTCACGAAACTGGACAAAGTTCATTCTTCTGGTGGCTGATGCTTTATAATCAATTGTGGTCATGGGCAGTTGCGATCAGAGGGATATGGCATAGTCCAGTGATGACCAAGTAGGGCCATCTTGGCTGGCATAATGTCCAATTCTTGATGTTGGGATGAGATAAGGGATATTGATCCACAGAGCCAGTCCATAAAACTGATATGCAAGATGGTAACTGAGCCTGTTACTTGCTCCTTATCTCACTCCCCAGCAAGTGATATGGTGTCAAACCTTTGCATGCAAACTGACTACATTAGGGGATGCAATCACAACCCATGCAGGTATGCACCAAGAGGCACCTAATTGTGTGAGGAGGGCAAAGTGATTACACTAAATGCCTGAAACTTTGTCATCGAGGAAAGAAAGAACAGCCAGTTAAAAATTTATAGTTGGCAAGTACTTTCTTTCAAAGTGAACACTCCTCCAACTTGCTTGAAGGTAGAAAACTTTCAAAATGCTTGTATATGGATTGCAAGGTCTATCTGTCTGTAGAGAGCATATTACTCGGCATAAGCGGAAATAGTAAATGAATTATTCAAGGAATTTGGTGCCAATCTCTTTAACTGGGGGCAGGTCACTCTAACTCCGACCTAGGTGGGAAGATAAATTTCAGCTTTAATCTAAAAATTTAGATAGAGATGACTGCATCGGAGAGGTAGCAGTAGTTCTCCATAGGTATTATGATTGGGTAACATATTTGAAGAAACAACCTTCTATTGTTTGGGTACTACAGTACAATGTTCTGTAAGGTAGAGAAACAGCATACTCTCTATTGCTTTTGTACCAGAATGAGGTGGCTTATGATGTAGAGAAAAGCAAGAAATCTTGAGGAAACCACTGAATTTGGATTGGGAGTTGCCTCCTGAATTTGCCTCTTCAATATATCTTTACATGCAGTGACAACTGGACTTCAATATTTCCTAACATGCAGTGACGACTGGACTTCAATATTTCTTTACATGCAGTGAGTCTCTGACTCTAAGATCTTGGTAACTACAACAAAATACCAATGATAAAAACCAAAACATTTAAACATTTTCATTAAGTTTTTATCTACCTGCATAACCCTATTCCATGATGAAAATTACTCTGTAATCAAATTTTTCCATAATTATAAACAATCTGTTGCAATTTCTTCATGGAGCTTGTGCTTATATCTAACATGGAGTTTTGTGTTGCTGAAATAAGCATTAATCAGCGATTTCTAAATATATCAACTGATATTCAATCAGCAATTTCTAAATATGCCAAGCGATGTTCAATCAGCAATTTCTAAATATGCCAAGCAATGTTCAATCAGCAATTTTTAAATATGCCAAGCAATGTTCAATCAGCAATTTTTAAATATGCCAGGCAATGTTCAATCAGCAATTTCTAAATATGCCAAGCAATGTTCAATCAGCAATTTCTAAATATGCCAAGCAATGTTCAATCAGCAATTTCTAAATATGCCAACCAATGTTCAATCAGCAATTTCTAAATATGCCAACCCATGGTCAATGGGTGCTTTTTAAATACATCAACCCACCTTCACTGGTTAATTTTCTATATGAAATAGAAATCTCTGTGTTAAACAGACTGATTTGTATGTTGAATGTAATAATAAAATAAAAAGTCAATAAATGTATAAATATTTCTTTTCTTCATACAAATGGAAGCAACAATTTTTCCACTTATGTCATAGCTTCATTTGACAAGAAATACTTACCTTATTGTACATTTCCTCATCTGACTGGATTACCAGGTGTGTTACTTGATCAGTCATTGTTTAGTTGATATTGCATCTAACTGGATTACTAGGTGTGGTACTTGATCAATCATTGTTTACTGAACACTGCATCTCTCTGTAAGAAAGTATAAGAAATTAAAGTCTAGAATTCCTGTACATTATATCTTTGCTGATTTATCTGATTCATTCTGCATGACTTCTAATACGAATATGTGGTCTTAAAACAATTGGTAATAAAGATTGAGAAACTACAAGCTTTGTAAAATGGAAAATTTATTTATTTCCCTAGAAAACAAACTGAAAATGTAAAAAAAGAAACTACAGTATTGCAAATTAAATCCCACATAATTATAATATTACAGACACAAGTCCTAATGATTAAAGTTCTGAATAAATGTTAGTGGAAAACCAAATAATCCAATGCTGGAAGTGTTCATGTGCCTGTGGTGGCATATATAGTGTTGATGTGCAAACAGTCCTTTGTTGGGTCATAATTATACAATCCAAGAATATATCCTTATTTGAAAGTTCACTATAAATTCGAGACTTTATTGAGGAATGTTATTTTTCATGAGCACTTATTTTCAGTGAATAAATTGTTGTTGTTATTGTTGTAGGGTTTAATGCCATTTTTCAGCACATGATGGGCTATACGTGGCGACCAGTATTAATGGTGGAGGAAGAACCTGGGAAATCCCCAGAAAGAACCACCGACCCTCGAGAAGCTACTGGCAAGCTTTCTCACATACCCTCATTAGCTGAATCTTAGACTCGAACCCATACAGACAGTCAGGTGAGATGGCAGTGATCCGTAATGGACAGTGCTTTAGACCACTCGGCCACTGGGGGCCCCTTCAGTGAATAAATAAATTTGAATAAATTCTAGCCCAAATGAACTGCTGGACACAACTCTAGTACAATTGATTCTGATCAGATTTTAAAGGACAAATAAATAAGTTCTAGAAAACAAGATTATACAGTCCCCTACTTGACCTCATGTCACAATTCACATTTTCTAATAAATACTACCCTAGGAAAATAACCTTCTGGAAGGTTTCTAGGAAAATAACCTTCTGGAAGGTTTCTAATGTTTAGAAGATACTATAATTAGAATGTAAAATGTTGGTAAACACAATGTCCTTGACTCAGGGAAAAATAATTCTAATAGGTAAACCATGCTCAGAGGGAAACAATTTCTAAGCTATGGGTTAGTTGTTTATAGATTTTTTTTATAAATCCGGTCAAGTAGAAAATGAACTTGATTTTAGGACAAGGTCAAGTCTAACATATAACATTACATTACCAATAACATATAATGAAATTTTAAAAATTAAAAAAAACTAACAAACAATGCATACTAAATATAACATTACCCACCCCATAACTACTACCTGCATCCATCCATGTGTAAAATCAACCCTGTTCGTGAAGTGGAATGGTATAAAACTGAAAATAATGTGTGTGTGGTAATAAAATGGCCATAATGACTGTATAGTTAATGTGTGTTCCAGTGTGTGCTAATGTGTGTGCATGTGAGGGTGTGGGGGGGGGGGTGTGCATGAGCAAGAGTGTGCATGCAAGCATGACTATAAACACTGCATTGATAATAATGTGTGTGTGTTTGGTAATAAAATGACAATATTCGCTGAATTGCTAATATTGTGTACGTGTGCACGTGTGGTAATAAATTGACCATAATCACTGTATAGTTAATAATGTGTGTGTACATGTGCAAAAGGCATGAAACGGGGACATCAGTGTGAATACACACCCAAAAAAACAAAACAGGGACATCCCCACTTTGTAATGTCGGCTTAAATGAAATGCCACTACCTTACCTGATGATACAAACCATGAAACATGCGTATCTGAGCACGTCCCCGTTTTGTTGGCACAACAATATACACATACCACTCAACTCTAAACCTCATGTGTATCAGTTAGAAAACTATGTCCCTGTTTACATGGGAAAAATTTAGTGTTTTGCTGTCGGCTTGCGCACTTTACTTCCGAATTTACTCACCAAAGATGGCATCCGGAGGAGCTAACAGGATTTAAATCATTTGTGTAAACATAGACAAATAAGTACTGGGCCTCCCTTGGAGATATTTTTCTTTGCACCATGAAATTTGCCAAATCAAAAAACCTGGAGCCACTTTTCAGCCAAAGGAGCAATTTTTATGCCATAATGCATTGACTTAAACATATGCGTACTAATATATTGGCCCTATTTTCAATCTGATAATAAAACAGCTAGGACGTGTTTATATTACATTTCACAGAGCAAGAATAATTATTAATATATATATAACGATACATGTACCATTATATACACATGAAGTTCAATGTAAAGCATATGAAAAGGAAGAATAAGAATCTCTCTTTATAACTGATAATACAAAATATTGCTTACTCTTTAGTAACAATGCCACTGACACTTCATCAATGTCTGCCTCGTTTTTTTCCAAAGATCATTTCTTAAATGCCTTCATGAAATCAAAATTCTCAACATCAGGCCCATCAATAGAAATTCTCATTCAATTTTTCAGAGTAGATCTGCCATATAATTTCAAAAGCTTGTTTTGGTCAGATTCTGACGACTGAACAGTCTGCAATAGAAATAGGGGCAACAAGTAACCTGGTAGCTGCATCAGATGCAGCTGGATACAAATCTTTGTTTTTCAGAGCTTGATTAGCCATATTCTTTGTGCTTGATATGTACAGACTTGTTTTATGAAGTAAATTTTACATTTTTCATTGATATAATCGACTCTGGCCCTTACAGTTGATGACGCATCTTTATAGTGACATCCTGTGTTACTCAGACTACAAAAACATGTAATCTAAGTAAATAACCCCTTACACACTAAGCAGTCCCAAATGCGTCACACACTCAGTCTGCAATAAACATAAATTAACCGGTCCTACTAAATACTGCTAAGCCTGACAAAGCCACACAAAACCTGACAAAACCCAACAAAGCCTGACAAAGCCGTGCAAAGTCAATTAAAAAAGTGTATTTATATTGTTAATTATATTGACGAATAAATTAACCAAACTGAAAGACTAGTTTTCAACATAATTATGCCAAAATAATTACCGAAAACTTGGCGACAGAGTTCAAAATTCGAACAATGATTAAGTATTGGATAAAGTCTTCATACAATCAAATTTGAAATGTTTGTTATTGTTCTATAAATTATTCTTTTGACTGATTATGGACAGAGAATGCAATTTTCCAATATATGTTTTAACGAGTTATCAATTTTTATATGTACTTTTGTCTATATTCAACACAACATAACAACGGTACATAAAGCCAGAAAAAGTCATATTAGGAAGGTGTATTTATACTGCAATATCAGATTGATGAATAAATCAACCAAACCAAAAGACGAGGGTTATACACGTACCCCATTAATAGACCGCGAATGGAAAGATTAATTACTTTGGATAATAACAAAGTCAGACAAAATTATATTTGAAATGTTTTGTATTTTTATGAGTTAATTGGATAAACTATGGAAATAAAATGCCGTATCTTTAAGTACGCATTACTGAATTATCAAACATATTTTAGCAAACTCAACAAGTGTCGATGTTTGACAAAACATAACAAAGCACACAAATCCTGACAAAATCGTAACTAAAATGTATATTTTTAATATATATATATTCTACAAATTATCGACAGAAATGTCAATTTTTTACACAGGGACACAATGTCATGATATGGCAGAAAAGAATCATGCGAAGTCATCACAGAAAGTATTGTTTTCATTCCTATCTTGAAAAGTAGACGCCCAAAATGTAACACCTATATATCTTTGAATAACTAACCAATTAGAAGCATGCAACATGCCAAATGATGCTTAATAAAATACCAGGGGACACGTAAAAATTGTTATATTAATTTTAAAAAAAGTTACCCATGTTAGCTTCATTGGATATCTTTTACATCTCTCAATTATATTTCTTGTTTATATTTAACAAACATATTATTTAAGTTTAAATTCCAAAATGCAAAGTGCTTCTGCTCGAAAAAGACAAAAAATGAACTGGCCTTGTGCTGTATGTGGACTTAATCGTGCTGTTGCTTCCTTTATTTGTGACAAGTGCAAGTGTTTGATGCATGCAAAGTACGACAGGTTAACATCTGATGATTTAAAAACTATTTCTGGACAATACCCTTATGAGTGTCATGTGTGCATTCGTACAGCCGACAGCGGAGCGTAGAACTATGAAAGCTCGATGAACAGTCCCAATACGGTTATTATAATTATTATCATGTTGATTATCAAAACGCGTTTGTCCGTATCCACATGAGAGAAACTCACTTATCATAAATTAGTAAATGAAAATAGTAGTAAAATGCTTATAATACCAAAACCCATATATGCACATGTTAAAGATTGTGGTGAAAACGCCAGGCAAGGCAAGGTTGTGTTTTATCACATGTTTTATTTTGGTTATTTTTAAAAACGATTTAAAGAAACATATTTCTGACCAGAATAACTTATCAGCAGAATCTATATACAGTATGTATGCTGTATCAATGATTTACCACAAAATATATAAATTTTTCATTAAAAGGAAATGAGGCGTGCAAAACGAGTTGTATATTGTGGATACAGCTTATTATTTATTTTAAACAGACGTCACGCTAGGATTTTAAAACTAGGAGTCCTGGACTCCCATTTTGGTAAAAATAGGAGTCCCACCAACAAAAGTTGCAATCCCTTCTTTCCTACAGAATCAACACAGACTATTTTTTACATGGAGAGGTTTTCGTAATGTAATCGCTCACTTTAATATAGCTTCATTACAACAGTCCACTGACAGGATTGCAAATTTATGGTTTATTTATTTGTCTACGCCCTTGTAGTAATTTTAGGCAATGGTTAAATAGCATCTGATTTGCTGTTTTTTTTCCCCCGTATTTTCGTAAATACGTGTCAAGTCGGAAAACAGCTTAGACCTTAAAGCGCATCTCGCGAATTCCACAACATAGCATTGTCCCATACGTTTCTGACCGACATAATTTGCATTTTAAAGTTAAATCTTTAATAAAATAATACATTGGCTTTGCTTTTTATATTATTTTGAAAATATTTGCCCGATGATTTAAGAAAACAGACAATCTAATAAACTGGTACATCCCAGACTTAGAGGAGTTCGCCATTATTTCCCGTTAGGCCTACTGGTTCACTTACAGTTTCAAACTACTTTTATGACGAAATAGTGTACAAGAGGCAGTTAATATATATCCAGATCACCGATTCTGATCTTAAAACACGTTTGTATGTTTTATCATCAAATGATATCATGCAGGGAATTGAAAGTTGCTACCTTACTCGGAAAAGGGTCAATCAGCTATCAAAACATATACTTGTGAATGGGCAAGAGTTTGTTTATCAACGTAATTGATATCAAAACTAGGCCTAGCTAGTGATGTATTGATGAATACATTTCGCTACAACACTAGAACTAACCGGGTTAAGGCGAGGGGCATTTTTTAAAAAAAAGATTGGTCAGTCAATGTACCTCTAAAATAGTGATTGTTTGTCAATCAGAGTGATACTGAATTTTGCCAATTCAAGTAAGGACTTATTCCAAACACTAAGCTAGGCATCACACACATTTTTTACACTCAGCTACTGTCCTATCCAAACTATCAATTCTTGCAGCTTTAGCACTCTTCTAAATCTCGTTACAATCTTCGTAAGTTTGCCGTTTAACCCCAAAATACTTATCCAAATTTACGAATGGCATTTTGTCTAAGTCTCAACATGTCTTGATTCTCGTGCACTAGTTATTCCGATACATTCGGAAATGAACACAGTAACGAAAGCTAAAGTTGTTTATTTTGATGTACTTTTATAAATGACCACATATACATCGCTGGGTCTTTCTGACTCTTAATTCAATCACTGTTAATATCAGTACATTTACACACCCGGCCGCCAGTCAAAGCCTTTGAACTTGCCGCCCAGCTATTGCATCATGTTCTTTTTTATGTACTCTTATAATAGCAACATGTATGTATATCAATGGGTCTTTCAGTCACTGAATTCTGTCATTGTAAATATCAGCACAGGTAATTGATCAACACATTTTCCCACGAAGCAGGTGGCTGAAGCAAGACTGGCAAGTCTTTGAATTTTGCCGAACACCTATTTACATGCATACGGACGACTCCCGCCTCAGTGATTTTCTGCGTCCCAGATAGATAAAAAAATTGGCGTCCAAATACGCGTAATTAAGCGTTTCCGAGATCTCTTAACTATGCATGTATTTTACCTATATCACATACAAATACACATATTTGTCTTTTGAATGGAGTTTAGACTGACTATGGGCAACTGTGTATTGACAGAGTCAATGAACTCGCATCCCAGCGGAGTGTGTCCACTACAAAATGTAACGTCCTTTTGTGCCTATTCACAATCATCTTTGCATATTGATAAGTTGATTGTTTACATTTTTGAGTTTCTATTTTTATTCACACAGATTAAATCAACACAAGTCACACTTACGATTTATACATGAAATATGGTTTTCATGAAGAAAGTATGGCATTACAAACACAGATTCTTGAATAAATGAATGCTTATCAATGCACTGACGTGCAGGCCCATGGATATTAACACTGAAAAGAATCTAAGCGAAATAGCGAGCTAACAATAGGTAATTAAAATATTTTAATATATTTAAGTTGATGTAAACAATTATTCTGCCTTAATTAACATTACTACCGACCATAAAACTCTCTCACCCCCCCCCCATAGGTCCAGAAACACAGTGGTATTTCACAAGCGAAAATCTTCTATTCTCACCTTTTCATGGATTTTCACCCTTATCTTGATACGATGGTCGATCGATCGAGAGTCTTTTAGATATTTTAAAATTTAACAGAGTTAAGATACAACAACAACATCAACAAAGCTTTAATACATTACCTATGTGTGCCCGGAACCAAAACATGTACCTTACAGTGTCGACCGCCAATTGCAACTCTGTATCATTGATTATATAAACACTTTAGACAGATCCCAAGGGAAGTGTACACATACACATAATATGATGAATGATATTCTCGTCGGTTACTTGGTGCAATTTCAATGTGTTTTTTTTATACATGTACAACCTAATACATTTTTCTCTCTTGGGACCATGATTGTCTTTTTAGATGAAATATTTTCTTTTCTTATTCTCGGGATAATTATTTTTTTCTCCAAATAATAGCAAGGATATCATATTTTGTTTTGGTATACCCCTTTACAAAAGTTTTCGCGGTTACCAGCTCTAATTATTATCGCGTTGTTTCTTTGACTACGGACACTGTTGCCCCCAATAAGTTTCGCCCCCAAGTCATATCGGTCCTACTAAAGACAACAAAGATTACCTGACATATAACTATTGTGAATTACACTAAATATTAAATCATACATTTTCTCATTTCTTTTTATAATTTTTTGTACAATATTGTAACATTCTAAAAATATTTAATTACGTTTAGTGTATGTTTATACAAATATCTTTCCAAATGGAGGCTGAATTTTCTTATTTGTTAATTCTACTCTTTCTCCTTTTGTTTGAGAGTGAAACATCCTTATGCATGTTTATAAAAATATTTAATTACGTTAAGTGCTGGGAGGAAAAAATGACAGGATCACGATGGGCAAATACATGGCAGTTACTTACAATATTTGAAAATATATAGTGTTGATAAAAAATTTATACCAATAAATATAACAGAATTAGAAAATGTTTGCTTTGTCTATGATCATTATGTTTTTTATTATCTATTTAACTCAGTACAAGGATAGAAACATTTCAAAACTTGCAATACTGGAAATTATTTACTGTTAATATAGAATTTACGGCATATGGTATTGAAGTGCTATTGTAATCCGTTAACACTTGCCAACGCCTGTTGGACCATGCTAACTTTTACTCAATTAACACATTTATATTATGCCATGTTATGACATTGTGTGCTTGTGTGAAAAATAACCATTTATGTCGATAGTTTATCATATGCAGAAATTTTAAAATAATAAACTTTCCAGTTAAGACTTTGTCATTCTCTGTATGCCTTTTTGAGATACAGTGAAGTTGGAATTTGTCTCCCAATTCCCAGTCATTTGATATGGTGTGCGTAGTAAATCCAACATTTTTCTTTTGTAATTTTTGCGGCAAAAACACCATACAGCAATAGTACACATTTTTATTGTCACTTTGTATGACTCTGTCAGGCTGTTTATGCCTTTCTTATGAAACATCAAAAGGTTGTTGAGTTCGTCAACCTATGTTTCGATAATCAGTCAAATGGTCAATTTATAAAATAACAAACATTTCAAATATGTTTTTTTTTCTCCATATTTTATCATTACTTATAATCATGTTGAAACTAGTCCTTCCATTTGGTTAACTTAAACATCAATATAATTTACAATATACATTTGTCTAATATGACTTTGCACGACTCTGTCAGGCCTTGTATGACTCTGTCAGGCTTTGTGTGGCTTTGTCAGGCCTTGTATGACTTTGTCAGGCATTGTGTAATTAGGACATATTGAAATATTGCATGTTCTTTTGATAATCATTCAAATGAACAATTTATCAAATAAAAAACATTTTACATACTATTTTCTTTTTATTTGAATTTGAACTTGGCCACCAAATTTAGGTTATTTAATTCAACACAATGATGTTGAAAATTAATCCTTCAGTTTGGTTAATTTATTCATCAATTTAAAATATAAATACACTTGTCTAATGTGATTTTTATGACTGTCAGGCTTTGTGATGATTTTTCAGGCTTTGTATGTCTTTGTCTGGCTTTGTGTGATTAGACTATATTGAAAAATTACATTTTCTTTCGATAATAAGTTAAATGAACAATTTATGACATAATAAATAGTTTACATATGATTTTGTCAGACTTTGTTATTACTCTGTCATTATTCGATTTCGAATTTGAACTCTGTCACCAAATTTTTGGTCATTTAATTCTGAATAAATATGTTGAAAACTAGTGTTGAACAGATCAGCAAAAAGATTTGGTGTCATTTGCATGAGTTGTTAATTTAGGGTCCTACTAAATACTGCTAAGCCTGACAAAGCCCAACAAAGCCACACACAGCCTCACAAAGCCATGCAAAATTAAACAAGTGTATTTATATTGTTAATTATATTGATGAATAAATTAACCAAGTAAAAAGACTAGTTTTCAACATAATTATTCAGAAAAAACTATTTAACTCTGAACCATTCAAATTTGGATAAGAAATACTCTGGAAAATGTCCACATAGATTTTAGTTCATTCCAATGTGGTTTAAAGCATAATAATAAACAGTCTACATGGCAACCAAAATATAATACCATTTCTTTCCTCCAATTAACTGCATTAGAGTTAAATCTGACAGGTTAAACTTGAGCTAATAGGAAATACAAGAAGTTTTTTAAGTACTTGTACATGGCACCAGTCATGACACCGAGAAATACAAGTTTTCATACTCATATTTAGTGTTTCTCTATGTATCTTAAATGTGAATGCTGGCTTAAGTATAAATAATGTAAAACAAAACAATCATATAAATTTTGTTTGACTCAGAGGTAAATTATCAAATATTTCTCATTCTTTCCTCATTTAGACAGTACCTTTTTTAATTTTCTACATCTATCCATCCATTTCTTTCTCTCTCTCTCTCGGCTCTGTTCCTTCTGTCTGTCTTTCTTCCTTCTTGATGGCTTGATTTCTTTCTGGCTGAATCTCCCTTGTTTTCCCCTATTTCTAAGGACCCGATGACACGAGTCATCACACAATTTTACTCTAATCAATCAATGACCAAAAATATGCAACTATAACTTCACAACTGCTTCTCCTTTAAGCTAAAGGCAGAACATTAATACTGTTACATGTGAAGGGTCTCTTTAGTGAACGAATGAAACAGACTATAATAATTTTCCTCTAATTAATGCGTGACCACCAATATCACAACTACACAATAGCCTGCCAACCTCACAACTGCATGGTTTCTCCATAACATAGCACTGGTATTTAACTGCCACAAAAAACAAGTCAAAAATCAAAACACCAAATACCAGGAACTAACTTTCCTATGCTACCTTAAGTCAATCAAATCATGTTTTTAAGCTTCCTTTCATCTGTATCTCTGCACTATATTTAATATCATAGCAAGAATAAAAGGCATCTTGAGATAACAGAATAGTCCCTTCTCAGTCATTCCATGGTACAATTTACCAGTCTTTATCATAAATACTGCACATGCAGTCACAGAATCAATCAACACATTTTGATTTTTATAGGGACTATTTGGCCCTAGTGACACTGACCTAAGCTCACTAAAACCAAACCACGTCATCATGAAAAATAAATTTTTGGTGTTTCATATCAAGGAGATCTTATCATGCATTGGCTTATTAATGATGGGGATTGCATTAAAATGGCAAATTTTAGTACACCAAAGTTAAAAATGTGTTATTGTAGGGGACATGTTAATGTCTACACTGTATTCTTGCCAATAAAATTATTTTAACTGAAGATTAGCATGCAGATCTTTGATTATTTCATTTAAATAAAGGGACACATCCTCTTTATTTTCACACAATTCTGACAATTCAATTTCTTCAAACACCTGAACGTACATTTTTGGTGATATAAACAACAAACATAATATAAAAATTCCATTTAGTTAATATGGATGGGAACTGTGTACACGAGGTGAGATTACAGCAGTATTTTGGATGAAATGATCCTTATTTAGAATCAAAATACATACATGTACTTACTGACTGTCCTCTATTTGGTTGACAGTTTGTATAATTTCTAACACTGTAGATTTGTTCTGATGGTAAAGATTCTGATACAGTGTTTCTTGGAAATCAACCACAAATCAATGACAAATGACATGTATATATCAAATGCATAGGAAAATAGATCTTTATCACCCCTAATTTATTAAATAAAAATGTCCTCGTTTTGATGGTAAAAACCATGTCCCCGTTTTTTAGGTTTTACAAGTGTGTGTGTGTGTGTGTGTGTGTGTGTGTGTGTGAATGAAAGATGCTCATGCTCTAGCAAGAAAAATATCATAGATGCCATGCAGGGGCAAAAGTAATATTATAACAGCCATGTGTGATGGTAGGGATTTAAATCTGGAGATAAAGCATATGTGTTCTTTCTGCCTCCCAAAGCTTTTCATTCACTGGCAGGGGTCATTCAAGGTTTTAGACAATGTGAGTGAAGTCATGTACATGGTGAAATGTGGAAGAAATAGATGTCCTCAGAGTGTACATTGTGACCATATGAGGCTTTGCAGTTCTCGGCTGCCAAATGGAAAATCGAATCCACCACATATCGCAAAGGATGCTGAGGCACACTTGATTGCACAGGATGTCAAAATAGTAGATTTGCCTGAGCCATGTTGCAAAACAATGGTGGATTAAACTGACAGTGATGAAACAAACGGTCAATTTTAAGAGCCATTCACTGCGTGACCTCACCAAGAACATGTTCCAGACTGAAAGGATGATAACTGTGTTCTCTTCTAATGCTTGAAATGTCTTGTAAATAGGTTGCTCTATCAAGTATCGAATAACTGCACTGAATTAAAACATTCGGACTGATTGATGATTTTTTGGTTGATTTATTCATATCATTTAAAGTTTTTTGTTTTTGTTTCTTTTTAAATGCCTGATGCATTTCTTGGAAGTGTGGGTAGTGTAGCAATCTTCCCCATACATAATAAGGCAGCTATTTTGATAAGAATCATTGTATTGAGAATTAAAGATGGTCAAGTTGTGAAAAAAACTCATCGAGTAATGTGATACTGGTGTATATACAGGCTGAAGATGAGCTGATTCGTGGATTCTGATGTGTATCATCCTCTGAGAAAGAAGACTAGAGCAAATCAAGACGATAATCAAGACGATAATAATTGTAATGGGCTAGAGGTAAAGACTTTCCATAACTCTCGCAATATTAAAGATGATAAAGATAACTGTTCTATTTCTTTTCTTAGCGTAGGCATTATCGCCAGTGCTCAAGAAGATTTATGAGGTACTAATACCAATCTCTGAGTAAAAACAGAGTAAGAACAGCCAGGGGGTAAGGTTTGCTATAGACCAAAGCTGTAAATATTTATGCACACCCCGTTGCACATCACACATTGTTTTAGTGGGGGGGAGGGTGTATTAATTAATATGTAGGCAAGCATTCTGTGAGATGCTTTTGGTTGTTTCACACTCACTTTTAAGTGGACATATGCTAGCTCGGCTCTTTCTGGTTCCAGCCCTGGTGCATTCTGACAATTATCTTCCCTTTCCCAAATAAAGGGAGGCATACAAAACCTATCTCCTCCTTCAAGCATTTTCACTTAACAGTGAAACTGATGTCATCTACGAAAATTACAACATACCAGAATTTGCGGTTATCCCATAAATGCAATACTTTCATCCATTGTGTTTTGAGGGCAACAGCTACAGTCGTTCCAGGCAAACAAGTTGACAGCGTTCTCTGCCTCATTTTTATTTATCTGATGAGATAAATAAAAAGTCATGTCAGATAAATACGACAGAAAACCACTTGTTAGCCTGCTTACTTTCCCACTACTCCTTTTATATCTCTATCTATAAAATGAAGGAAAATATTCGGGATAACTATAGCTACAATGTCGCAGTCTTCAGGTAAGGGCAGCTATGTTCAAGCAATATGGGAGGATAACTCTAAATAGATTTTGAAAAAAATAACATTGGATCTGGAATCCACAACATTTATGCATCATATATTGTACTCATGTGATTGCTTCTTCCATGGTATTTGCACAAAGTGAGAAGAAGAAGGAAAAAAATCTTGTGTATCTGGCTTTTTCTATAACTTTAGTTTTAAGGTGAGAAAACAAAAGATGTAATGTCCAAAAATTGTATTTGATCCTCTTAATCCGCCAAATATTCATTCATCACATGAATTTTTAATGATATTTTTAAACATTTTAATTGATGTGCCTTGCCTGAAAAAGACTTTTGAATTAAGTGGGTCAGGCTTTCATCCCAACTGAAAGATATATTGCCAACATGGTAGAAATAGTGATGTCATTTTCCAAGCTCAAAAACTATGTTACATAGGCCTAAACAGATCTTATTCAGTTTCGTAATTGCATGCATAATAAGAACTATTAGCTCTTGGGAGCTAGTTTGCAGACTGTAAGCAGTAATATAACGATTTACTTCAACAATCTGACATTCTTACAACTATATTTTTGATAAAATTATGCTTCTTTGTTAAAACTGCAAACTCCTCCCCCATTTATATTTTAATAATCAATGCAGACAAATCATTTACATGAAAAGACTCTATTATCTCTTCAGTTACATGCGATATTAAAATACAAATGGATGATGGCAGAATTTCTGTTTATAAATTAACTGCAGATAAGTTGATTTACATAAATAGAATATACTCTAATTTACATGCAGTGCTAAAATACACTGATTAAAATAACGGCTGGCCAATACATCCTTAAGATACCATTTACTGATTTGAAATATACATGGAAAAGGAAAAGCCTATCCAAAACATACAAAAGCACAGATATACAATAAGTGTTAATGAATCAGTAGCATAGGTGGCGCTCACATTTTGCATAGTGTTAGAATTTTAAAGAAAAAGAATTTCCCTGGCTTTCCTCACTGGTTATACTGGCTTTTTAAAAAAGACCTTGTACATCTTAGGTATAATTCAAAGAACCTTTAATTCCATTTATTTTGGTGTATGCCTGATGGGTGTAATATGGGTTAAAGAGTATACAACTTGGCCTTACTCTAGATGTGCACCTTTTAAAAAAGTGCTAGCTGCACTTGGTCATTTTCACTTCCTGAACTTCAGAGGTAAATTGTAAAAAGAGCCAATAACTTTTTTTACATTTTATATATTTGGTAATTCATTCATTGC
Organism: Sinohyriopsis cumingii; assembly: GCA_028554795.2. Taxonomy (NCBI): domain Eukaryota; kingdom Metazoa; phylum Mollusca; class Bivalvia; order Unionida; family Unionidae; genus Sinohyriopsis; species Sinohyriopsis cumingii. Next base: position 18,381,585 of record CM068827.1, on the reverse strand, counting down.
ACTTTCAGAAGATGGTATTGTCCAGTCTGGCAAAATTCATTTTCCCTATTTTAATAGCTGCTATGGATAGTGTACTTGAGACTAATTCAGGCTGATTTTTTAGCACAAGGGAGCAGTCATTTTAGTTAGCAGCGTGCTTAGATCATGTACAATTTCCAAAAGTACAACATCCAAAGAAATATCATCCACATTACATTAATGTAGCATAGAGGTGTGCCAACATTCTCTCCTATGTGCATATTTTAAATGCAAACAACTTCACTTTACTTATGTCACTCTCTCAAAAGTACATAATAACTGGTGAGCGCCCCCATACTGCTATTTGACATCCAAAGGGAGGAAACTCCATTCAAACCATGTGCAAATGACACAAGTCCACAGTTGCACAACCAATACTCAAGAATCTAAAACAATAAACATGCAGTCAATTAAGGTAGCAGCAGTAAATTATTTACATGTGTTTATGTCATGGAGTATTTATACAATAAGCTCCCAAACCCAGTCTTTAAGAAGGATTTGAAATTGTTAAAATTCAGGGTTGTTTGTAATTAGTATTGGGGAAAGATTCCATAGTTTTGCTACTGCATGCCTAAAAGACTGCAGCTCATCTTGATGTTCTTAAATTTGGAATCTGCACAGTGTTTACATAACTACATGAGTAAAAAGATTGTTATAACTACAAGATTATTTATGTTGGACTGCTTTGGTTAAAATGTTGAATACTTCATGTGCAATGGATTTTATCTTCAGATGTGAGGAGTTGAAATATTTGTCAAATCCAGAGTTCAGAATAAGGTTTCTTGATGTCACCGAAAACAAATCTCAAAGCTCTTTTGTGGAGTTTTTCAAATGTCTGTTCATATTAGTGAGACCGCTGAATTGCCAGACAAGGGGACATTATCTTAAATTTGCCATGAAGAGTGATTGGTTCTCAGCCAGTCTTACTTTAGCTGTTAGGTACCTTCCAATTTAATTGAGCACATTTTAATTGTTTAGATGCTTTCTGACAAATTTCAGTTGCTGACTTAAGTTTAGCAATAAAACCAAAGTGACTCCTGGTAGTTTTACTGAGTCTTTACAAGATATTTTAGCCTTGCTAGGGGAGAATTTAGTCTCAACTCTTTACTGGTTTTCTTTCAAAGTGCACTAGCTTGGAACTTATCAGGGTTTACTTTTATTTCATATTTAGTAATCCAACTAATCAAAGTATTGCACTCCATTTCCAAAGTAGATTTCATGAATTTAAGGTCGTTGTGAGCTTAGGCTAATGTGTTGTCATCTGCAGCAATTTTAATGATCAGACTATTTGATGAAAAATACGTCATTAATATTAAAATGGATGGGTCCATGCAAAAATTTATCTCTAGGGTACCCCTTTACAAATATTACCCATCAACCAGTTGAGTTTCCTGTTTGTTATGATTCTGTGGTCTTCAACTCAGTAACAGAAAGAACAAGTTAAGTATAATCAACAAATCATTTCTAAAAATAAAAAGTTAAGAGGAACTTACAGCTGAAGGCCACCGAGCCATAACATTATTTCCTGCTACAGCTGTCTCAAACAATATCTCAATCTAAATAATGTAATGGCAAACGGCTAGTAATTATTCATCACTGCTTGATTTAATTTATCCTTGAGCTCCATTTCAATACTGAAAATGTGCACCGATGTATTGTTTAATCATCTCACTTGTAGTCAATTCTAGAGTCAAGGAGTCTGGATAAAAACCAGTCAGTGGCTGAATTCTAAGTTTTTGGTGAAATACAGTTGCCTTTTAAATGTTGACATTTTATATAGCTTTAGATGTAAAGTTTGCAGTAATATAAGATAAATCAAATTTTGTTGAATAATTGAAGGTCTTTAGCTGCCTGTACACTTGCATGTTCCATGTAGGTTAGGTGGTCACTGATAATAACTTAGCAACATTAATAAACAAACCGTTAAAGACCTATGCTACACTGTAGTTTTAAGTATGTCAACTTTTGGACCAAAATCAACACAAGATGAATCAATTCCTTTACTTTTTAATCACTGGATCTTAAGTTATAACTTTCTGGGCTGCTCATATGGCGATTGCTAACCCCAAGCTACGGAGTTTAGAACAGATGTTTCCTCCCTTGCCTTGCTGACAGCATATTCTTATTTGAACTTTTGGTCAGCTCCTGGCACAATATCTCAGTGATTATGGCGGAAAAATATAAATATGTGGTCAGACTATTTAGTGAAACAAACTGGAATAAGCCGGAACAAAAAAAATACAGGAACAAAAATTAAACATACTGGAAAAAAGGTTAAAATGCAAATTATTATTTAACTACACTGCTCATTTTCTTGTGTTTGAATAAAAACACCATCTTTTAAAATAATCAGATTCGATTTCATTGCTTGGCACATCAAAATTTAAAACAGGCAAAACAACACAAATGAATATTTAAGACCTGTATACACAACACAGAAAGTGATAAAATATAAAGGGGTACAAATAAAAGCTACTATGCTATTAATGGTTTTACACGAAAACAGTATTTATTGTCGACCATGATTTTTCAATACGTCCCTCTCAGCAGGTTTCATTTACATTAGATTTAATTTGATCTTTGAGAATTTGATCAATATATTTTTTAAATTGATCAAAAACTTGTGTAACTTTTTTGCTATTTCTTCCATCAACATCAACACAGATTCAAAGTCACTATTGTCCTGAAAATATATCAGGTCAATAATGAAACTTAGCCTGTGTGCATCATGGTCATGGTCAACTGCTTATAGCAAGTCACAGCCACATGAAGCATCGACTAAATGTTTTCTCTACACCAATGTCCTGTACAGCAGTTTTTTTTCCTTCAAGTCTGTCAGTTGTTCATCAGTGTAGGAAATAACATAGGGTGATTTGCCTTAACTATTTACCATAGATCATATAAAAGGATGGTTCCTACTTACTTGGTTTTCAATTTTTATTACATTATCTGCTATATTTCTTATGTTGTTGTCCTTTTATCTCTGTAGTTTTTGTCCATAATTTGTTTGATACTTTTCTGACACTTAACTCAGAGCACTTTGTGTTCAGCTTTTGAAAACAATGCTAAGTTTATTTGATGGAAGGGGTTCAAATATTTCTTCCTTTAAAAATGTAGAGGTGAGTATTCATTACAATTCTGTTTAGGGTTTCCATGGTGAGATAGACATGAAAATTTACTGATATATAAATGTAATGACAGACTATAATCTAAAGTTAGCCATATAACTCGTTTCTTACAGTTTGCATGTAATGACAGACTATAATCTAAAGTTAGCCATATTACCGGAAAGTAAACATTTTCTTTTAGGCCAACAGGTACAGATATCAGTGGAGCTGACATGAATGTATAAGTTTGACAGCTAAATTTGTGTCCATGAATGCTCTGTTAGAATGTCAAATTGCAGTTATTTTCTAGATGGTTCTCTTGGGCAGTGTCAGAAGAAATGTTTCTTGGAATTGGCATCCATACTCTTAACATCATTGTTATGATTAAGGCTGGCATCACAATATGTGTATGATAAATCATTGTTATGACTAAGGCTGGCATCACAAGATGTGTATGATAAAATCATTGTTAGTTATGATTAAAACTGGCATCACAAGATGTGTATGATAAATCATTGCTATGATTAAGACTGGCATCACAGGATATGTATGATAAATCATTGTTATGATTAAGGCTGGCATCACAAGATGTGTATGATAAATCATGGTTATGATAAGGACTGGCATCACAAGATGTGTATGATAGATCATTGTTATGATTAAGACTGGCATCACAAGATGTGTATGATAAATCATTGTTATGATTAAGACTGGCATCACAAGATGTGTATGATAAATCATTGTTATGATTAAGACTGGCATCACAAGATGTGTATGATAAATCATTGTTATGATTAAGACTGGCTTCACAAGATGTGTATGATAAATCATTAATAACTTTGTATGTCCTGTACATGAAAGATGAATCACATCTGAAGCATTCCATCATAGCATTGTGGGTCTCCGCTCATGAAGAGTCAACTTTGTCATTCTCTGGTTACTCCCCAAAAGAAGGATCATTATCTGTGTCAAACAGCAGGGTGATAATGCATAACCTTTTTAGTAGGCTTACAAAATGGTTTGGCGTGAAGTGTCTGCTGTAATGCACATGAAGATAACCCGAGTCCCCATTACATGTATAATAGTGTCAGAGAGACAGATTTTCTTAAATCTTTTTTTTAATGTAAACTTCTCACAAATACATTGCTGCCATTCAGGCAAAGATATATGGGGATAGGTTGTACTGTAGAATGAAAGTGTGCACTGACTAAATGTTAATACTTTTTTGTGGTTAATTTTTAATTAACAAATATGCCAGAAAACAATAAAATAGTGAGTATTTTCAACTATTTATTTATTTTTGTTCCGGAATTTTCAGTTTGTTACGGTAAATAGATGTACCGATATATATGTCATAATGAGAGCAAGTTAAATCCAAAAAGGTACTCCGAGTGTAGCTACTAATACTGGTACCAGAATAATTACAATGGCACATCAAGGCATAAAGAGAGATGCCATATTTAAAGACAGCACGTCGGACATATCTAATTGCACTCATTTATGAGGGGTTGGGGCCAAATAAACGATGAGGAAGATTATTATAATCAATCATTATACCATATCCACAATCCATATCGTACTTCGTAGCTACTCCGATTCTATTATATTGTCGGGGTTAATATTTTTACGTACCTGCTATAGCTTCTCAGAAGTTCTGTTTAGAAACGAGTAATACAAATTTAAATATTCTGAACAATAACGGTGGCGTGAAACGTATTAATCAAAAGTCTATTTTCGCTTTCCTGTTATGTTTAGCGGGTGGCGCTATTGATTCTTAGCATTTGAAATATTTCCGTCAAGTCAGGCTATATCTTTTTTAATAGTTTAATATTAATTAGCTATTTGCGTAAGACAAAAGTATCCATCTGATGCGTGTCAGCGCTGTAATTCACAAAAATCCATACATGCGGTGGGGGGCTTAAAATTAATCTACAAAAAAACCAACAACAACAACAACAAAAAAAAAAAAAAAAACAACAGAAAAACAAGTACCGCAATCGGCATCAACTTACAAATTGCCTCTGCCATTAGGCGATTTACTGTAGAATTTTGAATTTTATCCCTACGCCGATGTGTTAAGAGTAACAAAATAGTTCCAAATACTTGTCACCATTACCACAGAAGTCTGACGTTTCATGAATAAAGTACGACGAAAACTC